>OX451741.1:625544236-625991736 GCA_948472305.1 Vicia faba
ATAGTACATACAATCACTAATCCAAATAATAATGATAAAAATAAATCTCTTATATGGATCTTGACTTGTATATAATATAATGCCAAACTCTTCTACATAATCTTTAATCTATTCGCGTTTCTTGAATCTTCCATCTTTACCAATTTGCTCACAGTCTTCGTGTATGGAAATCATCCATTGATCCCACCTATTTTTTGAGTGATGAACTTTCGAAATATTTGAGAAGAACTCTGCCTTGTGTGTAGCCTTTTACATAGTCACAACCAATGACACCTGGAGAGAAGAACCTCCTTCTTTTCACTGGAATTGTCAGCACCAATGACAATAACCTCAATCTTGCAAGCTTCATGAAAATATCAACCAAATCTCCGAGAATGTTTAGTTTCAAGATATCGTCTCTCTCAATCAATTACAAACCTTTCATTAACAAGACCCGGAATTAAAACTAGAGGTTGAAGATTGTTAGTAGCATAGTTTTAGGGAATTGGCAACATTTTGATAAAACATGGTTTCTGACCAGATGTCGAACAAGATGTCACAACATCATGTTCTGGTTTAGCAGTCAAGGTGATGCTGATTTAAATCTTCACATATTTGTTTTTTATTTGGGAGATTTCTATTGGGATTTGTCTCAGATATTTTTGCAGGTCTTGAAGATTTGTTTTGGAACAAATTACATCTCCAACTGTACAGAAGATACTAATTTAGGTCTTGAAGACAAATTAGGAAACCATGTATTGGTTTGTTCCAAGACTTAAGGAGATTGGCTGCACAAAAGGTGCTTCACCCAACTTGTGGATCAAGAAACTTTTGGACTCAGAATATTGAACCCGTGGACTGCAGAGGTGTATTTAAAGGACATCCTAACCTAATGTAATTTAAGTTTTCAATAATTGTAAAAATTAGAGGAAGTATAAGTCATAGGTTTTAAGAGTCTCTTGTGTAGTTTGTAAGTCACCCATGTATCTTTTGATACTATATGGTCGACTGATTGTTGCTTGACTATTAGTCAAGTTATTGTCCTTACTCAGAAGCCTTTAGGAAATGAGTTGAGTATTGTTCTCACTCGAAACTTTTAAGCAATAGTTTGAGTTATTATAATGGAAAAATGTTCTTTTAAATTGAGTTATATTTATAGACAACCCATGTGACTGGGATAGGTCTTTTATTATTACGGTGATTAGAAGTGGGATGGAAATTTATCATATCTAGGGGGACTTAGGTAGAAGTAGCATTGGGTAGGGATTATGAGATAAGTTGTAAATGGGAGAGTTTAGCTTTGAACTAATACTGCTGATAGTGGACTTCCTTCTTGACTTGGTAGCCTCTAGAGTAGGTGACGTTGCACCAAACTGGGTTATCATTTTTATGTGTTATTTATCTCTCTGCAATTTTATTTTTTGTCTCATATTCACCTTGATTTATCTGGTTTGTCACCAGATATTGTAACATTTGTCTCAACATCTTCTGTTGTTAAGACAATTTTGGTTGTATGTGTTACCTGTACTAGAATTTCAAAGATTAAATAAATTCATTTGAAAGAGTCATTGAACTTTCAAAAAATGAGAGGGTATTTATTTTACAAAATCACAGTGCAGATTGTGAAAATGTTATATGATTTGTGTGTGAAAAATGATGAAAAAATGATTTTATATGTGTTTGAGAGTAAGCACAAAAATGAATGGAAAAAGTTAGTTAGTTTCGAGTCCAGAGCATTTCATGATTTAAGTCAAATAAACAAGTAGTTTGAAACAAGATCTCATGAAGAAAAGTGGCCCATTTTCCTGTGATTCAAGTCAAGTTAAAGTTTTTATTCGAGTCATACATGTTCCTGATGCGATTCATGTGTTATGCATAATTCGAATCAAACAAGTCAGTGGCTACCAAGAAGTCTCTGATTCGAGTCATGCACAAACTGTGATTCAAGTCATAGAGTTGCATGGTTTGAATCAGGTATAAGATGTAATTCAAATCACATACACCAGAATTTTCATGTTCACTTTTGTTTTTATTGATGTGAGTTATGGATTATGAGTGACTCGAGTCACACACAAGAAATCTCAAATTTTCAAGTTTTTCAAAATAGCTTGAGATTCCACTTCCTACGTAACTTGAATTGATATCATATATGGTTCTTGTTTCATTAACTCATTCTATTTACTTAAACCATTATGATCAAATATCAAACATAACAATTTATTTATGCATGCTAAAAAATGAATCAATTCAGACTTGATTTAGAGATGTGAAATTATGAAGGAGACTTCATAAACAATAATAAATGAAACACGAAAGAGATAATACAAACAACAAAACAATTGTATTAGGGTTCTCCCCCTAAATGTGTTAGGGATGTGCAACTTCATACCCTATTATGACTAAGTAGGCAGTTATCATTCCCAAGAAATCCTAAATTTGGGCCCACGAGCCTTTATAAATACCTCATCTCTAGCATGAGTAACAACTCAGAACGTACACAAAATATTCCAAAAGATACACCTGAAACACCCTGAGAATACAAAGCTTTTCACCTCACACGAGCTTGTTCTTTTCCTAGCCAAAAACACAACTGAACATAGTTGCTCACCAACGTGAGAAATCCCTAAACCTCAGAAAATTACTAAGGCCTCTGGACACCCTTACCAACATAGGGGTGCCACACATTCTATAGTTTTTAACAAGTACACACACATTTCTTATTTTTCTTCTTCTTGAAAATCTTATTGTTTTCAGTGTTTCTATTTTTAGATTATCCACCATGATTCTGAGTTTATATTATAACCTCTAAATATTCCTTTCTTCCTACTCTACTTCTCCTTGCCTTTATTTTTTCTTGATTCATAAATTTTTTTCTTCTTCTGCATCTTGGATTGAAGGGCTTATTTTACTACCTTATTTGAGTTTTTTTGCTTTAATCATAACTCATGTGCTTCTAATAAGACTAGTAGATATTTCAACTCATTTCAAGCATGTCATTAGGTTCTTCAAATACTAACAATAATATTATTAAAGCTTGTAGTTAAGGTCGTTAGGACCTTTTCAATCTTCAATATATCATTAACCTTCTCACTGCTTACCTTCATTTAATTTGATAATAACACCAATCTTGAGCATAATTTTTCAAATGATTCACTCACTTTCAGTCATTTGCATTATTTTATATCATCTTCTTGTGATTTGATGTTTCACTTTCTTGAACTTCTCATCTCCACCATATACCTTTAGAGTGTCCAATGTCTACTTTATAGTTCCCTCTCTAGTTATTTTCACAAAGATGTACAACTTCACACGTTGATGGATTAAGAAGAGTCATTTTCCATTTATCTTTATAAATTCTCAATGTGTAGCCTTATATACTTTTGTGGCATTGTTTTCCAATGCAAGAAAGCCATCATTCACGATTTTCAAGACATCTTGAAATCTGCATGTGATTTTCATCTCTGTATACCACCTATCATAATATTTACCTTTAGATTAGTTAGATATTGATTAGATGGTGAGTTTCTATCCACCATTAATAATAGATTAGACCAAAATACTAATGGTTAGAACAATCTTTGATTAAAAAATAATTAAAAGAATGATGAGTGTTTTGAAATTAAAATGGAGAATAGAAAAACTAATTATTGTTTTTTATAGTGTATTAACCTATTCATCTATAGCCATAGTCTTATAACTATTTTGTATAACAGATTTTCTTTTGATTGCTAATAAATAAATTTACATTATTAACTTACTTTGTAATTACCTTTATCATCTATATAAGTTAGAATTAAAAGTGACTAGTAGCATGTCTTCTACAAACTAGCACTTTTTTAAGCCATAAAAAATATTTTGTTTTTAAAATTCTATTTAAAAAATAAGAAAAATGTTATGATAATACTCTATAACTCTTATATCAATCATTCAAACCATGCTAACTAAATTATTCATACAAATTAGTAATATATCTCTAAACTCAAGAAGCAGACTAATCATTCAAACCATGCTAACTAAATTATTCATACAAATTAGTAATATGTCTCTAAACTCAAGAAGCATACTAATATTTTAATAAAGAAAATAATAAATAAAAGACGAAAAAATATTGTTAAGATTCCTACATCATAGATAAAATGTGAATAACATTTTATGTTATCAATTTTATAAAATTTAGTTAAACTTTATATAAAAATGCAAAGAATTTGAGTAGAGGCTAACTCAATATTATATGAGAGAGAGAGAGGGAGGGAGGGAGGGAGGGAGAGGGAGAGGGAGAGATAGGGAGGGAGGGAGGGAGGGAGGGAGGGAGAGGGGGAGGGAGAGAGAGAAAGAGATAAATATGTCTCCTTTTGAGTCATATCACTTTTGTTAGGTTTTTAATACATTGTTCAATCATATATAAAGTGGATTACTTCATACGAATACAAGATGATGCACCACAAATATAAACAAAATTAAAACTCAAAATAAGAAATGATTTAAACATGTTAATAAAATTCACTATTATTTTTTATATAAATACAAAATACTTGTAAAAATTAGGCATAAGCAATTTGTTATTAAACTCTAATAAACTTAACTTATAAAATATACACGTGGTTAAAACAAAAATTAGAGTTTTTTTTTTTGAAAAAGTAACTAAAATACTTTAACATATATTGTGAAAAACGATACGAAGAACAAAGTATAAATGGATTCTTGATTATCAAGAAATCCACATGGGTAAGAAAAACGGGAAGCAAGAAGAACACGATGAATTGGTTATAAACTACTATTCTTTATTTTCTCTTTGAAATAAGATTACAAGTGTTACAGAATAATAAATAACCTTTCTCACTCTAATTAGGACTTACATTACGCAATGATGAGAGACTAGTATGCTATTTATAAGAAACCTAGCATACTAAACTAATGGGATTTACACAGAGACCCATTACAAGCTAACTTAGGGAACAAGCTAACTTAAACAATTGGGCCTAACAAACAGGCTCAATTTGACATGCTAACAATCCTAGCAAATATCGACCAATGCTTGTTAGAGAAAATTCGACTACATCACGCCCTATTTTGAAAGCAGCATACAAATAAGCTTCAACCTCATGCTTAATTCCCGTTGGGCCAGAAGCTACCCCTTCGACCATAATAAGTTCGATCTAATATTTCACAAATATCCATCTTGGAACAAACTCTATAACATCACGAGAACAAATTATCTTTCTTCACACAACTTTATCAACTGCATACAATGGAAAAACTTGCAACTTGTCAAAGTCTTGGTGATCATATCTGCATCATTATGATTTGTCAAAACCTTCAACACTTGGACTCCTCCATTCTTAATTACCCCTCTGATGAAATGCAGTCTCGCATCGATGTGTTTGGTTTGCTCATAATAGGTTGAATTCTTTAACAAGTGTATTTCACTTTGACAATCACATTTAACAGTGATAACTCGACTTTGAAGTTTTAGCTCCTTAGCAAAATTCTTCAAGCCACAGTGCTTTTTTCACAGCTTCTGTGAGGGAAATGTATTATAATTTAGTGGTTGATAAGGCGACAACCTTATGAAATGTAGCTTTCCAACTAATTTTTGTGCCAAACATAGTGAAAACACGTATCCAGAAATAGATTTTATAGAATCCATATAACCTGCATAATCAAAGTCAACATATCCTTCATTTACTATTTTACTATCTTTACCATATGCTCCACCATAAATTAGGACCTTATTCAAAGACTCATTTATGTACCTTAGAATCCACTTCAATGCTTGCTAGTGAGCCTTTCCAGGATTCTCCATGTACCTGCTGACAAGACTTACTGCATATGCTATGTCAGGTCTAGTACAGACCATAACATACATTAAAGAACCTACTAAGTTAGCATATAGGATGCTATTTATAAAGCTCTTTCGACCTTAGTACTAGGGCATTGATGTATACTCAGCTTGAATTGAGGGTTTGTTGGTGTCGCAACAGGATTTGAATTTGACATACCAAACTTATCGAGAATCTTTTGTAGGTATGTCTCTTGAGATAAGCATAATTTTGACTTTTTTCTATCTCTTCGGATATCATTCCCAAGAATCCTGGAAGCAACTCCCGGATCCTTCATGTCAAACTCCTTATTGAGTTCAACCTTCACCTTCATTACATCCTCAACATTATTTCTTTCTATGAGAATATCATCCACATAAAGCAACAAAATAACAAATGAATTTCCTGGTTCAAATCTGAAGTAAACATAGTGGTTGAACTGGCTTCTAATGAAACCTATGTGTGACATGAACTTGCCGAATCTATTATTCCACTATCGAGGAGATTGTTTTAGACCATATAATGACCTATTTAGCTTGCACACATAATATTTCTTTCCCTTTTTTGCATGCCATTCAGGTTGTCTCACCAGGATTGTTTCATCTAGATATCCATACAAGAAAGTAGTCTTCACATCCATTTGTTCTAATTCTAGGTCGAATTGTGCCACCATGGCAAGTAACATTCAAATAGACATGTGCTTCACAACAGGAGAAAAAACATAATTGAAGTTGACACCTTCTTTCTGAGTGAAACCCCTTACGAACAATCTTAGCTTGTATCTCTTCGACGTAACTCCTTCGATTCCTTCCTTAACTTTGAAAATCCACTTACAACTGATTAACCTGGCTCCAACAAGTTTCTTGATCATTTCACAAGTGTGATTATCATGAATATATTTCATCACATCATTCATGGACTTCAGCCATTCAGTCTTATTTCGACTCCTTATAACTTCCTTATAGTCTCTAGGTTCTTCATCTAGAACCTCACTTGCAGAAATTAAGGCATAAGCTATGAGATTTGCACTCTTCTCAGCCTATTTCTTGCCAACAGGTAGTCATCGACAATTTCCTCAACTTCTTCATCATCTTCAGTATCTTGTGCTTTTTCTTCGACTTGATTTGAGATATACAATTCAACATCGACATGCTCCAGCTCAGCAGGAATCTCTTCATGTTCTAGATCTTGTTCAGATATCTCTGCACTTCACCCAACGTCATCAGTTTTCATAAAACCATCTCAGTTTCATTGAAAACTACATCTCGATTGGTGATACACCTCATGTGACCTGGCTCTAGGTACCATAGCCTATGAGCTTTGACTCCTTCAGGGTATCCCATGAGCATGCATCTCAGAGCTCTAGGTTTGACCTTATCTTGCCTAATGTGAGCATAGGTTACTAATGGGGTATTTCGCAAGTGTAAGAAATGTATCAAAGTAATATAAAGAGTATCGAGTCCACCGAGATCGAATAGTCAAAATATTGTTTTCTATTGCTATGGTGTTTATCTGAGGTTGGTAAAAAAAAAGACTGGAGTTGTGCAAGTAAAGTAAATAAAGACTTTAATTAATATCAGAAAGACAAATGTTGGAATATGGATCTCATCAATTTGTTGGCACTCTTGTATTCATTTACTGAGTTACTATATGGCAATTTTTCCTTCTTTGAAAAAGAATTAATTAAAAAGGATATGTCGTTGTCGCGTGATCGGAACCTGATTTACTCTCTAATTAAGATTGTTTGTTGTCGCGTGCTCGACACATTTTGCTTTAAAGAATAAAACCTTTTTTAGAAATAAGTTTACTTTTACTAAAATGAAAAATTGTTTTGATTGGAAAATAGTACTTCAAAAGGTTTAAAAACGGTTTTCTGAAAATAGGTTTAAAAGTACTTTATTAAAACACCAATTTTCTTAATTAATTAACAAATAGCTTTCGCGGTTTTTATCAATTAAAAACTAAACAACCTTAATCATTTGTATCGGACGACTTTTGATCTTACTCGGTTTATAAATGGTTCTACTTAGGTAGTAGCCAAATTTTAATGCTTAAAAAAATTATGATTAAAACCAAAAACAGCCACAATAGTTTCCACAAAGAACAACAATCCAGAGTACCGTCGAATCGACGGTCCTCACATTCCAACACTTTAGAAATTAGCTAGACATGATTGTAACATAAACTAAAGTGGTTGATTTGATTTTGAAAGAGAACATGATAAACATAAAAATTTTAAAGTGCAATTAAAAGAAAGGTAGAAGCAGATAATGCGATAAAGCAGATAGTGCAATAAAATAAAGAGTGTGATTAAATTAAAGAATGCGAATAAATAAGAAACTTGCTCCGAAGAGACTTTAAATCTGGTACAGGAAGTAAATGCTGATAAAATTGAGTGCTGGAAATAAAATTACGGTAGAATTAAAACTTGTACAAGGTTTCTCCAAACTCGATTACAGACTCGATCAACAATGCGATAACTCTCTGATGTGAAGAGATTATCGCTTACAATTTCTACAGTATATATCTTAAGTTTGTAACTAAGCTTGGATCCCTTGAAAGTGAATGATATCTTGGTATTTATAGGATTCCAAAACCCTAAAACCAACCAGGGAGGCTTCAAAAGTCGTGGAGAGGAAATAGGAGAAAATGGGGAAAGTGGGAGGACTAAGCAAGTCCACTTTCCAACCGTATGAATTTTACAAGGGGTGGCGACCACCACACCCTCTATCACGAGTACCATGTTTCCAAGGTGGCTATTACTTGGTCTTTTACCGTTTGGACATGGACCACTCATGGTCACCCTTGTGGTGAACGCCATGGTGGTCACCTTGAGTGCATTTTACTCTAATTCCTCTATTTTTTGTTTGTTTTGCTTCGTTTCTTCACATGTGACTCTTAAATGGCTAAATACCTGGAAAAAAACAAAATATCAGCATAATAGTGTAAATGTAAAACAAAATGACAATAAAACATGCACAAATCAAGTCAAATAAACGATGTATTTTGGTGTTATCAGTTACGCAGCAAAATACTCTAACTTTGTCAAGATCTAGTGGATGTCCCGACTAAATTTCTTCAGGTATCTTCATATCTAACACAATCGAAGGACATCTATTTATCAAATATGTTGTTGTTGAAACAACCTCTGCCCAAAACACCTTCTTTAATTTAGCACTAGTCAACATGCATCTAACTTTTTCCAAAATGGTTCGATTAAACCTTTTGGCCAAACCATTTTATTGGGGAGTACATGCAGTGGTTATATGCCTTGCAATACCAGAGGCTGCAAAAACAATGTTGAACGCCTCATTGAAAAATTCAAGGCCATTGTCGTTTCTCAACCTCTTGACCTTTCTACAAGTCTGATGTTTGACCAGAGTCTTCCAACTTTTGAAATTCTCAAAAGTTTCATCCTTAGTCTTCTGGATAAATACCCATAACTTTCTGGAATAATCACCAACTATAGATAGAAAATACCTTGCTCCTAAATGTGATGGGCACCTTACAGGCCCCCAAATATCATCATGAATGTAATCAAGGGATCCATGTGTTCTTTGTTTGCCTTTATTGAACTTCACTTTGCAAGACTTTCCAAGTACACATGGTTCACAAAACTTTAGCTTTTCGACTTTGTCTCAACTAAGCAGATTTTGTTTCCTTAGTTCGATAAGACCCCTTTCACTGACATGGCCCAATCTCACGTTCCAAATTTATGTCTTCGACAAAGGCTTCATGGATGTAACATCTGCAAAACAACTTACAACTTCAGTCTCAAGGGTGCACAAGCCTAGTTTATTCACGACTCTCAAGATTTTCTTTGACCCCTTCATGACTCTTAGGATACTTTTCTCTCCTTGGAAAACATATACTTTCTTGTTGAATTCACCAAGAGAAATCAAATTTCTCTTTAAATCAGGTACACACCCGACTTCAGTCAACAACCTTATTTACTCATCATGGAGCTTGAATCTCACAGATCTAACACCTGCAATCTTGCAAGCTTTGTTATTTCTCAGCAATATAGATCCACCATCTTGATCATATAATTCCTCGAACAATTATTTGTTTGGATTCATATGCCAAGTGCAACTTGAATCCATAATCCACTCTTTGCTTGAGTTGCCGCTTAAAACAACAAGAACATCATATAAGTCAAAATCATCTTGAACAATGGATGTGTTGTCATTATCCTTACCTACATGATCTTTCATACGTTCATGGCACACTTTTCTTATATGATCCTCCTTTTTACAGTGATAACATCGAATTCCAAATGCATCACCACTATAAAACTTCTACTGACTTTCACCCTTTTTCTTGTCAAACTTACCATCTCTCTTAGTGAATTTAGCCTTCACCGGCAAACCTTCACCAATTGAAGATGGTTTGTGCTATTTTCATTCGTTCAAATCCTTAGAGTACAAGTTTGATTAAAATTATTCAAAGGTTAGTGACTATCTTCCATACAAGAGAGTTTCTTTGAAGTGAGCATGTGTTTTAGGAAAAGCACTCAATAATAATAGCGCTTGATCTTCATCCTAGATTTTGACATTGATATTTTCAATATCGAGAATTATCTTATTGAACATATCCAACTGCTCAGACAAGACCTGTCCTTCACACATCTTGAATGAATACAGAGCTTGCTTCAGGTAGAAGAGGTTAACCAACGATTTTGTCATGTATAAACTTTCGAGTTTCTCCCATAGACCCGATGTCGTCGTGTCCTTCAAAACCTGTTGAAGAACCTTATCACCAAGGCTCAATAAGATGGAGCTGTGAGATTTATCTACCATAGCCGTTTTTATTTATCCTTTAATGCAGTGTCCATGACTGTGGCTCCCTTCAACACTTCTAAACAACCCTGCTGAACCAGTAGGGCTTTCATCTTCAAGCGCCACTGACCAAAATCGTTCACTCCGATGAAATTTTCAATCTCATACATTATTGACGGCATCTTCTCCATGCTCACCGCACCAATTTATTGTGAAAAACGATACCAAGAACAGAGTATAAACAAATTCTTAATTACCAAGAAACCCAAAAGGGTAAGGAAAAATGGGAAGAAAGAAGAACATAATAAATTGGTTATAAAGTGATATTCTTTACTTTCTCTTTGAAACAAAATTACAAGTGTTACAAAATAACAAATAACCTCTCTCGTCGTAATTAGGATTTGCATTGTGCAATGATGAGAGACTAGTATGCTATTTATAAGAAAACTAACATACAAAACTAATGGGCTTTTACACACAACCACATTACAAGCTAACTTAAGGAATAAGCTAACTTAAACAATTGGTCATAACAAACAGGCCCAATTCAACATGCTAATAATCCTAGCAAATATCGACTAATGTATATTAGAACAACTTCAACTACAACATGCACTACTTCGACAGTAACATGCAAACAAGCTTCGGCCTCATGCTTAATTCATGTTGGACCAGAAGCTACCCTTTCGACCATACTAAGTTCGATCCAATATCTCACAACATAATTTCGACATGTTGTAACAAATGTTTTTTTTTGTGCAAGGAGGGAAAAAGCCTAAAATAGAAAAACTACAAATCAACCAATATCGCTAGAGTCACTAAGTAATACATTATGCATAAAATCAGGACAATCAAAGAACTTGTGACTTCCTCCAATTTAGAGCTTCAAACTATACTTTGCCAAGGTATCAGCATTTTTATTGGCTTCCCTATGGATATTCATACCTTTGACCTTCAAAAGGGTTTCCATGATAAACTTGATTTTGCGGACTATGTTTATATCTTTCAACTTGATATTCTGTTCTTGTATTACATTGACCGCTTCTTGATTATCCACTTGGATTTCATCCCGATTGAAACTTTTAAAGAGATCTAGCCTTAAAACTTCAAACACATCCCCCAAACAAAGTTGTTAGCATATTAAATTTACCAACCCTTTTATAGAAACCGCCGAACCAAACACCCTAATTATTCCTATCCAACCCTCCAAAACCAGATTTGCTATTTTTTGTAACTGCTCCATCAGTGTTGATGTAAGTTCAATCCTGGTCTGGTTTATGCCACTCTGTAACAATTATATTTGTGCCTCTATTGACTATCTTCTTCTGCATAAGCATGCTATGTTGAACAAGTGACCTTAAGCACAAGAGAGGGTGAATTGTGGTTTTTGAAAAATGTGAATAATTTTCCCTTTCTTGATTAAGATCACGTAAGTAATGTGAAAAATGTTGTAACTTTTGGAAGGCATCCTAGAACAAGACATCAGTTGAGCTACCTGGGTCTATTAGGACGCACTTGATATC
Organism: Vicia faba; assembly: GCA_948472305.1. NCBI lineage: Eukaryota > Viridiplantae > Streptophyta > Magnoliopsida > Fabales > Fabaceae > Vicia > Vicia faba. The sequence goes on from OX451741.1 coordinate 625,556,336, forward strand.
TCAGTTGCCATGCTAGACGATGATGACCGATCATTGTTGTGAGGGTTTATGCCTAATGCATCTTATTTAGAGAAAGTGATGTTGACCACGTTCGTTCATGTGGATCCCTTAGGAAAACTAGGGGATATGACGTTTGCAGCGATCACCTGCCTCACGTATCTTCGTTGAGCGGCCCCGGAGAGGCCCCTCTCGGAGATACCTTTGACGATGGTGTTTGTTATGTGATATAAGACCCTGTTATTCATCTCTTTAGATAAATAAAAAGTGGATGATAGGGTCAGAGTGAGAGGTGTGACCCAAGTTAATTTTATCGGGTCTCACAATAGACGCCACTGTACTGTCCAAAAAGTACAGGTGTGTATGTGTTCCCCCTACAAGGGAAGGGAGACTTAGAGGCCCTAGTAGGTATATTAAATGTTTGGGGGTGAGGGATAGGTCACGGCGGAGAGTAGCTTCGTACGGTGGTTTTTAAGGTTGTTTAAATGACCAACTCATATGAGGTGAGAGGTCCTGTTGGTGACTGGCGCTGATAGGTTACAAGCAGGCAGTTAGATTGACAGTGTTAGGGTTACTAGCAGCGAAGTGCTCTCTGAGTAGTATTAGGTGGCATTGAGTGAATATGACTTGATAATCCCCTATCCCCTTAAGAGATAGTATATTTATAGGAGTTCCTGATCCCTTGGATTTTCTTGAGAAAGGTTGTCGCCCACCTAGTCAAGAGGTGGACAGTTGAATCCCTATTTCAAAGGGAAACATGGGTCGGTAACGACTATGACTTTCTCTTTATTCAAGACACATGTTATCTCGTGTTTCTTCTCCCTAGCGACAAGGAAAACATATGGGCGAGGAGATACATCCGTTCAAGCGGCCTTGCGTTGTTGCCCTTTCCTAGGGCGGTCCCAAGTTGTCGCCCTAGGCAAAGTTATTTACAAATATAATACTATAAGCATCATATCCATGTTATCTCTTTTAAATACTTAAATTCATCAATAACTAAAGTGTTCAACTATTTCTTTTTAAACGTAAAACATCATGTTGTCACCAAGAAATTCATCATCCATCTTATTACACAATTTTGGCTTGATCATCTTCATTGCTTTTAGAATGATTTTTCTATAGTAGTTGTCAAAATTGTAAGAGTTAAGATATGACATATTATTCAATCAATCAAATACTGTGTATCTTCCTTCCCTGTCTTTATTAGAGTTTCATACAATTCAGACATAGTTGACAAGTTATTTAAATCTGAATGACCAACAATATCAAGAAAAAAGTGTTAAAGTTGATGTCTCAAACTAATTTTATCATGCTAACTAAAATCCATAAGATATAATTTATTTGAAAGAGCACATATATTATTTATATTAAATACTTTATAAATATCCTTAGAACCTTAAAACCCAAACAATGGCTTAGACTTATAAGCTGGCTTAGACTTATAAGCTTTGGTGTTTGCTCAGAGAACCTATGATTTAGTTCCAACAATTGTCGATCACTTTTAACACAAAAGAGATTCATTCTAAACTTTTGACCCACCGTGAAGTAACACATTTGATGATGCACATGACCTTCATGCTCTATATAAATTGCATTACAATATAAGAATGTATGGATTAAACCCTATAAGTTATTAAACACACTTCATCAAAAATATTTGTATAAGTTGATCAATTCAAATTCAAACAGAAACTAAAATGACCCCAAGCAGTTAAGACATCGAGCAACTTTTCGTTCAACGAATTTCTAAAACTCTAATTTAAGTATTACCTTATGAGTGTTTTATTTATAAACACTAAATATGTCCCTATAGCAACAACTGATGTGGGACTCTATTAGCTAAACTGTATCCATCCCACTATTCAATTCAAATTTGCAAGCTTGCATAGTGACAGAGAACCTCTAAAAGAATCAGCTACCTACTTGCTTAATGGTTCTCGTTAAACATGCTCAGTGTAACTACTTTTTAATGTGAATCTACAAATAAGAAACGGAAGTTCATAGCATATGGATCATTGGAAGATATAAAATGGAAAGATAGTAACGGAACTGCGAAAATGTCGACCAATAGGTAGATGAGGAGAGTGAGGGGCAACATTGAACATGTTTTCACATTTTCGAGGCAGTCTCTTAGCTGCATGATATAATTGGTCTTTACTGTTCCAGTTTGTATTTCACCACACGTTGAGACTGTGTTCATGCAAACTATTGCCATCCACAACCATATCTTGTTTCAAACTCCTATAAAATTCAAACAAATACCATAAAAAACAACATTAGAACAAGTTCATGGTATTATGTGTGAAATTGTTGTACCTTTTTTATGTGAGCAGCAATGGATTCGCAATCAAGAACATCATAAAGATCAAGAGATTGAGAAGCATAATACATGTCTTGAATCTGCATCTTACTTGGCATGTCACTATCATCTACAATGGGTTTACCTTCCAACATCTTAGTGATTGGATGAAAATCATGATAATGAAAGAATTCTGCATCTTGCTTGCTTTTGATAGTTATTCTGGATTTCTTTTCAATATTTTAGAACTTTGTTTCACGTGTTTTCTATCATTGTTTTCTCTTTGTCATTGTCACCATATAAGTCATGCGTGAGCAGCGTTGATGATTTCTCTTTATGATTTAAAAATAGAAGCTGAAGAGTTTGATGTGTTGTGGATTGACCTGTGATAAAAGAAGAGAAAATGGTTAGGTTTTTGCTATTGAGAGTGTTGTACCCCAAAATTTTTCCCTCCCATATTCTTCAAAGTTTTGACAAGCATCATCTTAATTTGCTCAAGTCTACTCAAGGGTTGCACAGTCAACCATCCTCCTAAGCCACTCAAATTAGGGTTTTGGTTCTTGCAAGGAAGTTGAGGTTTTCAGTGGTCCAATCAAGTCCCATATGCCTATACACATTGTCAAGCATCTACATGCCAAGTTTCAAGGCTCACAGCATCAAGTTGCACAGTCAAAAACCCTAATTGCTTCACAATCAACTGCAGGGGCAAAATGGTCATTTGGCAGTCAAAAGTCAAAATTTTTGGTCAACATCTTATTTTGAAGCCACAATCATCATTTGATCAAGTCTTGATCATGATTCCACAAGCATGGCTCAAAAATCATCAAGGTGTCAAAAGTTTCTATTTTTTGACAGTTGAAAAGTCAACTGTAACTTGACCAAGGCATAACTTTTTCATGGTTCATCAGAAAAATCCCATCCAATGCTCATTTTGAAGGGGATGACATTTACTACAACTCATCTTCACATTCCAAGTCCAAGAAATGCTCTCACAAAAATTTATCAATTTCAACATTATAGGTCATTTTCAAAAGTCAACAAAAAGGCATTTTAAGTCAAAGACCATAACTTGAGATTGGTAAATCAAAATGACATGGGGCCAAAGGCATTGGTTAGAGGACTTCAAGACCTTTCCAAAATGTCCAAGAACATGTTCATATGATCAAAGTTGAGCAAGATATGCATTGGAGAAGTTGGGAAATTTTTGTGAAATGGCAAAAGTCAACTATCCTTGAAACTTCAATTTTTGACAAAATGGCCCACTTTCTTCCACTTGATTCAGCCTTGTCATGCCATACACGTGTCCTATGATTAATTTCAAGATTAAACATTAATTTTTCTATTTTATTTGATTTGTATTGATTTAATTCATTTTAAATCCATAAAATTCAAATAAAATCAAAAAAATTAATTAAATAACATCTTTTGATTTGAATGACTTTTATGTGTCATATGCTAGCTGCCAAAATCGTGCCAAGCTTATTTATGCATAAAATTCAAAATTTGAACCAAGTTTGGAAGGTCTTTAATGGTGGTTAAACAAGAATCTCCAAACATCAATGCAATGGATCCCAAGCCTAGCTGCTAACCTAATTGCGTTCCCATACATATGCTGGACCAAAACCTAATACATTTCACGTGAAAAAGTTGTTGCAGAGCCATAACCAAAATCCTAAAAAATCAAGAAAAAGTTAAAAACTGAAATCAACCTTCCAGCACAATTAGAAGCCTTTTCTTGATTCAAACATGTTGCTGGGACACTCAGGAACCTATTGCAATCACAAACAAGCCATAAACCTCAAGGAAACGCCCAGAACAAGTCACACGGTTTGGTTTCTTTTCCATAATCGAAGCTCATAATTCCTGCATATTTAATGTGATTTTTTGTATGCTTTGCATTGCTCTAACCTTTCTGAAGCTTTTGGTATTGGTTAATTGTCTTATGGTGCCCTGAAACGCAAATCACCATTGGAGAATTCTAGGGTTTCCAAGCTCTTGATTTGGGGCTTTGCTATATAGGTAAAATTAGAACCTCCAACGCCTATGGTTGAGATCGCTGGAACGAGACAAACACAAAGCCATGCTCGCGCCCTATTTATATAGCGCAGAATCCTAATCGCTATTTTTCCTTTTCCATATTGTGGGGGTTAAAAACCCCCGCTATTTGATTTATTTTTCTGCAGATTTCAACGAAGAAGATAAGATGTGGAAGCAGGCTATTGGTCCATTCAAATAATATGCGCGCGTTTTAGTTTTACAGCATTGGAATTGATTATTGAATATATTAATTTTTGTTTGTTTTATTGATGACTAAAGTAAAGTGGTGGAGTGGTTAAGGCAAGCGTGTAATAGATATTGGGACCTGGGTTCGATTCCCAGGTTCACCCCAATATTTATTTCTATTTTCATAACATGATTCTATGCAGGATGCCCAGTGCGTTTCACCATGAACCTTCAGCGTTCCACATGCCAAGTGGCCATGATCATCAATCCAAGGGCCAAAAAGTGATGAACACTATATTCTCAATCAACCAACAAACACTTGATCCAAGAAGTCAACACAGGCTTGACTTAATGGGCCCCAGATTTCTAAACAAGCCCCCTTGCTGGCCCATCACCCCCCTTGAGTTTGCCTCTTATTTTTTTCTTTTTATATTTTTATTTCACTTATTTAAATTTAATTCTTGATCAACTATTAACTAAATAATTATTTTTTCATAAAATTCAGAAAACCAAAAAAAACATTTTTATTATTTATTAACTTATTTTGTAAATAAATGTAAATTAAATTAAATTAGTTTAATTAGTTAACTTTAATACTTTTTTACAATAAATAAAAACAAATTTAGACTTAGGCTTTTCTTTTGACATTTTTAATTCTTTTTTTATTTTATTTCATTAAACATAAAAAAACACAAAAATATTTTTCTTTTAATTAAATTAATTAATTAGTAATTAGGCTTAATTTCATTTAATTACAAAAAAAAAAGGACAAATTCAATTTCTTTCTCAAAAGGGTCAACACCCTAAGGACGTTCCCGATTAAATTTCTATTCGCGCGTATTTATTTATTTTGATTATATTTATGTAACTGCTTCCGGAAATGTAATAGTTAATTAGGTTTATCTCTTTATTTACTATTTCTCGCATTCTTATTTTCAAAACGGGTTTTTGTTTTTGGCGATGTATAGACCTGCGCCTTGTAATAGTTAGATTTACCTTTCCGCAATTTATTTTCCGCACTCCTAACTGTTAAAAAATGCATGAAAGACTTGTATGAATAATAAAATCAATCTGTAGCTCACAAATAACATGCAAAGACAATTAAACTGAAACAACACACATGCACATGCCACTCCTAGGGTACGCCTCACTGGTTGCCTCGAACGTGGTCATCAAGTATAGGGTGTCTTAGAGGTCTCCCTTTTGTCTAAAGATCCAGTTGCCTCGAAACGGTTGCCTCGGATACAAAGGATCTAGGACATTAGGGTTACTTCTAAGGTGTCCTACCATTGCTTCGGTGACCACATTGTCCCTAATAATCGAATTGACCCGAATAACTCCAACGACGGTGCTACCTACTTCTCAATAGTGGGATAGCACTATCTAAAGGACTCTTACACAGCCTAATTCCTTAGAGTAGGTAGATTTCTCTTAAGTACTTGCTCTTTTCAAAAACAAACAAAACAACTTTTCGCACTCACACTTTCTAAAAAGTTTTTTTTTCAAACAAATTTTTCATACACTCTTGAGGACAGATACAAGAGTTACTTAGAAATTTTTCAAAACGAAACTTTTTTTCAAAACCCACACACACTTGAAAAGCAAACATATTTTGAAAACATAAGAGCAAGTACCTAAGAGCCCGTGGATAACCACGGATAGAAAGGGTGCTAACACTTTCCCTTTCTAGAAATCTACCTCCCGAACCGAGAAACATTCTCAAAGAAGGAATTTTGTTGTGCTTTTGTCCTTTCCATGTTGGAGAACATAAAAGACGGTGGCGACTCTTGCTTACCGCGACATTTCGCGAAACCAGCTAAAAAACAGTCAGTTCTATTTCCACCGATCGCAGAACTGGCGACTCTGCTGGGGATACTTATAAAGTGAGGTGTACCTTAGGATTAGATCATACTTATGTTTTCAATTGCCTGTTTTGATTGCTTTAATATTGTGGGCCTGTTTTGGGAGTTACATAGATCCTAACCCGGATCTGGGGGAAACCTTTTAGGTAGAAACAAACTGTGAGGGAACTGTGCGAGGTATACCGACACGGTTGAAGCATTTGCTACGTTGATGTGGCACTTTGGTGAGTACTAGTAACCCTTGAGTCAAGTCAAGGAGAGTACGGGGCCGCCGCGTGGTGTCGTGAAGCATCAACTGACCTTAGGAACCTTAATTGAACCATCCTGGCCTCTTTAGGGGTAGTGAGATGACTGACTTTGGTGCAGTCCGAAGTTGGTTGATACTCGATACTACACTCATTGAGGGTTGTTTTCTTGGAATATTTTGATCGCCAGTTCAGTGGCTAAATCAAAACAATGAACATAGAAAACAACCCTATGATATTGAGCTCCTTAGAACCCGGTTACTTTTGATAGGACAGGTTTTGAGCCCACCAACTTCAAGAGGGTAGTACCCCAAACCTCATGCTGGCCTAAACTCTAAGGGCTGTCGTGTGTGACTTGTGTGCCTTATCATGTCTGCTTTTTGTGAATACTTGTGGTGTGTTTTTATCATAACATCATAGCATCATACATCATCATATGCATTCACTAACCACTTCAAGGGTTCGAATCTTCATCTTTGTTCTTGTTTTGTAGGACATGGAAACTATCCGCAGAAAGACAATTCAGGTCAACCTTGTAAGGGTCCCTCCTCAGCTTAAGGAGCTTACATCCAGGATTCCCGAGAACTCTTCCTTCAGTGAAAGTCATGGTAGACTCATCAGCTTGGTCAATACCAACATTGAAGAGGATATGGTGAAATTGTTGTTCCAGTTCTTTGACCCTCTGCACCACTGTTTTACTTTCCCGGATTATCAATTGGTGCCTACTTTGGAAGAGTTTTCTCAGCTTCTGAAGATTCCTATCCTTAGTCAACTACCCTACAACGGTACGGAAAGGGAACCAAAACTTGAAGAGGTTGCTAAAGCATTACACCTACAACCATCTGACATCAAGAGGCATTGGGAAACCAGAAGTGGTATCAAAGGATTCTTAGCAAAGTTCCTGTTTGAGAAGGCCCAAGAATGTTGGAATTCCCTTGACCTACAAGCCTTTGAAGAAGTTGTGGCACTCCTTGTCTATGGGTTGGTATTGTTCCCGAATCCAGATCAGCTTATAGATATCAATGCTGTCAAGATCTTCATATCCAGGAATCCTATACCTACGTTGCTTGGGGACATCCTCCACTCATGTTACACTCGAACCATGAGAAAAAGAGGTGTTCTCATGTGCTGCACTCCTCTCTTGGCAAGGTGGTTTATTTCGCACCTTCCACAATCAGTTTTGAAGAACGAGCGGGGTTTGAGATGGTCACAATGACTGATGACTCTCACACATGCTGATATACATTGGTGTTCTCGGACCAGAGAAAATGTCACTATCATTGATCGTTGCGGAGAGTTTCCTAATGTTCCTTTACTTGGAATCAGAGGGGGCATTACTTACAACCCATGTTTGGCTTTGAGACAGTTTGGATATGCTCGGAGGGATGGCCCTCATGACATGTTGATTCCTGAGATAGTTTTTGACTTCGACAACGATGCACAAGGACTTCGCCAGAGATTTATCAGAGCTTGGAGGATGCCCAACAGGGTAGATAGCAAGACACTAGGGCACAAGAACTCCATCCCCCTGGAGCCTTGTCTCAAGTGGGTACGAGCCCGCTCCCAGAAGCTGGTGATGCCATATCCTCATGTTCTCCCCGTGATCAAAGAGCCTGTTGTGGAAGGAGAGGTGCCATACACCATTCAACATCCTGACATGCCAACGTCTTGGGAAGAAATGCAGAAGAGCTGGATCCAACTCAAGGAAGAACGGAATTCTCTTGAAACCAGTCTACATGCCAGTGAGAAGAAGGTCTTGGAGCTCACCCGCCTACTGCACGAGGAAAAGACTCTCTACACCTACATCGCTCCAAAGAGGATGCGCAGTGTATTTTGGGATTAATTATTTTTGTAATGTTTTTCCCATGAGGCCCTGATGTACTGAACAGATTATTTCCTAATACAACGTGTGTTTCCTTTTGTCTACAACGAATTTGAACTTTTGAACCCTTGAATGCATTGCATAAATAGCATATCATGCATCATGTGCATAACAGGTACCCTTTTTCTACAGGTTGCTTAATCTTCTTCGCTGTTTATTTCAGCACTCAGTCATCATGAATCCTGAACCTACTACCGAGCAAGCTATCAAGGCCCTCCAGGCCCAGAACGCCCAATTTCAAAAGCTAGTCATGAGCTTAGCCCAAGGACAACAGGAGTTGAAGGCTTTGCTCCTGAAGAAGAAGAAGAAGAAGAGGATTGTGTTGTTCAACACTGGACGCAGACTCGGGAATACACTGCAGAATGAAGCTGAGATGACTACTCCATCTGTTGAGGAAGGCAGTCACCAGGAAGGAGGGGTCCCCAGTCCCGTGGTCTCTGACACTGAGACAGATTTCAATGATGAACAATACCCTCCTGCTGAGGACCGGTACAAACAGCTGGAGGACCGTTTAAATGCTATGGAGATTCAACGTGTGCCTGGGTTGGATTTTGGAGACTTAGGGTTATCTTCTGGGGTGGTGATTCCACACAAGTTCAAGGCACCTGCCTTTGTGAAGTACGACGGGGCTTCCTGCCCTAAGCTGCACCTCTGTTCTTATGTAAGGAAGATCCAACCTTACACTGCAGACAAGAACCTATGGATCCATTTATTCCAGGAGAGTCTTTCAGGGACTCAACTCGAATGGTTCTATCAGCTGGATGGAACCAATATTCGTAACTGGGAGGACTTGGCTACTGCTTTTTATAAGCAGTATCAGTACAATTCTGACCTCGCTCCCACGCGTACCCAACTCCAGGGTATGTCACTGGGAATGGGTGAAGGTTTTAAGGAGTACGCGCAGAAGTGGAGAGACCTGGCTGGCAGGGTGCAGCCACCGTTGACTGACCGTGAACTCGTGGACATGTTCTTGGGGACCCTGTCTGGTCCATTTTTCAACCACCTGATTGGTAATTCCTTTGTTGGGTTTACAGACCTGATCCTGACTGGTGAGAGGATCGAAGCTGGTATCAAATCGGGGAAGATACAGAAAGGTGCCTCCTCGAGCTCTGAAAAGAAGCCCTTCAAGAAGGAAGCTAGTGCTGTGTATGGTCCCAGGAGACAGAACAAACCAGAACGCCGCCAAGCTGTTAACGCGGTGGTAATTTCAAAGCCTGCTGCTGCTCCTCAGCAATACAACCAGCCAAGAGTTGAGAGGCCCAAAAGACAGTATACTCGGCTCAGCATGACCCTGTCTCAGATTCTGCCGCAACTGCTGTCAACCAATATGGTAACTATCAAGGAAGCTCCGAAGGTAGTGAACACAACCTCTCCAAAGTACAACCCTAACGCCCGCTGCGCTTATCACTCTGACAGCCCGGGGCATAACACAGATGATTGTTGGGCTCTGAGGAATAAGGTTCAAGACCTTATTGATGCTAAAGAGGTACAGTTCGAGGCGCCCGAAAGGCCTAATGTGGTGACAGCTCCCATGCCCAACCATGGAGTAAATGCTATTGGGGATGATGACGAAGTGGAGGAATCCGAATTTGACAGTTGGATCTACCCAACGACCGACGGTGGACCAAGCAACTAGATTGCAAAAGACTCCGTACCTATTACTTTTGTCACTGAATAATGAACTCCCTTGTTTTAAAGTTGTAACGAACAATAATTTGAAACTTTATGGCCCGGTGTCTTACCCGGGGCACCGTGGTTTCATTTGTGAGGGCTTGTTTTTTGTCACTTTCATATATCATGAATAAAAGCATTGGACATTTTTCACATTTCAAATCTTGCGCTCCTTTTCTTTCTTTATTATATATTGCAAAACAGCTATATTTACACACACTCACTCATACAGGTTCCAATCCACTCTGGATCTCACTGGTAACGACTCTGCTACTGCCAGTTATGACTTCGAAAATCCGATCAACTTAGCCGAAGACGAAGGTGAAGATGATTGCGAAGTGCCTGGTGAGCTTGAAAGACTTCTACTCCATGAAGAGAGGGCCATTCAGCCACATGAAGAGCCAGTGGAAACGGTAAATCTGGGTACTGAGACAGACAGAAAGGAAGTCAAGATTGGTGTCAATCTAGAGCTCAGTGTGAAACAACGGTTGATTCAGATGCTGCATGATTATGTGGAGATCTTCGCCTGGTCTTACGAAGACATTCCTGGGTTGGATACCGACATTGTGGTTCATCACCTGCCTACCAAGGAAGAATGTCCTCCGGTAAAACAGAAGGTCCTCCGTATGCGTCCAGAGATGTCCGAGAAAATCAAAGCTGAGGTTATGAAACAATTTGACGCCGGTTTTCTAGCAGTGACTTCTTACCCTCAGTGGGTTGCCAACGTGGTTCCAGTACCGAAGAAGGATGGTAAGGTCTGAATGTGTGTTGATTACAGGGATTTGAACAGGGCGAGCCCCAAGGATGATTTCCCTCTACCTCCCATCGACGTTTTAGTAGACAACACTGCTCAGCATAAGGTATTCTCCTTCATGGATGGGTTCTCCGGTTATAATCAAATCAAGATGGCTCCTGAAGACATTGAGAAGACCACTTTTGTTACTCAGTGGGGGACCTTTTGCTACAAGGTCATGCCTTTTGGGTTGAAAAATACTGGGGCAAACTACCAACGTGCCATGGTTGCTTTATTTCATGACATGATCCATCACGAGATCGAAGTATATGTCGACGATATGATTGCAAGGTCCCAGACTGAGGAGGAACACCTTGACCATCTACAGAAGTTGTTTGACCGTCTGAAGTTGTACAAGCTGAGGTTGAACCCGAACAAGTGCACCTTTGGGGTAAGATCTGGAAAACTACTAGGTTTCGTCATGAGTGACAAAGGTATTCAAGTGGACCCTGCCAAAGTGAAAGCCATACAAGAGATGCCAACTCCCAAGACAGAGAAAGAAGTCAGAGGCTTTCTAGGACGTCTGAACTACATTGCCCGATTCATCTCACACCTAACCGCTACCTGTGAACCAATCTTCAAGCTACTGAAGAAAGATCAAGTGGTACGTTGGAATGATGAATGTCAGGCCGCTTTCGAAAGAATCAAAGAGTATCTCCAAGAACCACCCATTCTTATGCCACCGGTTGAAGGGAGACCTCTAATCTTATACTTGACAGTACTTGACAGCTCAATGGGGTGTGTGCTGGGGCAGCATGACGAGTCTGGCCGAAAAGAGCACGCCATTTATTACCTTAGCAAAAAGTTTACCGACTGTGAGACCCGATACTCACTGCTTGAGAAAACTTGCTGCGCTTTGGTATGGGCTGCTCGCCGGCTGAGACAGTATATGTTGACTCACACTACTCTGTTGATTTCAAAAATGGATCCAATCAAGTACATCTTCGAAAAGCCCGCCTTGTCCGGAAGAATAGCAAGGTGGCAAATGATCTTGACGGAATACGACATCCAATACACAACTCAGAAAGCAATCAAGGGAAGTGTATTGGCAGACCATTTGGCACACCAGGCAGTGCATGATTACCAGTCGATGAACTTTGAATTTCTAGACGAGGATATCATGGTAGTAACTGATTGTGAAGTACCTGGACCGGAGGAAGGACCTGAGGAAGGATCCCAACGGTCTATGCACTTTGACGGAGCCTCAAACGCTTTGGGTAACAGTATTGGCGCTGTGATCATATCCCCAAAAGGCACTCATACTCCACTCACTGCCCGGCTATGTTTCAACTGTACCAACAACATGGCGGAGTATGAGGCATGCATCATGGGTCTTCAAGCTGCAATTGACTTAAGGATCAAGTTTCTGAGTGTCTTCGGAGATTCCGCTCTTGTAATCAATCAGATCAAAGGTGAGTGGGATACGAAACACCCAAATCTTATTCCTTACAAAGAGTATGTGTTGACGTTGATTCCCCACTTCGAGGAGATAACTTTTGAACACTTCCCAAGAGAGGAGAATCACTTAGCGGACGTGTTGGCTACGATGTCTTCTATGTTCAAAGTCAAATGGGATAACGAGGCTCCCCGGATTATCATCTGGAAACTGGATGAACCTGCACATTGTTGTGATCTTGAGGCTGAGGAGGTAACTGAAAAACCTTGGTATCATGAAGTGAAGAGGTACCTTGAAGCTCAAGAATACCCCGAGGGTGTATCCGTCAATGACAAGAAGTTCCTGAGAAGGTTCGCGGCAAAGTTCTTCCTCAGCAACGGCATTCTATACAAGCGAAACCATGATTCAACTTTACTGCGATGTATGGATAAGACTGAAGCAGAAAGGATCATGGCAGAATTACATGAAGGTACCTTCGGAACACATTCCAGTGGACACACCATGGCAAAGAAAATCCTTCGGGCAGGATATTTCTGGTCCACAATGGAAGCCGACTGTTACCAACATTCTCGGACGTGTCACAAATGCCAGGTCTATACCGATAAGGTGCACGTTCCTCCAGTTCCTCTGAACGTCTTGACAGCACCTTGGCCTTTTGCAATGTGGGGCATTGATATGATCGGTGAGATCAGACCTACGGCATCCAACGGTCATCATTTCATCCTGGTAGCGATTGATTACTTCACAAAGTGGGTTGAAGCAGCTTCCTATGCTACGGTAACCAAGAACGTCGTGGCATGGTTCATTCGGCATAATCTGATATGTCGATACGGTATACCTGAGAGGATCATTACGGACAATGGTACCAATCTTAACAACAAGATGATCACTGAGCTCTGCGAGCAATTCAAGATACAGCACCACAACTCTTCTCCTTACCGGCCGAAGATGAATGGGGCTGTAGAAGCAGCTAATAAGAATATCAAGAAGATTGTGCAGAAGATGACAGTGACCTACAAAGATTGGCACGAAATGTTACCGTTTGCTCTTCATGGGTACCGTACCTCAGCACAGACGTCAATAGGGGCAACACCCTTTTCCTTGGTGTATGGCATGGAGGCAGTCTTACCTATTGTCCAGATACCCTCTCTCTGGATAATGAAGGATGCAGGTTTGAGCGAGGATGACTGGATCCAGACCCGGCTTGATCAATTAAACCTAATTGACGAAAAGAGACTCACTGCTATTTGTCATGGTCAAACGTACCAAAAACGGATGATCAGGGCATTTAACAAGAAAGTCAGACGACAAGAGTATCAAGTCGGAGACTTGGTAATCAAGCGTATCATTCTTCCTCAAAGTGATCCCAGGGGAAAATGGACCCCTACGTACGAAGGGCCATTTGTGGTTAAACATATCTTCTCAGGAGGAGCCATGACTCTAACCACCATGGATGGTGACGACCTTCCTCACCCCGCCAATGCAGACATAGTAAAAAGATACTACGCATGAATAAAAGACCCGCTAGGTTGACACACCTAGGCAAAAATAAGGGCTTCCCGGCGAACCAAAAGGGTTCGGGCAAAAATAAGGGATGAAATGAAAAAAATATGTACACCCGGCAAGTTGAAAACCTGAAAAGGTGGCTTGGGCAAAAATGGGTATCCCGGTGGACTGAAAACCCGAAAGGGCGGTCCAAGCAAAAGTTAGGGATAAAGCGTAATACTACATCTCATTGGATCACCCTGCATCCAGACTTTTGGTATCAACTATCGGGTTCAGACGGCATCAAGCAATCAGCTTCATCTTCAACTAAGCAGCCAAGTGATGAGACGCTTGAAGACATAGAGGCGATAGCAGAGTTGGAACCCAGTGGGATTGTTCATATAGCTGTTTTGTTTTCCTTTTGCACAAAATTGTATAAACTCTCTTGTTCGGCGGCGTTCTCTTACTAGGACGTCAGCCTCTTGTACGTAAAACGCCTATTTACAGGCAAATTCAAAAATCAATACAAATTCACTTTTTCAGACAAATTGCCAATTATTTTTCCTTTTTCTATTTTGTTTTGCGAAGAACGTCCGATGTTCATTTTTGATATATGCATTTGACACTAATTGATAATCACAAATATTTGCATACGAAACAAAGGACTAGTTACAGGTGACATTAGAAACAGGGGCAATAATGAGTTGTCTAAGCGATCTAGTTGCTCTATCCACCAAGGTATCAAGGTAGGTTCGGTTGAAGAACATAACCAAGATACCTCCACTCCCCATAGAGTAAGACAAGATTCAACAATTCTTCCCAAGCAGAGTTGGTCTCCCATCAGCCCTGAAAAGGCACAGTATCTCCAGCAAGTCAGAGACACTCTCCCCAAGCAGAGTTAGGTTACTGTCAGCCTTAAGGAAGTTGGGTATCCCCAGAAAATCTCAATATTCCCCAGCGGAGTATACAGATGTTCCTAAGCAAGCATCCCCGGCAGTCTTAATATAAGATTGTTCCCCGACAGAATACAGACACCCAAGTGGAGCCACTTACCCCAGTACAGTTCAAGAGTTTCCCCAGGAGAGTTGAATCAATCTCCCTAGTAGATTCTGGAAGCTTATCCCCAGTAGATTCTGGAAGCTTATCCCCTGCGGAGTACGAACTCATCTCCCCGGCTTTATTCAAAGGTTATTCCCCGCCAGAGCTTATAACTGGGTTATCCTCAACTAGTTACCACGGAAACATCGTCCTCGGCGAAGTTCTTCCTACCCCCAGCGGAGTTCATCAAATTCCCCAACATAACTTATCAACGGAATCCCCAGCGGAGTTCTCATCAAAACCTCAGCGAAGTATCTCTTCCCACAGAGTAATTCCCCGCAGAGTAATCTCTTCGCCAAGTTTATTCCCCAATGGAGTCATCTTCTCTTACCGGTTTATTCTTGCAACCATCATCCCCAGCAGAAATGAAGAACTTCACTCTTCAACATCAGCCCAGGATTCAACTTCCCGACATTCATCAAGGATTTATTTTCCTAGACGAAAATACATTCATAAACATTACATTATCATACACCACGACGCATGCATATACGCATCATATCACACAATCTCATTTATTTTTGAGAACATCATGACATCATGCATTTCATACATCTTGACATTGCATACAACTGATGTTTTGCCTTTTCAGGATAAAGGTCAATCCAAAGATAATTAATATCAACCGTCGCAATTCCAGATTCGATATCTGTATCCAGCCAAGGCATATCTGTAGACGACCAATTACAGATTCGATTCCTGTATCTAGCCAGGGCATATCTGTGAGTAACTGATTGTAGATTCGACACATGTATCTAGCCAGGGCATATCTGCATGAAGAGTTTAGAGATTCGATACATGTATCCAGCCAGGGTATATCTATAGACGACCAATTCCAGATTCGATTCCTGTATCTAGCCAGGGCATATCTGTGAGTAACTGATTGTAGATTCGATACATGTATCCAGCCAGGGCATGTCTGCATGAAGAGTTTAGAGATTCGATACCTGTATCCAGCCAGGGCATATCTGTAGACGACCAATTCCAGATTTGATTCCTGTATCTAGCCAGGGCATATCTGTGAGTAACTGATTGTAGATTCGACACCTGTATCTAGCCAGGGCATGTCTGCATAAAGAGTTTAGAGATTCGATACCTGTATCCAGCCAGGGCATATTTGTAGACGACAAATTCCAGATTCGATACCTGTATCTAGCTAGGGCATATCTGTGAGTAATTGATTGTAGATTCAACACCTGTATCTAGCCAGGGCATGTCTGCATGAAGAGTTTAGAGATTCGATTCCTATATCCAGCCAGAGCACGTCTGTAAGCAACCTTTTAAAGTTCCGGATTCGATTCCTGTATCTAGCCAGGGCACATCTGTGAGCAACTGATTGTAGATTCGACATCTGTATCCAGCCAGGGCATATCTGCATGAAGAGTTTGAAGATCAACACCTGTAACAGGCCAGGAAACCATCTTCCTTTCTCAAGTACGCAAGTTCTCGCTAAGGAATCTCTTACACGATCGACACCCCGGATGGCATCTATAAGCCCATCCTCCTACCCATCATATCTCCAAATGACATCTATAAGCCCATTCCCGACAAGGTTCTGTGACGTCTCCAGATGGCATCTATAAGCCCATCCTCTTATCCACCATCTCTCCAAATGGCATCTGTAAGCCCATTCCCGCCATCACCTTGCTGACATTCTACTATGCGAGTGCAAATTTCTGGGCACTCTAGTGTTCAATCATCTTCCACCCTCGGATCACGAAAGGCACACAAGCCAATCTACATCCTCAGGTCTAAGAAGATTGAACAGGGGCAACTGTTGTACCCCAAAATTTTCCCTCCCATATTCTTTAAAGTTTTGACAAGCATCATCTCAATTTGCTCAAGTCTACTCAAGGGTTGCACAGTCAACCATCCTCCTAAGCCAGTCAAATTAGGGTTTTGGTTCTTGCAAGTAAGTTGAGGTTTTCAGTGGTCCAATCAAGTCCCATATGCCTATACACATTGTTAAGCATCTACATGCCAAGTTTCAAGGCTCGCAGCATCAAGTTGCACAGTCAAAAACCCTAATTGCTTCACAATCAACTGCAGGGGCAAAATGGTCATTTGGCAGTCAAAAGTCAAAATTTTTGGTCAACATCTTATTTTGAAGCCACAATCATCATTTGATCAAGTCTTGATCATGATTCCACAAGCATGGCTCAAAAATCATCAAGGTGTCCAAAGTTTCTATTTTTGGACAGTTGAAAAGTCAACTGTAACTTGACCAAGGCATAACTTTTTCATGGTTCATCAGAAAAATCCCACCCAATTCTCATTTTGAAGGGGAAGACATTTTCTACAACTCATCTTCACATTCCAAGTCCAAGAAATGCTCTCACAAAAAGTTATCAATTTCAACATTATAGGTCATTTTCAAAAGTCAACAAAAAGGCATTTTAAGTCAAAGACCATAACTTGAGATTGGTAAATCAAAATGACATGGGACCAAAGGCATTGGTTAGAGGACTTCAAGACCTTTCCAAAATGTCCAAGAACATGTTTATATGATCAAAACTGAGCAAGATATGCATTGGAGAAGTTGGGAAAGTTTTGTGAAATGGCAAAAGTCAACTATCCTTGAAACTTCAATTTTTGACAAAAGGGCCCACTTTCTTCCACTTGATTCAGCCTTGTCATGCCATACACGTGTCCCGTGATTAATTTCAAGATTAAACATTAATTTTTCTATTTTATTTAATTTTTATTAATTTAATTCATTTTAAATCCATAAAATTCAAATAAAATCAAAAAAATTAATTAAATAACATCTTTTGATTTGAATGACTTTTATGTGTCATATGCTAGCTGCCAAAATCGTTCCAAGCTTATTTATGCATAAAATTAAAAATTTGAACCAAGTTTGGAAGGTCTTTAATGGTGGTTAAACAAGAATCTCCAAACATCAATGCAATGGATCCCAAGCCTAGCTGCTAACCTAATTGCGTTCCCATACATATGTTGGACCAAAACCTAATACATTTCACGTGAAAAAGATGCTGCAGAGCCATAACCAAAATCCTAAAAAATCAAGAAAAAGTTGAAAACTGAAATCAACCTTCCAGCACAATTAGAAGCCTTTTCTTGATTCAAACACGTTGCTGGGACACTCAGGAACCTATTGCAATCACAAACAAGCCATAAACCTCAAGGAAACGCCCAGAACAAGTCACACTGTTTGGTTTCTTTTCCATAATCGAAGCTCATAATTCCTGCATATTTAATGTGATTTTTTGTATGCTTTGCATTGCTCTAACCTTTCTAAAGCTTTTGGTATTGGTTAATTGTCTTATGGTGCCCTGAAACGTAAATCACCATTGGAGAATTCTAGGGTTTCCAAGCTCTTGATTTGGGGCTTTGCTATATAGGTAAAATTAGAACCTCCAACGCCTATGGTTGAGATCGCTGGAACGAGACAAACACAAAGCCATGCTCGCGCCCTATTTATATAGCGTAGAATCCTAATCGCTATTTTTCCTTTTCCATATTGTGGGGGTTAAAAACCCCCGCTATTTGATTTATTTTTCGGCAGATTTCAACGAAGAAGATAAGATGTGGAAGCAGGCTATTGGTCCATTCAAATAATATGCGCGCATTTTAGTTTTACAGCATTGGAATTGATTATTGAATATATTAATTTTTGTTTGTTTTATTGATGACTAAAGTAAAGTGGTGGAGTGGTTAAGGCAAGCGTGTAATAGATATTGGGACCTGGGTTCGATTCCCAGGTCCACCCCAATATTTATTTCTATTTTCATAACATGATTCTATGCAGGATGCCCAGTGCGTTTCACCATGAACCTTCAGCGTTCCACATGCCAAGTGGCCATGATCATCAATCCAAGGGCCAAAAAGTGATGAACACTATATTCTCAGTCAACCAACAAACACTTGATCCAAGAAGTCAACGCAGGCTTGGCTTAATGGGCCCCAGATTTCTAAACAAGCCCCCTTGCTGGCCCATCACCCCCCTTGAGTTTGCCTCTTATTTTTTTTCTTTTTATATTTTTATTTCACTTATTTAAATTTAATTCTTGATCAACTATTAACTAAATAATTATTTTTTCATAAAATTCAGAAAACCAAAAAAAACATTTTTACTATTTATTAACTTATTTTGTAAATAAATGTAAATTAAATTAAATTAGTTTAATTAGTTAACTTTAATACTTTTTTACAATAAATAAAAACAAATTTAGACTTAGGCTTTTCTTTTGACATTTTTAATTCTTTTTTTATTTTATTTCATTAAACATAAAAAAACACAAAAATATTTTTCTTTTAATTAAATTAATTAATTAGTAATTAGGCTTAATTTCATTTAATTACAAAAAAAAAAGGACAAATTCAATTTCTTTCTCAAAAGGGTCAACACCCTAAGGACGTTCCCGATTAAATTTCTATTCGCACGTATTTATTTATTTTGATTATATTTATGTAACTGCTTCCGAAAATGTAATAGTTAATTAGGTTTATCTCTTTATTTACTATTTCTCGCATTCTTATTTTCAAAACGGGTTTTTGTTTTTGGCGATGTATAGACCCGCGCCTTGTAATAGTTAGATTTACCTTTCCGCAATTTATTTTCCGCACTCCTAACTGTTAAAAAATGCATGAAAGACTTGTATGAATAATAAAATCAATTTGTAGCTCACAAATAACATGCAAAGACAATTAAACTGAAACAACACACATGCACATGCCACTCCTAGGGTACGCCTCACTGGTTGCCTCGAACGTGGTCATCAAGTATAGGGTGTCTTAGAGGTCGCCCTTTTGTCTAAAGATCCAGTTGCCTCGAAACGGTTGCCTCGGATACAAAGGATCTAGGACATTAGGGTTACTTCTAAGGTGTCCTACCATTGCTTCGGTGACCACATTGTCCCTAATAATCGAATTGACCCGAATAACTCCAACGACGGTGCTACCTACTTCTCAATAGTGGGATAGCACTATCTAAAGGACTCTTACACAGCCTAATTCCTTAGAGTAGGTAGATTTCTCTTAAGTACTTGCTCTTTTCAAAAACAAACAAAACAACTTTTCGCACTCACACTTTCTAAAAAGTTTTTTTTTCAAACAAATTTTTCATACACTCTTGAGGACAGATACAAGAGTTACTTAGAAATTTTTCAAAACGAAACTTTTTTTCAAAACCCACACACACTTGAAAAGCAAACATCTTTTGAAAACATAAGAGCAAGTACCTAAGAGCCCGTGGATAACCACGGATAGAAAGGGTGCTAACACCTTCCCTTTCTATAAATCTACCTCCCGAACCGAGAAACATTCTCAAAGAAGGAATTTTGCTATGCTTTTGTCCTTTCCATGTTGGAGAACATAAAAGACGGTGGCGACTCTTGCTTACCGCGACATTTCGCAAAACCAGCTAAAAAACAGTCAGTTCTATTTCCACCGATCACAGAGAGTGACAAATAAGAGTTAGTGTAATATTTTTTGAATAAAACCCAAATGTAGTAAAGAAAGTAAAGTATTATAAAAATGAGAGAGAGGCCAAATGAAAACCTCTCTAAACGAAAACCTATAGAATGGTAATTCAAGCCTATTGTTTACATAGTCACTTCCAATGTTTAGAGGAATATAATAAGTAGTTGGATGGAGTTAGATGTGAGGTCTAAATTGACGAAAACTATCACCCTTCTTATGGGATAACAAAAAAAGGTAAGAAGTATAAAATATATAAGTTTTCCATCTAATCTTAAGTTGCCAAGGAACTTGAACTGCTACTCCAAAAGCTTTAACCACCATAAATGAGTCAAATTCAATCCAAAAATGTTGCCAACTAAAATGAGAGGCTATTTCTATGGCTTTAAGGAAAACAGAGAATCTGACTAGAAAAGATGAATTCCAAGGTAAAGACTCATAAAAATAAAAATCAAGTCACCTTTATGTTCTTTAAATAGACCACCACAATCAACCTTTTGAGATTTATGAAGAAAAACACCATCACACTTACCCTTAACCTAATTTGAGTTTGGAGTAGTCAAAATAACCTCCTTAATTGATAGAACCTTAGATGGATGGAAAGGAATACCAAAAGCAGACTTGACACCAAACTTATTCATGCAATTAGAAGAAGAAAAATATTGTTCTCTTACCAGTGATGCTAATTTGAGACTTGGCCTGATCGATGTTGAATTCCAATCATTCTTTTTTTTTAACCTAACATAATTTCTCGCATGCTAGATGACATTAATGAGATATATGAAATTTGTTTTGAAAACTATAGCACCATGCTTGAAAATGTTTCTATTACAAAGAAGCCATAAATCTTCCAAAGAGGAGAAATGCAGGGGAGCTTGTAGAACTAAACTAAGCCACCGCCATATCTTTATAGAAAAAGGGTAGGAAAAGAAATATATGGAAATAAGTTTCAGAAGTTGAATGACAAAAAAGGCACTAGATGCCAAGGAGTTGACTCTAACTTGTAACATATCATCACAAGGAATTTTGTTATGCATTAGTCTCCAAACTATGAGATTTTGATGAAGATATGTCTATTGGCCAAATATCCTTAGCCTAGTCCAAAGCTTGAGAAGGAGGTGCCTTGAAAATATAATCATCTTTTAGGACCAAGTCACCTGAGATAAAATACTTTCAAACAATTTGATTGTCAAGAAAACCTGAAGGAGGTTCAACGATTAGCAAAATATGGCCCACCTCAGGGAAAAGTGTAGACCAATCAAAACAAATTCCCACTCATTATCTACTATGCACTCAACTAACTTAACATCTAATGAGATACCTTATAAGGCGGGTAAATTAGAGTCTACAAGAGATAACAAGGGATCAACACACCAACTATATTTCTAAAAAGATATAGAGGAGTTGTGATGCGGTGGGAGAACTGACTTGAGGTTTTGCATTGGTGTTCGCAAATGTTTCGGTTTAGCAAGAGTCGCCACCGACTTTTTATTTTATCCAAAGGAAAGGTCAAAAAGCACAGGAAAGACCTTTAAGATGTTTTTCTTGGGTTCGGGTGGTAGATTATGAAAAGGGAAGGTGCAAGCACCCTTTTCATCCATGGTTATCCATGGGCTCTTAGTTACTTGTTTAGATCACTTGCTTTTGCTTTTCAATTGTTTGAAATGGTGTTTTGCGTGTGGTTTTGAAAATGTTTTGAAAAGAGGCCTTTTGTCTAGGCAACCTTTGTAATGATTCTTGTTTGAATGTATACAAAGGTGTTTGTCTTTTGAAAAGATGTTTCAATGTTTCAATGTTTGAAAGTTTGTTTTGTGAAATGTTTTTGAAATTGTGTTGTGAGGTGTGTTTGAAAAATAGCAAGGATGTTTTTTGCAAGTTTTGATCAACTAACTAAGAGTTGTCTACCCTATCTACTGAAAGATTTTTCCTACACATTTTAACCCTTTTGACAGTATTGTTTTACCATTGCATTTGGTAAACAACCTTGTGTTTGGATGTTAAACGGGACAGGCGCGGGTCATCATATTAACCATGATAGCAATAGTGCTAAGTATCTTTAGCAAATTTTGAGGGACTAGATCATTTTGTATAGGCAACCAAGATAGCGTCATCGAGGGACTATGATCTTTTTGTTTTTGTTTTTGTTTTGCCAAGACACTCAACATGCATACCATGGCCATTTTAAAGGCAACAAGTGGATGAAACCCTAAGGGTGTTTGTGTAAGATGTGTTGTCATTTTCATGCATTTTTGTCTTGTATTAGGTCTAGCTATTTGTTTTGATTTTGGATATTGCATACAAACCCTAATCTCTATCATGGCATATTTGAAAATTATAAATGTGTAAAATAAATATACGACTATTACAATATTGATATGGGGAGGGGGATACAATTTTGAATGGGGAGTATTTGCAAAAAAATAAAACCCTAAGATTAACTATTACATCCAAATTGAATTTCTTTGCATCAAATAATAAATAAGCAACATTTAAATAAGCAATAAAATGTAAATATGCAAAATATTATGAATATGCAAGAAATGTTTTTGATATTTTTTATGTATGTAAAAAATATAATATTTAATAAGAAAATAAAATATTATTTTTGTTAAGGGTAAAACCCTAATTTTTGGATTAAGAATATGTATGAAAATTATAATATTTATTTATTTATGTACAATAAAATAAATAAAAAAATATATTCAAATGTCCAAAAATAAAATATATTATAAAAAATATTATTTTTTAATAAGGGTGAAAACCCTAGTTTTTTTTTTGTTTTAAGATAAATATATATTATATTACTTATTTTATGTACAAGTAAAATATAAAATAAAAAATATATACAAATGTTTAGAAAATAATAATATATAAGAAAACATTATTTAAGTATATAAATACTAAAAATAAAAAAATATAATATTTTTATATATTATTTACAAGTTTTTTATTTGAGAAAATAAATATAGTAAACCTAATAAACTAAATATTGTATCAAAATAAAATAAAATTAAAAAAAAAATGTGAAGATTAAAGGAAAATAATTTTAGTAATTTTTTATATTTAGAAAAAATATTTTAAAGTCAGAACTAAAAATAAAAATAGAAAAATATCAAATAATAATGAAATGGGTCAGGGGGGGATGAACAGCAAAGAGGGGGTGTCAAAAACAAGCCAAACCAAGCCCAGCCCAGATCAACTTCATCTTCAACCTTTGAAACTCAAAAACGCGCGCCTGTAACTCCAGTTTTGTTCTCTTTATTCTTTGCATGAAATCATAAACTCAAAACATGAAACTTGTAGAGCATTAAACCACGATTCCAACCATATAAAAAACTTAATCTAACTCTCAAAGACCAGAGAGAATTTCTCTGGCCCTAATTTCTAACCTAACTTTTTCAGGAAGTTCATCAATCAAATTCTCTCAGCACACTTAACTTAAATGAAAACTGAGCATATGTACAGCTTAAGGGTTATGAGTACTACATTTTTTATTCACAAACCTAAGCCTAATGATTTCTAAATAGAGAGATAGAAAGTTGACAAATACTTGTTTCAGATGAACTCGTGTATGGCAATGTGGAGCTTTTCAATGAGGCTTGAGATGCTTGGGAGCTTGCTTGAACTTCCTCTGACCTTCCCCAATGCTTAGTTTGCTTTGGATTTGCTTGAACAAGCTTGTAGAAGTCAACCTGCACAAGCTGAAAACAGAAATGGTGAAGCTTGCAAATGGAGTTACAATCAATGGCCAATGGTTGGGATAGATTGGGTAGGTTATTTGGAATGTATTTGAACAGGTTTGGGGAAAAACGCACGAGTAGTTTTTGCTATGGAACTCAAAGTGCAGAAACTACCCTGTTTTGCAAGAGGAATGTGATTTTGTGTTTTGGGAGGCTTGAGGGTTGAACAACTCGTGTTTCTGACTCAAGGCAATGTGCCAAACTCGTTTCAAATGCTTGCAAGAGTTGGTTATAATAGATACTCAAGTTATGGCTTTTTGGCAAGTTTACTTGTATTTTAAGCAAAAGTATGAAGTGGTACAAGACAGGCCTGTACAGGCTATCTTCCAGCATGCACTTGGTGATCTTGGCCCCCCAAGTTCGTGGATATTGTTTGCTGTCCAAGATTTGGTTCAAGGCTCAAGGGATTCAATTTGACATAAAGCAAGTTTTGACAAAAATGGCAATGTTGCCTTTTTGCTATTTTTGGATTAATCTCTTGTGTAATCCTCTAATGATAAGAACAAAGCTTCAAACCATTGGATTTTCATTTTATTATTGAGTATGAAAGGATTTAGAGACCTGTAATTAAGTATAAACAATGCTGGATGGAAATTGCAACTTGTAGCAACATAGAACATGCCATGGATCAAAGTGAGTTTTTGCCAAATTCAAACCTTCGATTCTCCCTAACCATAAATGATTTTGGAGAGTTCTTGGACATTTTGGAAATCTTGTAACATGCTCTACAATACATATTTGAAATTCATTTTGAGATTCCAAGTGGAACTATATGAAAATGGTCGTGAAGATAGGTCAAAATTTTGCCTAAACTAGGGCAAAATTTCACTAAGTTAAAAGTTTCATGGACCCTTGTTCCAAAAATCATAACTTGAGATCCAAGCTTCTTTTGGGAAAACTTTGTGAATCAAAGTTGTAGACTTTGTGGAGGACTACAACTTTCATTTTTGAAGTTTTGTTTGAATCCAATTGCATCATGGTGAAAATGTTGGGAAAAGTTGGGGAAAAATAAGAAAATTTCATAACTTAGAAAAATTCTAAGTTATGAAATTTTTCAATCTTAAACCCTAATTTGCAAAATTAGGTTTCTTGATGAACAAGTTTCATGTTTTGACACATATTGATGAAAAATGACCCTTGGCGCTTGATTTTGACCAAAAAGTCAAAGTTTGACTTTTCAGTGTACAGTCAAATTTTGATTAGTTGACTGAAAAATTCATCTATCAATCCAATGCATTTGAGATCTTTTGAACCTTGTGAATAGGTCAAGATGATTCCATTGAGTCCTTGAATCCATGCTTGAACCCAATTTGCCATTGGCTAGGTGAAAAATCATAAATTGCCCTTGTGCAGTCAAAACCCTAAAAATGACCATTTTGCCCTTTTGATGATCTGGTCAAATTTCTTGAGGAGTTGTGGTCCAAACTTGATCAAATGGTTCATATGAGTCTATAATGTTTATGTGGATCAAAATTATGAGGTTTGACTGTAATTTGCCATAGTTTACTTTTTCCCCAATACAGTTGATTTTTAGGTCAACTGTCCAATTGACTGGGCAAAAATTTGATTCAAAGTTTGAAACTTGGTATGGGCAATCTTATAAGTCTAACATGAAGTATGAAAGTCACATGAGGCATTGGGAGTCCAAAAATCCTTATGCAAACTTAAACCCTAATTTAGGTCATCAGTGCAAGGAGATGTCTTGATCAGAGCAAACCCTAATCCTGTCTGGAGTCCAAAGAGTCTTGTGAGGGGAAATCTTGATAAAATGAGAGGGCAAATTTTGGGGTACAACAGCTGCCCCTGTTCAATCTTCTTGAACCTGAAGAGTTGGATTGGCGAGTTTTCCTTTCGTGACTCGAAGGTAAAAGATGATTGGACACTAGAGTGCCCGTAAATTTGCACTCGTCAAAATGTAAATGAGGGAATGGGCTTAAAGATGCCATTTGGAGAGGTGACAGAACCTTGTCATAGATGGTCTTAGAGATTCCATCCAAGAGTGTTTGTTGAAAATCAGGAGAATGAACATCAGAATGGTATTCGTATCTGGAGCGTATCTGAGTTGTATCTAGAGATTGGATCTGTATGAGCAAGGGAACAACGTCCGTGTCTAGAGCGTATCCGAGCTGTAACAGTATTTGAACTTGAATGAATAACATAATGACTGTCGTGTCTGGAGCGTATCTGTATTGTATCTGAATTCTAAATGGGCGACATAAAAAACATCCGTGTATGGAGCATCTCTGGGCAGGGGATAAATTTCGAATGAGTGACAGAATGGCAACCGTGTCTGGAGCGTATCTGGACTGCATCTTGGAGTTGAGATCTGTATGAGTAGCAGAATGACTTCCGTGTCTCAAGTGTATCCGTACAGTAACTGGGATTTGAATAAGTGACAGAATGACTTCCGTGTCTGGAGTGTATCCGTACAGTAACTGGGATCTGAATAAGTGACAGAATGACTTCCGTGTCTGGAGTGTATCTGGACTTGAATTTGATATTTGAATCTGAATGAGAAATAGAATGGCTTCCGTGTCTGGAGCGTATCTATTCTGTATCTGATTGATGAAGTCTGAATGAATAGTAGAATGACCTCTGCGTCTGGGGTGTATCTATACTGTATCTGAAATCTTCGAATAGTTGTTAACGGTAGCTTTTAATCTCATCCTGAAAAGGGTAAAATGTTAGCTGGAACACAAAGTTATGTTGTATGACATGTATGATGCAATAAGATGTGTTCTATCAATGTTTATGATATATGAATGTAATGGATGCGCATGTAAGCTGATTAGTTGTTTTGCTAGGGAGAATAAATCCCTGTTAGCTGGAGATAATGAAATCTTTGACTGCTTCTGGGGAAAATAAATCCTTGACCGCTGTTGGAGATAGAAAATCCTTGGAAACTTGTGGGGGTTAACAAGAACTTTGACAATTTTTGTGGAAATGTGAGAATCCTTCATGACTTTCCCGGGGATATAGGGATCTAGAGAGTTTTTATGACTATGGCTGGGGAATAAGGAAAACTATGACGACCTCTACTGGGGAATTGAAACCTTGGAAGCTTCCACTGGAGAAATGAGAATGAGAATCTTCGATCTGCTGGGAAATAACTCTGTGAGGAGAATGTTTATTCTGTGGAAGAGTTTTCAAGAGTTTGGGTTGTATGCCAATCTACTAAGGAATTATCTGAAGCTGTCATCTGGTTTAGTTGTCAGGCTCTAAGATAACTTGTAGGAGAATTTTCTGGTTTTAAGACAACTCTCTGGGGAATTTGGGGAAACTAGATGGTCTTTCACCGGGGTCTGCGGGTTGAAGTTTTGGACTTCGGCGGGGAAGAAAGTTTCATCTTTACTGAGGGTTTGTAGTTCGATGTTTTGCTCCGCTGAGGATTGGGGGTTTTGAAAACTCAAATCTGATGGGGATTTTGAAACTTAACTCCGCTGGGGATATGTATTTCAAGGCTTTAGCTCTGCTGAGGATTTCTCCTGGAGTAGCCTAAAGACGTTTTCCCATACTTTCAATCTGTCAGTAATTATTCTTTCTTATTTCGTTTTATTTGTAAGCAGTGATTATATCCAAATGCATATGCTCATTTAATAAATCATTGGACGTTTTCAAATAAAACATAAGCGTAAAAAGAAAGAAAAGGCAAACAAATTTTTGTACTTTGAAGTATTTTTGTATTAACTTTGTGTAAGCATTTTGTACAAAGGAGACAAATATCCTAGTAAGAGAATGTTGTCATAAAATTGAGAAAAATTTATACAAAGGAATATGGTTATGTGTAACAACTCCATGGGGTTCCCATTCTGCTATAGCCTTCGTAATTCTGAGTATCTTGTCCATTCGTTGCTTCGTCCGCAGATGATTGGATTGATCAGAATCCTGGAGCTTGTCCGTGAAGAGATTGTCCTTGAAGTGATCCGACGAGACATAGTCATACGCTTTAATTCCCTAACTTTTGCCTGGATCTCCCTTTCAGGTTTTCGATCCACCGGGAAACCCCTTTTTGCCCAAGTCGCCCTTTCAGGTTTTCAACTTGCCGGATGTACAAATTTTTTTATTTTATCCCTAATTTTTGCCTGAATCTCCCTTTCGGGTTTTCGATTCACCGGGATGCCCATTTTTGCCCAAGTCTCCCTTTAGGGTTTTCGACTTGTCGGGTCGTTTATGCGTAGTATCT
This sequence comes from Vicia faba, assembly GCA_948472305.1. Lineage (NCBI taxonomy): Eukaryota > Viridiplantae > Streptophyta > Magnoliopsida > Fabales > Fabaceae > Vicia > Vicia faba. The sequence goes on from OX451741.1 coordinate 625,584,652, forward strand.
TTTGACTATGTCTGCGTTCGCAGGGTGCGGCAGGTCATCACCGTCCATGGTGGTCAGGATCATTGCCCCACCAGAAAAGATGTTTTTGATCACAAATGGTCCTTCATAAGTAGGAGTCCATTTGCCCCTGGGATCACTTTGCGGCAAGATGATCTGCTTGATTACAAGGTCCCCGACTTGATATACTTGTCTCTTGACTTTCTTGTTGAAGGCCTTGATCATACGTTTTTTATACGCCTGACCATGGCAAACAGCAGTAAGTCGCTTTTCGTCAATCAAGTTAAGTTGATCAAGCCGGGTTTGAATCCAATCGTCTTCACTCAAACCAGCATCTTTCATGATTCTCAAGGAGGGAATCTGAACCTCGATAGGTAAAACAGCCTCCATGCCGTATACCAAAGAAAAGGGTGTTGCCCCAGTTGAAGTGCGTGTCGTGGTAGGGTACCCGTGCAGAGCAAACGGTAACATCTCATACCAGTCCTTGTAGGTGACTGTCATCTTTTGAATGATCTTCTTGATATTTTTGTTTGCAGCTTCGACAGCACCATTCATCTTAGGCCGATAGGGAGATGAATTGTGATGTTGAATCTTGAACTGCTCGCATAGAGCGGTGATCATAGTATTGTTCAAATTTGTACCATTGTCAGTGATGATCCTGTCGGGGATACCATACCGGCATATGAGGTTCTGCTTGATGAAGCGGGCAACCACATTCTTTGTAACGGAGGCGAAGGAAGCTGCTTCGACCCACTTGGTAAAGTAATCAATGGCCACCAGGATGAAACGATGTCCATTGGATGTTGTAGGCTTGATCTCTCCAATCATGTTTATTCCCCACATCGCGAATGGCTAAGGAGCGGTTAAGACATTGAGAGGAACTGGAGGTATGTGTACTTTGTCGGCATAGATTTGGCGTTTGTGACAAGTACGGGAATGTTGGTGACAATCAGCTTCCATGGTAGACCAGTAATAGCCTGCCCTTAGAATCTTCTTAGCCATCGTATGACCGCTTGAATGGGTGCCAAAGGTGCCATTATGTAGTTCAGCCATGATCTGCTCAGCTTCAACCTTATCCATACAATGGAGCAGAATGCAATCATGATTGCGCTTGTATAGGATGCCATTACTTAGGAAGAACTTAGCTGCGAATCTCCTTAAGAACTTTTTGTCGTTGACTGAAGCTTCTTCAGGGTACTCTTGTGCTTCGAGATACCTTTTGACGTCGTGAAACCAAGGTCGGTCCACTACTTCTTTGGTATTAATTTCGTGACAATGTGCAGGTTCGTCCATTCTTTCAATGGTGATTTGAGGAGCCTCATTATCCCAGTTAAGTTTAAACATGGATGACATTGTAGCTAGCGCATCTGCTAGCTGATTCTCTTCTCGCGGGAAGTGCTCGAAGGTAATCTGCTCGAAACGTGGTAACAATGTCAGGACATGTTCTTTGTAAGGGATGAGGTTAGGGTGTTTAGTATCTCACTCTCATTTGATTTGACTGATAACCAAAGTTGAGTCCCCAAATACAATCAAAGATTTGATTCCCAGGTCAATAGCAGCCTTGAGGCCAAAGATACAAGCTTCATACTCGGCCATGTTGTTGGTGCAGCTGAAGCAGAGTCTGGCGATGAAAGGTGTATGGCAACCTTCTGGAGAGATAAGTATCGCGCCGATACCGTTTCCAAGTGCATTGGAGGCACCATCAAAGTACAGAGTCCATCGGGATCCTTGTTCAGGTCCGTCATATGGTCTATTTTCTTCAATGTTGCTCAAAGTCATGATATCCTCGTCGGGGAAGTCAAACCTTATAGATTGGTAATCTTCAACGGCTTGATGGGCCATATGATCGGCTAGCACACTTCCCTTTATAGATTTTTGGGTTGTGTATTTTATATCATATTCGGTGAGGATCATCTGCCATCTAGCGATTCTTCCGGATAAAGCAGGCTTCTCGAAGATGTACTTGATCGGATCCATCTTAGAGATCAACAAAGTGGTATGAGTCAACATATACTGCCTTAGCCGGCAAGCAGCCCATACCAAAGCGCAATAAGTTTTCTCGAGCAGTGAGTAGTGAGTTTCACAGTCGGTAAACTTTTTGCTAAGGTAATAAATGGCATGCTCTTTTCGGCCAGACTCGTCATGTTGGCCTAGTACGCACCCCATTGAATTCTCCAGGATAGTCAGATACATGATTAACGGCCTTCCTTCGATGGGTGGAATCAATATAGTAGGTTCCAGCAAATACTCCTTGATTTTATTGAAAGCAACTTGACAGTCATCATTCCATTCAACCACCTGATCTTTCTTCAACTGCTTGAAGATTGGTTCACAGGTAGATATTAGGTGAGAGATAAACCTTGCAATGTAGTTTAGGCGTCCCAAGAAACCTCTGACCTCCTTCTCAGTGCAAGGGGCAGGCATTTCTTGTATAGCTTTAACTTTGGCAGGATCAACCTCGATGCCTTTGTTACTGAAGATGAATCCTAAAAGTTTACCGGACCTGACTCCGAAGGTGCATTTGTTAGGGTTCAGTCTGAGCTTGTACTCTTTCAATCTGACAAACAGCTTTTGCAGATGGTCGAGGTGTTCTTCTTCTGTCTGTGAATGGGCTATCATGTCGTCTACATAGACTTCAATCTCATGATGTATCATGTCATGAAACAAAGCCACCATGGTGCGCTGATAGGTTGCCCCGACATTCTTCAGTCCGAACGGCATCACTTTATAACAGAACGTACCCCACTGTGTAACAAAGGTAGTTTTCTCCATATCTTCAGAGGCCATTTTGATCTGGTTGTACCCTGAAAATCAATCCATGAAAGAAAATACCTTATGCTGAGTTGTATTGTCAACCAAGATGTCAATGTGCGGTAGTGGAAATTCATCTTTAGGGCTAGCCCTGTTTAAGTCTCTGTAATCCATGCATATTCTGACTTTGTCGTCCTTCTTCGGCATGGGCACAATGTTATCAACCCATTATAGATAGGAAGTAACAGCAAGAAAGCCAGCATTGAAGTGCTTCATCACTTCAGCTTTGATCTTTTCAGACATGTCGGGCCTCATGCGACGAACTTTCTGTTTAATTGGTGGACAGTCTTCTCTTGTAGGGAGACGATGAACCACAATATTTGTATCCAATCCCGGCATGTCTTCGTAGGACCAGGCGAAGATCTCAACATATTCATTCAAAAGTTGAACTAAACGCTCCTTGACATTTGGCTCCGGGTTGGCACCCACTTTAACCTCTTTTTTGTCTTCCTCTGTTTCCAAGTTGATAGTCTCTAACAACTCCTAGTGAGGTAGAATAGCCCTTTCTTCCTGTTGCAAAAGTCTAGCCAATTCTCCGGGCACTTCACAGTCTTCATCACCTTCGTATTCGGCATGATTGACCAGATCTTCAGGGTCACTAAAGGCCATAGCAGGATTGTTACCCATGGAATCCGGAGTGGATGGGTACCTGTATTTTGTGAGTGTGGGTGTGTGTAAGGGATAGCCACCTTTAAACAAATAAAATGTAAAAAGAAAGACAATGAACACAAAAGTTTATATATGAAAGCATCCATGATTCATTAAAATGGAATATGAAGATGAAAAATCAAGCCCTTACAAATGGACCTATATGCCTCGGGTAAGGCATAAGGCAAAAAGTGTACGAATTGTTTAAAAATTATTACAGACCAACAGAAAATGTTTAAAAGATAAATTACTGATTGATGAAAGTAATGGGAACGAAGTCTTTCGCCTCCCGGTTGTTCAATCCTCCTTCAATAGTTGGAAATATCCAATCTTCAAAATTGCTTTCTTCTTCATCATCCTCTAAAGCATGAACTCCATGATGAGTGATTTTCAATGGCGGTCCTCCAGCCCGGGAGCGACGCACAACCTTCTGACTAGCAGCAGCGAAACCCAAGCCGAACTTATCTGTCTTGTAAGGAAAATTTGGCAGTTGACCCCATATTGTGCTTCCTCCTTCCTCGATCACAGCTTTCGCATCTTTAAGGGATGACATCCGGGACACAGGTTTGGTAATGATGGGCACATAAGTCATTGTCTTGGCTACCATAAATTTAGGAGAAACCTCTTCAAAGTGCTGAAAGGGGGTCTCGATGAATTCACCATCTAATTCAACATAGCGGAATGAATTCAGATGGCTTATCATATACTCTTCCTCGCCACGAACTGTCACAATTTTTCCCTGGACTGGGTACTTAAGCTTCTGATGCAGAGTAGATGTAACGGCCCCAGCATGATGAATCCAGGGTCTTCCTAACAAGCAAGAGTAGGAGGGACGGATATCCATGACATAAAATGTGGAGTGGAAAGTTTCAGTACCCACTTTAATTGGGATGTCCACCTCCCCGTGGACCATCCGCTTAGAACCATCAAAGGCTCTTACAATGATGTTGCTGGGCTTTAAGGTCAAACCTTCACAGTCCAATCTGTCCAATGCTTTCTTAGGCAAGACATTTAAAGACGACCCGATATCAACCAGAACGTGAGCAAGTGTCGTCCCTCTGTATTCCACTGAGACATGCAGCGCGTCATTATGCTTTCTCCCCTTAGATGTTAGATCGGCATTGGAGAAACGAAGACCATTGTCAGCGGTTAGGCTGGCTACACACTCCTGGAATTGGTCCGTGGAGGTTTCTTGGGGCACATGGGCCGTCTTTAGGAATTTGGTCAAGGCTTTGGCATGAGCCTCGGAACAGAGAAAAAGGGCCAGCATAGAGATTTTTGAAGGGGTTTGCCCCAGTTGTTCTACGACATCATAGTCGCTTTTCTTAATTATTTTTAAAATCTCCTCCATTTCCTTTTGAGTGGTCTTGGGGATTACCAAAGGCTGAGCCCTCGTCCTGATGGGCGCTTCTTGGATCCCCTTACCTTTATCAGCAGTAACAGTAGAGGGTACAGTTTCGGGAGTAACAATTTCTTCAATAACTAGACTTCGCACAAATATCTTGACTGGCACAGGATTAACCTTAGGAGCATTTGAGGGTCCGAAGATTTCCCTTGGAGGAGCAATATCCGAAGAGAAGATTCTTCCACTGCGGGTGATCTTACTTGTCCCCGCAATATTTCCTACGTCAGGAGTCTCTTCATCGGAACTTTCTTCGACTGATTCGACCTGCTTAACACCATGGTAGAAGATTTCTCCTCCATAATTCCACGATATTGTCTTGTTGGACTTGTATGGGATAGGCCCCGACATTGTTATCTTCAGAGGTACAAACTTTGGATCGGGTGTAATCTTAACAGGTCTTTTGGAGACCTTGGAAAGATTGTCGGAAATGGTGATTATAGCAACATCGTTGATTGGAGTAACAGGAGTAACAGGAATAACAGGAGTTTTCTTGAAGAGGATTTCTTGACTATCCATCAGGTGTTGGATGCCTGACTTCAATAGCGGACAATAGGATTGCAAGGTCGAACAAAGGTAACAATCTTTTTCACAGCCCGAGAAAATCCCGGCTTTCAACAGATTCATCTTGATCATTGGCAATGGAGTCATTAAGTCTTCAACAACAACAACATAAAGATCTTCTTCAATAGCATGGACATTATGACCATGTTTTGGCATTGGAGCGGATATCACATTAGGTTTTTCAGGTGCTTCAAACTCCACCTCCTTGGCATCTATTAAATCCTGGATCTTGTTTTTGAGGGCCCAACAATTATTGGTATCGTGCCCCACGCTGTCCGAATTATAGGCACACTTTGCATTTGAATGGTAGTGGGGAGAAGAGGTATTCGGGTTCTTTGGCGCCTCTTTCAAACTTGTAAGGTTTAACTTCAACAGATGAGGGAGAACCGGAGCAGGTGTCATATTGATCCGGGTGAATTGTCGTACAGGCCTTTCCCCCCTTGCTTGCTTGGTTCTGGGTTGACTATTCTGAGGTTGATTAACTGTGGAATCCTGAATCATTACAGCCCCCACCGCTGGCTGGCGCTCGACTCTTCCTTGACTTCTCTGGGAGTAAACAGTTGAGACTTCTTTCTTGGCTGGAAAGGTCTTCTTGATAGCAGCGGAAGCAGATGCATCCTTTTGAATTTTATCGCTCTTAATGCCAGCTTCGACTCTTTCACCAGTCAGAATTAACTCGGTGAATCCCGCAGATGAACTTTCGATTAGGTGATTAAAGAATGGACCTGACAGGGTCCCCAAAAACATATCAACAAGCTCTCTCTCAGACAATGGTGGCTGCACCCTTCCAGCCAAGTCTCTCCACTTCTGGGCATACTCCTTAAAGCCTTCATTAGAGACCATACCCATACTCTGTAATTGAGTACGAGTAGGTGCTAAATCTGTATTATATTGATATTGTCTATAGAAGGCAGCAGCCAAATCCTCCCAGTTATGTACATCAGATCTCTCAAGCTGGTAAAACCAATCTAGTTGCGTACCCGACAAACTATCTTGAAAAAAGTGGACCCAAAGATCCTTATCAGAAGAATGAGGTTGGATCTTTCTGACGTAAGACCGTAGGTGCATCTTCGGACAAGACAAGCCATCATATTTAGAAATTGTAGGCACCTTGAATTTAGGGGGAATCACAATCCCAGCAACCAACCCTAGTTCCTCGAAATCCAGCCCAGGCACTCTTTGCACCTCCAAGCTGCTAGGCGCTCCTCCAGATTCTTATACTTGTCATCTGTAGGTGGATACTGCTGCTCAGAGTAATCCTCATCCTCTTCTTCTTCTTCCTCTTCTTCAGACTCGGAGGGCATTGCAGCTCCCTTTCCTTTTCCAACCCCTTCATCAGATGTTGAGGGGAAATCCAGGACCCTTCTAGCTTGGTTCTCAAATCTTCTTCCCAAAGTAGCTACACCAACTCTTTTCTTTTTCTTTTTCTCTTTTTCTTTTTCCTTTTCCTTTTCCAGCAGTGCTTTAAGATCCTCCTGGCCCTTTGCCAAGGTCATGAGTAGTTGTTGGAACTGTGAATTCTGCGCTTGTAGATATTTGACCGTTTGCTCTATATCCATCTTGCTGAAATAAACAGCAGAGAGATAAGTAAACCTGGTGTGAAGACCTACTTATGCATATGATGAATGATATGTTATTCATGTAATGCATTCAAGGATTCAGAAATTCAAATTTGTTACAAACAAAAAGGAACGCACGTCATATTAATAAGAAGAAATTTGTTAGTACATAAATGCCCCACGGGTAAGATAATACAAAATTCTAATGTAAAAATACGTTGCGCATCCTCTTTGGTGCTATGTAGGTGTTGAGATTCTGCTCTTCGTGAAGTCAACGAGTAAGTTCTAAAACCTTCTTCTCACTGGCGTAGAAGCTGACTTCAAAAGTATTTCGTTCTTCTTTGAGCTGTATCCAACTCTTTTGCAACTCCTCCAATGATGTTGGCATGTCAGGATGTAGGAGGGTGTATGGAACCTCTCCTTCCATAACAGGCTCTTTGACCATAGGCAGAATGTAGGGGTAAGGCATCATAAGATTCTGGGCGCGGGTTCGTACCCCTTGAGGTAAGGCTCAAGGGGGATGGAATTCTTGTGTCCCAGTGTCTTACTGTCCACTTTGCTGGGCATCCTCCAATTTCGGATAAACCTTTGTCGAAGTCCTTGAGCATCGTGGTCGAAGTCAAAAACCAAGTCGGGAATCAGCATGTCATGAGGGCATACCCAAATTGTGTCAGAGCCAAGCAGGGGTTGTAGGTAATGCCTCCTTTAATGCCAAGTAGTGGGACATTGGGGAATTCCCCACAATGATCAATGATGATGACATTTTCTCTGGATCGAGAACACCAATGAACATCAGAATGTGTAAGAGTCATCAACCGTTGTGACCACCTCAAGCCTTGTTCATTCTTTAAGACTGACTGGGGAAGGTGAGAAATAAACCACCTTGCTAGAAGAGGAGTACAACACATGAGAACACCTCTTTTCCTCATTGTTCGTGTGTAAAATAAGTGTAGAATGTCCCCAAGCAATGTAGGCACAGGATTCCGAGATATGAAAATCTTGACAGCATTCACATCTATAAGTTGATCAGGGTTTGGGAACAAGACCAACCCATAGACGAGAAGTGCTACAATCTCCTCAAAAGCTTACAGATCTAGAGAATTCCAGCAGTCTTGTGCCTTCTCAAACAGAAACTTTTCCAAGAAACCCTTGACACCACTTATGGTTTCCCAATGACCTTTGATATCATATGGTTGCAAGTGTAAGGCTTGAGCAACATCTTCAGGATTTGGATCTCTTTCCGTACCGTTGTAGGGTAGTTGATGGAGAATAGGAATCCTCAGGAGTTGAGAAAATTCCTCCAAAGTAGGCACTAGTTGGTAATCAAGAAATGTGAAGCAGTGGTGTAGGGGGTCAAAGAACTGGAAGAGAACTTTCACCATGTCTTCTTCAATGTTGGAGTTGACCAAGTTGAGAAGTCTACCATGTCTTTCACTGAAGGGAGAATTCTATGGAATCTTGGAAGCAAGCTCCTTGAGTTGATGAGGGATTCTCACAAGGTTGACCTGAATTATTTTCCTGCGAAGAGAATCCATTACCTACAAAACAAGAAGAAAGATGAAGATCTAAACCCTTGAAATGGTTAGTGGATGCATATAATGCTTTATGATGTTCAAGATGTATGCACAAGTATATATACAAGCAAGTCACACAAGCTCATAGTTTCAGGCTTGCATGGGGCTTCATAGGTAAGTACCCTCTTGAAGTTAGTTGGCTCAACCTGTCCTATAAATAGTAATCGGGTTCTAAGGAGCTCAATATCACAGGATTATTTTCTGTGTTCATTGTTTCAGTTTAGCCACTTAACTAGCGACCGAAATATTCCAAGAAAATAACCCTCAATGAGTGTAGTATCGAGTATCTACCAACTTCGGACTGCACTAAAGCCGGTCATCTCACTACCCCTAAAAAAGGCCAAGTTGGTCAAGTAAAGGTTCTAAAAGTCCATTAGTGCTTTATGACATCACGCAGCGGCCCCGTATTCTCTTTGATTAACTCAAAGGCTACCGGTACTCACAAATATGTCGCACTAATATAGCTATTGCTTCAACCAAGTTGGTATACCCCGCACAGTTTCCACAACGTATTGCTATTTACCTATGAATGTTTCCCAAATCTGGGTAGAGGATTCAAACCTAAACAATAGAACCAAATGTAAAGCAATCAAGTTAAGCAATATAAGCATGTAAAGGTGATCTAAAACCCTAGGGTAACCCCACTTTTATATCAATCCCCAGCAGAGTCGCCAGTTCTGTGATGCGGTGGGAGAACTGACTTGAGGTTTTGCGTTCGTGTTCGCAAATGTTTTGGTTTAGCAAGAATCGCCACCGACTTTTTATTTTATCCAAAGGAAAGGTCAAAAAGCACAGGAAAGACCTTTGAGATGTTTTTCTTCGGTTCGGGGGGTAGATTATGAAAAGGGAAGGTGCAAGCACCCTTTTATTCCATGGTTATCCATGGACTCTTAGTTACTTGTTTAGATCACTTGCTTTTGCTTTTCAATTGTTTGAAATGGTGCTTTGCGTGTGGTTTTGAAAATGTTTTGAAAAGAGGAATTTTGTCTATGAAACCTTTGTAATGATTCTTGTTTGAATGTATACAAAGGTGTTTGTCTTTTGAAAATATGTTTCAATGTTTGAATGTTTGAAAGTTTGTTTTGGGAAATGTTTTTGAAATTGTGTTGTGAGGTGTGTTTGAAAAATAGCAAGGATGTTTTTTGCAAGTTTTGATCAAGTAACTAAGAGTTGTCTACCCTATCTACTCAAAGATCTTTCCTACACATTTTTAACCCTTTTGACAGTGTTGTTTTACCATTGCATTTGGTAAACAACCTTGTGTTTGGATGTTAAACGGGACAGGCGTGGGTCATCGTATTAACCATGATAGAAATAGTGCTAAGTATCTTTAGCAATTTTTGAGGGACTAGATCATTTTGTATAGGCAACCAAGATAGCGTCATCGAGGGACTATGATCTTTTTATTTTTGTTTTTGTTTTTCCAAGACACTCAACATGCATACCATGACCATTTTAAAGGCAACAAGTGGATGAAACCCTAATGGTGTTTGTGTGAGATGTGTTGTCATTTTCATGCATTTTTGTCTTGTATTAGGTCTAGTTATTTGTTTTGATTTTGGATATTGCATACAAACCCTAATCTCTATCATGGCATATTTGAAAACTATAAATGCGTAAAATAAATCTACGACTATTACAACATTGATATGGGGAGGGGGATACAATTTTGAATGGGGAGTATTTGCTAGAAAATAAAACCCTAAGATTAACTATTACATCCAAATTGAATTTCTTTGCATCAAATAATAAATAAGCAATATTTAAATAAGCAATAAAATGTAAATATGCAAAATATTATGAATATGCAAGAAATGTTTTTGATATTTTTTATGTATGTAAAAAATATAATATTTAATAAGAAAATAAAATATTATTTTTGTTAAGGGTAAAACCCTAATTTTTGGTTTAAGAATATGTATGAAAATTATAATATTTATTTATTTATGTACAATAAAATAAATAAAAAAATATATTCAAATGTCCAAAAATAAAATATATTAGAAAAAATATTATTTTTTAATAAGGGTGGAAACCCTAGTTTATTTTGTTTTAAGATAAATATATATTATATTACTTATTTTATGTACAAGTAAAATATAAAATATAAAATATATACAAATGTTTAGAAAATAATAATATATAAGAAAACATTATTTAAGTATATAAATACTAAAAATAAAAAAATATAATATTTTTATATATTATTTACAAGTTTTTTATTTGAGAAAATAAATATAGTAAACCTAATAAACTAAATATTGTATCAAAATAAAATAAAATAAATAAATAAAAAATGTGAAGATTAAAGGAAAATAATTTTAGTAATTTTTTATATTTAGAAAAAATATTTTAAAGTCAGAACTAAAAATAAAAATAGAAAAATATCAAATAATAATGAAATGGGCCACAGGGGATGAACAACAAAGAGGGGGTGTCAAAAACAAGCCAAACCAAGCCCAGCCCAGATCAGCTTCATCTTCAACCTTTGAAACTCAAAAACGCGCGCCTGTAACTCTAGTTCTGTTCTCTCTATTCTTTGCATGAAATCAAAAACTCAAAACATGAAACTTGTAGAGAATTAAACCACGATTCCAACCATATAAAAAACTTAATCTAACTCTCAAAGACCAGAGAGAATTTCTCTGGCCCTAATTTCTAACCTAACTTTTTCAGGAAGTTCATCAATCAAATTCTCTCAGCACACTTAACTTAAATGAAAACTGAGCATATGTACAACTTAAGGGCTATGAGTACTACATTTTTTATTCACAAACCTAAGCCTAATGATTCCTAAATAGAGAGATAGAAAGTTGACAAATACCTGTTTAAGATGAACTCGTGTATGGCAATGTGGAGCTTTTCAATGAGGCCTGAGATACTTGGGAGCTTGCTTGAACTTCCTCTGACCTTCCCCAATGCTTAGTTTGCTTTGGATTTGCTTGAACAAGCTTGTAGAAGTCAACCTGCACAAGCTGAAAACAGAAATAGTGAAGCTTGCAAATGGAGTTACAGTCAATGGCCAATGGTTGGGATAGCTTGGGTAGGTTATTTGGAATGTATTTGAACAGGTTTGGGGCAAAACGCACGAGTAGTTTTTGCTATGGAACTCAAAGTGCAGAAACTACCCTGTTTTGCAAGAGGAAGGTGATTTTGTGTTTTGGGAGGCTTGAGGGTTGAACAACTCGTGTTTCTGACTCAAGGCAATGTACCAAACTCATTTCAAATGCTTGCAAGAGTTGGTTATAACAGATACTCAAGTTATAGCTCTTTGGCAAGTTTACTTGTATTTTAAGCAAAAGTATGAAGTGGTACAAGACAGGCCTGTACAGGCTATCTTCCAGCATGCACTTGGTGATCTTGGCCCCCCAAGTTTGTGGATATTTTTTGCTGTCCAAGATTTGGTTCAAGGCTCAAGGGATTCAATTTGACATAAAGCAAGTTTTGACAAAAATGGCAATGTTGCCTTTTTGCTATTTTTGGATTAATCTCTTGTGTAATCCTCTAATGATCAGAACAAAGCTTCAAACCATTGGATTTGCATTTAATTATTGAGTATGAAAGGATTTAGAGACCTGTAATTAAGTATAAACAATTCTAGATGAAAATTGCAACTTGTAGCAACATAGAACATGCCATGGATCAAAGTGAGTTTTTTCCAAATTCAAACCTTCGATTCTCTCTAACCATAAATGATTTTGGAGAGTTCTTGGACATTTTGGAAATCTTGTAACATGCTCTACAATCCATATTTGAAATGCATTTTGAGATTCAAAGTGGAACTATATGAAAAATGGTCATGAAGATAGGTCAAAATCCTGCCTAAACTAGGGCAAAATTTCACTAAGTTAAAAGTTTCATGGACCCTTGTTCCAAAAATCATAACTTGAGATCCAAGCTTCTTTTGGGAAAACTTTGTGAATCAAAGTTGTAGACTTTGTGGAGGACTACAACTTTAATGTTGGAAGTTTTGTTGAATCTAATTGCATCATGGTGAAAATGTTGGACAAAGTTGGGAAAAAATAACAAAATTTCATAACTTAGAAAAATTCTAAGTTATGAAATTTTTCAATCTTAAACCTGTTAGCTGGCAATTTCGAATAAGGAATAATTGGATTTCAAAACAATATTTCGAATAAGCATATAAGGAGGTTGATATCAATGATGAATATTGGTGGGAAATATAGAACCATTATTCTAAAAGACTCTTCGATTTCCAGTGATAGATGATGGATTTCGATTTGGGATTTTTAGTGTTTAAAATATAAAGAGTTCCTTTGTGAAAATGTGCCAGAATTGGAAGCGGTCTAGGCAATTGGTTTAATTTGAATCGAAGAAAACTAGCAAAATACTTCGCTGGCACAGGGTTCGAATTTCAAATAAGAGCGTCATTCTTAGAAGACGCGTGGAAGTCAGTAAACGTAAGGAGCCTGCATGCTTCGAACGTGGCATGATTTTAGAGTAGGACCGTTGGGGTCAGGATACTATAAATAGGTGTTTTTATGTTATAATTGAGTGTGTTCATTTTGTGTACTAAAAAATCTCAAACACTCAAATTACTGTGACTTAAGAGAAACGAGTTAGAAGATAAAATGTACGTATTGAACATCATGATTCTTTATAATTTCAATACAAGTCTTTTTATATTTCTTTCACTTTTACAGTACTTTTGCTCTTAAATCTTTCGATTTCCTTTTATTTCCTTGTTTTACTTGCTTTCAAACATATTTATCTCTTTAGAAAATTCACTTTTACTTTATCCTTTTGTTCAAACACTTCATATTTCCAGAAACTGTTATATTCTCAGAAACTCCTTATCTTTACATTCAAGTATTAAATCTTAAGTCTAATTCGAAGCCTTTCCTTTGTACATTCAGTCAGTTTATTTCTATAGACAATCTTAGAGATATTTCTTAAGAATCTCACATTCGACATTAACATACAATATAAATTCAATAAGATAATGGGTATGAACATAGAAATGAGTTATGACACATGTGTCATAGGATCAATCTAGTCGATCCTGCAAGTAACCAATAATAATCAATAAATTGGAAGACTAGCGGTTGTTTACTAGAAATCACTGTAAACAAATTGGCACACCCGGTGGGACCGTTTCATAACAAAAAGTTTTATCAAACCTATTAGATAATTTTAGGATCTTCTGAGTTTGGAGCGCATTACGGTACATGAACCTCCGAAGCGGCAAAATAAAGAATAATAATCCACATATACCCAGAAGACAACGTACCAAAACAATGGTTAACACAACCAACCAAGATAGGGGACAAAATCCCCCACAGGGGGCTGCAACAATCGTCTCAAGTTCGATTGATGCCTCCAATACCATCCATGTTGGCAGTTCGAATATGGTCCCAGTAAGTACATTAGAAATGCCATCAAACGTGTCCTCAATGAAATTTGTGCCACACGTAAGGAATCAACAGTATTCGACCCCCACTAGGCCTCCAGGTTTCGAACCTTTGCGACCCAGAAACCCTCTATATGGAATGCCAACTTCGTTTATGGCAGGGTTACATAATGCATCAACTTCGTCCCCACTCCAAGGATCTGGTTCAGGAATGAACCATTTGGGTACAAATTCCCATAATATAGGAAACTTCGCCCAGTTGCCTACCCTTACAACTAATAGTCAAGCAGCGCTTAGGCAACAAATGGATGGTAGCAATCATGATATGGTAGGAATCCTAGCCCGCAAAGTGAATGCTATTTTCAATCCCCTAATCCAGAATATAAATAGAACAAACCAAGAAAATGCAGACCAGATGGCCAGAATAGCAGTTTTTTGGTGCCCCTTATGCGCCTGCGAGACGTAGGCAAAACCCAGTGGTGATTTGAAACGAAGAACCCATGATCGAACAGATTCGACCCCCCATACAAGTGGTCTAAGAGAGAAATATAGGGGTAAGATTAAGGAACCAGGAAGTTCAGGAAGTTCAGAATGAACAGCCTAGACCAATAATGATGGTGAATAGGGACCAAAATGCAGACGAAATTGTTCATAGAATTAGAAATGACAATTTAGTGGCAGAAAATAACCTCGCCACCATGATCGAAAGAATAATGGCCCGGAATGGTTTAAATTCAGGATTTAGGAGGCCAAATTACACATCTCCTATCGTAGACTATGTTTTGCAAACAGAATTACCCAGGGGCTTTAAAGTCCCTAAATTCACGAAATTTGCTGGAGACACGAGTGAATCAACAGTGGAACATATAGCGAGATATTTAACCGAAGCAGGAGATATAGCAAATAATGAAAATCTTAGGATAAAATACTTCCCAAGTTCTCTAACAAATAACGCCTTTACTTGGTTCACCACCCTACCCCCTGGATCTGTGGACACATGGCCTTATTTATAAAGACTTTTCCATGAACAATTTTACATGGGTCAGTCTAAAATTAGTCTCAAAGAATTAGCAAGCATTAAGAGAAAATTCACGGAACCAATAGATGATTATTTGAATAGGTTCCGTTTATTAAAATCTAGATGCTTCACAGTGGTCCCTGAACATGAATTGGTCGAAATGGCTGCTGGGGGCCTAGATTATTCCATTCGAAAGAAATTGGATACACAGTATCTTAGAGATATGGCCCAACTAGCAGACAGAGTTCGTCAGGTTGAAAGATTAAAAGCTGAAAAGGCTAGGGCTAGTAAAAATCATAAGAAAGAGAGAATAGCCTACATAGAGGCCGAAGAGGAGAACATAGATGATTCTCAAGACCCTTATGATTTTGATCAGTTCGAAATAGATCTTACAGAACTGAAGGAAGCACCCCCTTATGCTTGCAAAGTTCTGCTTCCTTCCAATGGAAAGGATTCTGTCGAAAGTGAAAAGAATGATAAATTCCCTAAGAAAATCTATACTTTCGATATAACTAAATGTGATGAGATATTTGATCTGCTTGTTAAAGATGGCCAGTTAATAGTTCCTCCTAACCTTAAGATTCCTCCATTGGAACAAAGAAAGAAGAGGGCTTTTGTAAATATCACAACTTTTTAGGCCATAAAACCTCACAATGTTTTCTTTTCAGGGATCTGATACAAAACGCAATCAAAGATGGCAGGCTGAAGTTCTCAGACAAAGGGAAGAATCCAATGAAAGTTGATATGGATCTGTTGCTGATGGCGGAGACTAACTATGCTGAACCTCTGGATATCAATGTAGTAGAAATGGTTGGGGAAGCAAAGATCATTATGACTGAGTCAAGTTACTACCAAAAGATTTCGGCCTATCTGGCTGAGAACAAAGGAAAAATGGCTCTCGAAGCCGAAATACAATACATGGTTGTCGAAGCCATGGATGAAAAAGAAAAAACAAAAAAAGAAATAGCAAATCCTGAGGGAAACCACTCACCCCCACCCTGCGATGGACAAACTTCCGAACTAGTGGATCA
Source organism: Vicia faba (assembly GCA_948472305.1). Lineage (NCBI taxonomy): Eukaryota > Viridiplantae > Streptophyta > Magnoliopsida > Fabales > Fabaceae > Vicia > Vicia faba. The sequence goes on from OX451741.1 coordinate 625,600,627, forward strand.
ACGGCTAGATGCCATTTATGATCAAGAGCCGTTGGGGTTCGAGAAGGATCTAGAGTCAACAAGCGCTAAGATGATGGCGCAAGATCCTTTGGAGGAAGTTGATATTGGGGATGGCGTCGAAAAAAGAGTTACGTACATCAGTGCGAAACTCAGTCCCAGTCTAAAAGGCAAGGTGGTCGAAGTGCTCAAACAAAACAGAGATTGCTTCGCCTGGGACTACGACGAAATGCCTGGTTTAAAGAGGGAACTGGTGGAACATAGGCTTCCAATCAAGGATGACAAGAAACCCATCAAGCAGATGCCTAGACGATTCGCCCCAGCAATCCTCTCAAAAATAAAGGCAGAGGTGGAACGGCTCCTTCGATGCAAGTTTATCAGGACCACAAGGTACGTGGAATGGCTTGCTAATATTGTACATGTTATTAAGAAAATGGCTCTTTACGAATTTTCATAGATTTTAGGGATTTAAATACCGCCACCCCAAAAGATGAATATTTCATGCCTATAGCAGAAATGCTGATTGATTCTGTTGCGGGTTTCGAATACCTGAGTATGTTAGATGGATACTCTGGGTATAATCAGATTTTTATTGCTGAGGATGATGTTCCCAAAACTGCGTTCAGATGTCCAGGCGCCTTAGGCACTTATGAATGGGTAGTTATGCCCTTTAGACTAAAAAATGTTGGGGCAACATATCAGAGGGCAATGAACACCATTTTCCATGATTTCATTGAATCATTTATGCAGATTTATATAGATGACATAGTAGTCAAATCTGTTTCTGATGAGGATCATTTGACTCACCTTTGCCAGTCATTCGAAAGAATGAGAAAACATGGCTTAAAAATGAATCCTCTTAAATGTGCTTTCTTTGTGCAGGCTGGGGATTTCCTAGGCTTTGTGGTCCACAAGAAGGGGATCGAAATTAACTTGAACAAGACGAAGGCTATTATGGAGACGAAACCTCCATCAACAAAGAAAGAGTTGCAATCTCTATTAGGTAAAATCAACTTTTTAAGGAGATTCATATCTAATTTGAGTGGGCGAACTCAGGCTTTCTCTCTACTCTTCCGTCTCAACCAAGGGAATTTCGAATGGACGGTGCAGCATCAGGAGGCATTCGAGAAAATCAAGGCCTATTTGATGCATCCTCCTATACTTGCACCCCTTCTAAAGATAAGCCAATGAGACTGTATATCTCTGCCTCCAATGTAACTATAGGTAGTATGTTGGCCCAAGAAAACGATGATGGCGTCGAAAGAGCCATCTACTATATTAGTAGGGTCCTAAATAAAGCAGAGACTAGGTATAGTAGCATTGAAAAACTATGTCTCTGTCTGTACTTCTCTTGTACAAAACTTAAATATTATATTAAACCAGTTGATGTCTACGTTTCATCTCACTTTGATGTTATTAAACATATGCTTTCAAAACCAATCATGCACAGCAGGATTGGCAAGTGGGCTTTAGCGCTCACTGAGTATAATTTAGCTTTCAAGCCTTTAAAGGCTATGAAAGGACAAGTAGTTTCAGATTTCATAGTGGATCACTCTATGAGTGAGGACTTCGCGTTAGATTATGTTGAGATTCACCCGTGGAAATTATCCTTCGATGGATCAACACATAAAAACGGAAGTGGGGTTAGAGTACTCATAATTTCTCCTGAAGGAATTCCAACAAAGTTCAAGTACAAGTTAGAAGGGCCTCCCTGTTCGAACAACGAAGCTGAGTATGAAGCATTGATTGCTGGACTTGAAGCTTTGTTGGAATTGGGGGCAACCAGAGTCGAAATTAGTGGAGACTCAGAGCTGGTCATCAAACAGATAACCAAAGAATACAAATGTATCAAAGAAAATTTGATCATGTACTTTGTTATTGCTAACATATTACTCAAGAAATTTGAATATGTGGATATAAAACATATTCCCAGAATTGATAATCAGGAGGCAAATGACTTGGCTCAAATAGCCTCAGGATATAAGACATCTAAAGAAAAACTCCAATACCTCATAGAAATAAGAGGCAGAATAATGGCTACCAAATTATCACCATTAAACTTAGAAAATTCGAAACTTGGTTATGCAAATCAGAAAGAATTCGAAGTGCTAAATATTGATACTTTGGCAGATACATATTGGAGAAGTCCTATAATAAATTACTTGAAAGAACCTTCAGTAAGTACAGAGAAAAAGATCAAATATAGGGCATTGTCTTATGTGCTAATAGGGAATGAACTTTTTAAGAAAACCCCAGAAGGAATCTTACTCAAATGTTTAGTAGAAACCGAAGCATATTTATCATTGTCCAGTGTGCACAGTGGGGCATGTGGGGCACATCAAACAGGTCACAAAATGAAATGGTTGTTGTTTCGATATGGAATGTATTGGCCCACTATGCTCAAAGAATGCATAGAGTTTGCTAAAGGATGCGAGGAATGCCAAATTCATGCAGGCATTTAACATGCTCCTGCAAGTGAGTTACATTCAATTGTTAAGTCTTGGCCCTTTAGAGGATGGGCATTAGATCTAATTGGTGAAATACGACCAACATCATCCAAAGGACAGAAATATATCCTTGTGGGTATAGATTATTTTACAAAATGGGTCGAAGCAATTCCTCTAGTGAATGTTGATCAAGAGGCTATTATGGAATTTGTCCAGAAGCAAATAATTTACAGGTTCGGAATACCAGAAAGTATCACAACAGATCAAGGTTCAGTTTTCACAGGGCGAAAAATGCAAGAGTTTGCAAAAGAAATGGGATTTAAGTTACTCACATCAACCCCTTATTATGCTCAAGCTAATGGACAAGTGGAAGCAGCCAATAAAGTCATAATAGGGTTGATAAAGAAACATGTAGGGCAAAAACCAAAGAATTGGCACAAAACTTTGGACCAAACTTTATGGGCATGTCGAACATCTCCTAAAGAAGCAACAAATACTACTCCGTTTCGACTTACATTTGGACACGACGCAGTGCTGTCAGTCGAAATACATTTACAGTCAGTTAGAATCCAAAGACAAAATGAGATACCAGCTAACCAATATTGGGAAATGATGATGAATGAATTAGTGGACGTGGATGAAGGTAGGCTGCATGCTTTAGAAGTTATGAGAAGACAGAAAGAAAGAGTAGCCAGAGCATACAACAAAAGAGTTAAAAGTAAATTGTTCTCAACCAATGAGCTGGTATGGAAAGTTATATTACCTATGGATAAAAAGAATAGATTTTTAGGTAAATGGTCACCCCATTGGGAGGGACCCTTTCGTGTTTTGAAAACATTTTCGAATAATGCTTATGAAATAGAGGAATTAGCAGAAGATAGAAGAATATTGAAGGTAAATGGGAAATACTTAAAAAGGTATAAGCCATGCTTGCAAGAGGTTCGAATCACTACAGGATAATTAAAAATAAAACAAATAATAAAGCCAAAATGGTATTATATAAATGCCAAAATGGTTGTGGCTAATTATTAGCTATAACTGTTGTGATTGCACGTTTAGGTATGATGATTGGACGTTTTGCAGAAAGTTGGACACTTACTTTGCCATCGTGTGCAGTATTGTCATCATGAGTTTTGACACTCTCGAAATTGCATGGATAATTCAAAAACAAGTATTTCTTTATATATATCGAAATACATGTTCTTGAGGGGCAATTTGTTAGCTGGCAATTTCGAATAAAGAATAATTGGATTTTAAAACAATATTTTGAATAAGCATATAAGGAGGTTGATATCAATGATGAATATTGGTGGGAAATATAAAACCATTGTTCTAAAAGACTCTTCGATTTCCAGTGATAGATGATGGATTTCGATTTGGGATTTTTAGTGTTTAAAATATAAAGAGTTCCTTTGTGCAAATGTGCCAGAATTGGAAGCGGTCCAGGCAATTGGTTTAATTCGAATCGAAGAAAACTAGCAAAATACTTCACTGGCACAGGGTTCGAATTTCAAATAAGAGCGCCATTCTTAGAAGACGCGTGGAAGCCAGTAAACGTAAGGAGCCTGCATGCTTCGAACGTGGCATGATTTTAGAGTAGGACCGTTGGGGTCAGGATACTATAAATAGGTGTTTTTATGTTAGAATTGAGTGTGTTCATTTCGTGTACTAAAAAATCTCAAATTACCGTGACTTAAGGGAAACGAGTTAGAAGACAAAATGTACGTACTGAACATCATGATTCTTTATAATTTCAATACAAGTCTTTTTATATTTATTTCACTTTTACAGTATTTTTTCTCTTAAATCTTTCGATTTCCTTTTATTTCCTTGTTTTACTTGCTTTCAAACACATTTATCTCTTTAGAAACTTCACTTTTACTTTATCCTTTTATTCAAACACTTCATATTTCCAGAAACTGTTATATTCTCATAAACTCCTTATCTTTATATTCAAGTATTAAATCTTAAGTCTAATTCGAAGCCTTTCCTTTGTACATTCAGTCAGTTTATTTCTATAGACAATCTTAGAGATATTTCTTAAGAATCTCACATTCGACATTAACATACAATATAAATTCATCAAGATAATGGGTATGAACATAGAAATGAGTTATGACACATGTGTCCTAGGATCAATCTAGTCGATCCTGCAAGTAACCAATAATAATCAATAAATTAGAAGACTAGCGGTTGTTTACTAGAAATCACTGTAAACAAATTGGTACACCTGGTGGGACCGTGTCATAACAAAAAGTTTTATCAAACCTATTAGAGAATTTTAGGATCTTCTGAGTTTGGAGCGCGTTTCGGTACACGAACCTTTGAATTTCTTGAGGAGTTGTGGTCCAAACTTGATCAAATGGTTCATATGAGTCTATAATGTTGATGTGAATCAAAAATTATGAGGTTTGACTATAAATTGGCCATAGTTGACCTTTTTCCCCAATACAACTGATTTTTAGGTCAACTGTCCAATTGACTGGGCAAAAATTTGATTCAAAGTTTGAAACTTGGTATGGGCAATCTTATAAGTCCAACATGAAGTATGAAAGTCACATGAGGCACTGGGAGTCCAAAAATCCTTGTGCAAACTCAAACCCTAATTTAGGTCATCAGTGCAAGGAGATGTCTTGATCAGAGCAAACCATAATCCTGTCTGGAGTCCAAAGAGTCTTGTGAGAGGAAATCTTGATAAAATGAGAGGGCAAATTTTGGGGTACAACAGGAGTCATTTCCAAAGAACCAATCCGAATTAACAAACATTTATGTTTTAATATTGGAACATAGAGAAGAGTAAATGTGGCACCTAACGAAATCAAAAGATCGTTTCACTCTAACTTTTAACTGATTTTTCCAAGGTTCTTCACTTTTCATGAGATTCCAACATAAGTTTAAAGTTGATGGCTTCATTTAAACAAATAAATGACCTGAGTCAAAGGCCACCGTGATTAATAGGCTTGCAAAGAGTCTTCGATGAAACAATTTTCTTTTTCTCTTTTTGGTGTCATTGCTCCATATGAAATTTCGAATAGATTTTTCAATTATTTTAAGAGTTGCAATAAGCCAAACATAAACAAATATAGAGTGAATTAACATACTTTAGATCCATATTTCACCATTCTAATTAGAATTAGAGCGAGCTTATGTTTTTTCTTACTTTATTTCAAAACAATGTTGTTTTGGTTTAATTAAAAAAATAAAAAGTGAGGGGGTGTAGCGGCTCCTGCCCCGTCCCCCTTCAACTGAATCTTTCACTGTGTATTATTTTCATTGATTCTATTTATAAGAAAAACAATTTAATTTTTTGATTCATTAAATAAGAAACGTATTTGATCTATATATTGTCTATATACATTAGATACTTAATGTATTTATAAAAAAAAATCCTTATAATTAAGACTAAGGAAAATATATAGTATGGATTACAACAAATCTATTATTTTATAGTTTTTTTTTGTAATATTCATAAAAAGATATATTTTATAATTTAAATATCTAAAAATTAATTCAAATTAAAATTTACAAAATTTGATTGAAATTGTGTTAATCAATCGTCTAAAACTAAATCGAACAGTAAATAATTTTATCCTTAAATCAGATAATATTTTGATTCAATAGCACGAATTACAATTGCAGAACAACACAATTTTGAAAATACAATTTAACTACTAGTTAACATAAGTAAAAAAAAAAACTACTATTACTTAACATTATATCATAATAAAAATGATTTAAATAAAAACTAAATGTCAAAACTTATCTTGATAAAAAAAATAATACTAAGATATTTGATTCTTAAAAATTTAAAATATCACTTTAAACCTTTTTTTTTCTTTTCAATATTGGTTAGAATAATTCATAAATAAAAGTTTATTTATTTATTTAAATGTCCACTGATATTATTTAAATATGTAAAGTAAATTATTAGTATTTTTGAGCAAGAAAATAATAAAAGTTGAAGGAATTCGAAACTTCGTGTCCCTCTCTTTTTATGTGTGGCGCTAGTTTGCTTCTTTTCATTTCATTTCTTTTCAATTTCTATTCTTTCCTTCCAAACAATTGATCTTATATATAAAGCGGATGCTATTTACCTACAAACCTACGAATTAGTCTTCACGGGAATTCTTTCTTTCTCTCTCTTGTTAGTGAGAGAAACAAAGGCATTGTGTGAGTGAGTGAGTGAGAATATGACTGGTAGGAAAATTGAGAAAATGGCTTCCATTGATGCTCAGTTGAGGTTGCTAGCTCCGGGGAAGGTGTCTGATGATGATAAGCTTGTTGAATATGATGCTTTGTTGTTGGATCATTTTCTTGATATTCTGCAGGATTTGCATGGGAGTGATATCAGAGAAACGGTATTTTCATTTTCGATTTCGTTGCCCCTTTTTATTTATAATGGGGAATTTTAGATGCGTAACTTCGATTTTTTGTAATGGTGAAATTCAATGGGGCTCATTTTGGTTCATAGTTGAGGTTTTCCTGAAACCCCGTTTTGATTTTTTATTTTATTTTTAAAGTTGTCATCTTTTTGGTCTTGGAACATTGTAATTGATGAAAAAGTTGTTTGAGGTGTGTATTTGACTGTATGGCTGTTGGTATGAATTGGCATTTAAAGTTATGTTTGATGGGTTAAATTGTTTAAGGGACTTGAATTGTGTGTTCCATGCATGGTTTTAAATTGTCACTGTCTTGTAGTCCTCCTTGATATTGCAAAGAACTACAATCAAATGTGTCTGATCCCCAAGGGTTGGCCTTTGGTGAAGGTTTGGGTCCGAAGAGTGTGTTTCTCTCTCTCTCTCTCTTAGGGTCTCAGCTTCGAATCTCGTTAGGTGCTAACAATCATTCAATCATTGTGTTGGGTCATTCCATATACCGAGCTTTGCTCTGGCTTTCAGCGTCACTCTGATTAAAGACATGTTTGAAACAATTTCTGTCTCCTCCGGTTTAAGTCGATATATGATGGGATGACCGACTAGCTTTGTTTGTAAGGCGTGGTTATGTATTCCAGAAACTCACATTAAGTTTCCTCATCTCATCCAAGCTACAATATCCGTGCAGTTTAAACGGACAACCACACTTTCTCGATCTGGTGTCATCACGTTTCAACTTCCGAATCGGGAGAATATATGTGCCATCCAGAGACTCTCAAAAATGCTTGATTCCTTATGGGCGTGTCCTATATGAACTTTTTGAATTAGCTGAAGTAATCAAAATTGTTGGAAAGGCTCAGTTCACCGGAGTGAATGCTTTGTTTGATGAGTGTTGTGATGTTTTTGAAGTCTAGCTAGTTTCTTGTTGTTTTGTCTTACTTCTGTTGTTTTTCTCTTCCTTGAATTCAATGAAGTTTCATTTTCGTTTCTTGTTACTTCTTCTGTTTTTATGATCCTCACACATAATTACCTTTTTGATTATAGCGAGCTTTGCTCTGGCTTTAAATGGGTCTCCGCTAGTGAACGGTGGGATTGGTCCCCTTAGATTAGTTGGTCTCAAGACTGATACCAAGTTTTAAAAGAAAAATGCATCTGATCCGGCCCTCAGGGCCCGAGTTGCAGCCGGGTTGTGGCTGCATAGACTTTTTTTTACGCCGCGATCCAAATTATCGTCTCTTTTGTGTGTGTGCGTAAAACATCACAGTTCTATGTCTCTTCTCATTTTGATCTTGTGTTTTGAGCTAAAATTTAAGCTTTTCGTGAAATAGATTCATGCTTCAGTATACCAAATTGAAATTTACCTGGATATTAGCTTTGTTTGCAACTAGTCTGCATATTTATTTTCCTTCAATGAATACATGGATTTTTGTGGCTTATTAGTTTCGATTATTTGATGTTAATTAGGTTCAAAACTGTTATGAGCTGTCTGCTGAGTATGAAGGGAACAATACCCCTCAGAAGTTGGAGGAACTTGGAGAAATGCTGACTGGTCTTGATGCCGGGGATTCGATTGTCATTGCCAAGTCATTTTCTCACATGCTTAACTTGGCCAACCTGGCAGAAGAAGTTCAAGTTGCCTACCGAAGGAGGATTAAGTTATTGAAGAAGGGTGATTTTGCTGATGAGAACTCTGCTATCACTGAGTCAGACATTGAAGAGACCTTCAAGAGGCTTGTGAATCAGCTGAAGAAGACCCCCCTTGAAGTCTTTGATGCTTTGAAGAGCCAAACTGTTGATTTGGTTCTAACTGCTCATCCTACCCAGGCTGTTCGTAGATCTTTATTGCAAAAGCACGGCAGGTTTGTCCCTAACTACCTTGATTGTGATTGTTGAAATTCAACTCAGAGGACTGACAGGAGGAGTTATGGAGACCTCTAATAACATGGCACCAAAATCCTATGTTTTTGGCATTTTGACGATATCTGTACTAAGGCTTAATCCCTGTTGATTAAAATTGCCTTCTTATTTTGTGTTCAGGGTAAGGGATTGTTTGACACAGTTGTACGCAAAAGATATTACACCAGATGATAAGCAGGAACTTGATGAGGCTTTGCAAAGAGAGGTGCCTATCTGCTGATTTTTCTTGATTCTATATGCATATATGATGCCATCATTGGCAGCCCCTTGATTGTATGTATGCTACTTTATATATACAGTTATACTTAAAATCATGTATATTAACCTTAGAATAATCAGAGTTATCTGTGTTTATACCTATTAACATGGATAGCATTGAATAAATGCCGTGATGCTACACTCCCTACATGAAGGTATAGAGTGGTGGAATTTTCGTGTTTAATATCCAAAATAAAGAAAATTTATGACTTTTCCGTGATCATTTGACACTTCATATTTGGGTTCAGAATTGGCATAAATGTACTTATCAAATATGTCTGATGCAATCTACCTTCAAGTAGTGCAGTATCTTAATAATCTTATTTTAGTTCTATTTATTATATATATGGCATTGGATTCTGCTCTTGTTGGTGCTAGACTATCAAGCTCTAGTTTTATGGATTTGGCTTTTCCAATTGAATCTACTTTAAGTAAATTGGTTTAATAGTTTATGGTTATGAATTGTTTGTTAGATCTGAATTTGATATTTATATGGTCAACTTTGTGTAGTGACAAGAACCTACTGATGTTTTTCTTATGCAGATTCAAGCTGCGTTTCGTACAGATGAAATTCGAAGAACTCCTCCTACACCACAAGACGAGATGAGGGCAGGAATGAGCTACTTTCATGAGACAATCTGGAAAGGTGTACCAAAATTTTTGCGCCGCATTGACACTGCTCTGAAGAACATTGGCATTAATGAACGCATCCCATATAATGCCTCTATTATTCAATTCTCTTCATGGATGGGAGGAGATCGTGACGGTATTTTTCTTTTCTCCTAAGCAATTATTGAGTGATATGTTTATCATAAATCCGTTCTATCTTTTGTTAAACGTATAAATGTAGATCCAGAAATTTAATCTCTAGATCTATGATGCCTCATATTTTCTTAATTCAGTTCATCTCGTCATTGAATTCTAACATCTTCAGTTTTGGATACTGCGTTATAGACGTAGCTTGTAATGTACTATAACCCGTCATTATTTTTTTCTAATGGGGATTGCAGGCAACCCCAGAGTAACTCCTGAAGTTACAAGGGATGTGTGTTTGCTGGCTAGAATGATGGTTGCTAATTTATACTTCTCTCAAATAGAGGATCTCATGTTTGAGGTATCAAATATACTAGTCATTATTAATCCTATTTAATTTTTGCAATTTTTACCATCTTTGTTATTGTCTGTTTCTGGCAGTTGTCTATGTGGCGTTGCAATGATGAGATACGTAGTCGTGCAGAGGAACTCTACAGCTCAGCAAAAAGAGATGCAAAACATTATATTGGTATGTATTACTACCTCCATGCCTAAATATAAGATCCTGTTGAGTAAATTGCGGGAATTAAGAAAGTTTGTTAGAGTAATAAATTTATTGATTGCAAACGTGTATGTAACTGTATGTTTGGAAAATAATAATTAATACGCTTTGAAAGTTGAAGAGGGTCTTATAAAAAGGGACAAGAAAAAAACTCAGGAGTCTTATAATTAGGGACAGAGGTAGTATGTAATAGTCATAATATTTTGTTCTGAATAACACTCAAAACATTTAAATTCTTTATTGAAATCTACCATGTTGAACACATAATTTCATTTTTAATGCTGAACACTATAATGCTGAGATGTTGTCTCAAACTTGTCGATTCATTTAGAGTCATACTTTTTGAGGTTTTGATAAATAAATTGTATTGAGTTTTACAAAATAAATTCTTCATTGCTGCAGAGTTTTGGAAACAGGTTCCTCCAACTGAGCCATATCGTGTTATTCTTGGTGATGTGAGGGACAAACTGTATAATACACGTGAACGTGCCCGGCAGTTATTGGCCAATGGAAGCTCTGAAATACCTCAAGAGACTACCTTCACAAATGTTGAACAGGTATTATCCTCGAAACTTCCAGATAAGCTGTCGCAGGATACAGATGATTGAACCTTTTCACCTTAAAGGAAACTTCCTCAAAGTGACCTGAAAACTCTAATAAATTATACATCATTGAACTCATAATTCAGGAAAGACAATCCCAAATGCATGTCATGATATTATAATTGTTCAAAGTAATCTTGATATGGTGATTTATATATTATATAGACTCTAACCTCCAATTTTTCATGTAGTTCCTGGAGCCTCTTGAACTATGTTATAGGTCACTGTGTGCATGTGGTGATCAACCGATAGCTGATGGAAGCCTTCTTGATTTCTTGCGGCAAGTTTCCACATTTGGGCTTTCACTTGTGAGACTTGACATCCGTCAAGAGTCAGATAGGCACACTGATGTTATGGATGCTATAACAAACCACTTAGAGATTGGATCTTATCGAGAATGGTCTGAGGAACGCAGGCAGGAATGGCTTTTGTCTGAGCTCGGTGGAAAGCGTCCTCTCTTTGGCCCTGATCTTCCTAAAACTGAAGAAATTGCTGATGTTCTGGATACCTTCCATGTCATTGCTGAACTTCCTTCAGACAGCTTTGGTGCTTATATCATTTCAATGGCAACAGCCCCATCTGATGTGCTTGCTGTAGAACTTTTGCAACGTGAATGTGGTGTGAAGCAACCATTAAGGGTCGTCCCATTGTTTGAAAAGCTTGCTGATCTTGAGACTGCTCCTGCTGCACTAGCCCGCCTATTCTCAATAGAATGGTACAGGAACCATATCAATGGAAAGCAAGAAGTTATGATAGGATACTCAGACTCGGGAAAAGATGCTGGCCGTTTCTCCGCAGCTTGGGCGTTGTACAAGGCTCAAGAAGAACTTATAAAGGTTGCCAAGGAGTTTGGCGTTAAGCTTACAATGTTCCATGGAAGAGGTGGGACTGTAGGAAGAGGAGGAGGTCCCACTCATCTTGCTATATTATCTCAGCCACCAGATACTATTCATGGTTCACTCCGGGTTACGATTCAAGGTGAAGTAATTGAACAGTCATTTGGAGAGGAGCACTTGTGCTTCAGAACACTACAGCGTTTCACTGCTGCTACACTTGAGCACGGAATGCACCCTCCCGTGTCACCGAAACCAGAATGGCGTGCCCTCATGGATGAGATGGCTGTCATTGCAACAAAGGAGTATCGCTCCATTGTTTTTCAGGAGCCTCGTTTTGTTGAATACTTCCGATGTGTGAGTATTATTTTCAATCATTCTTATTAGTAATTAACATCAGCATATAAAAATGCCCTTGAATTGGTAGCCTTTTAATTCACTTTTTTTACAAAAACAACAAAGCACAGGCATTGTTCAGGCTGGTTGTTATCATAATAACAGTTATGACTATTTATTACCATGTTTCATTCTTCACAAGTCACATGAAAATTCATTTCTTATTTTCCTTTTCTTTTGGGTACTTAACTTTCTCTCCTTTATTTATGAATCTTACAAACTGCAGGCAACTCCTGAGATGGAGTATGGAAGAATGAACATTGGCAGTCGTCCGTCAAAACGAAAGCCAAGTGGAGGAATTGAATCACTCCGTGCTATCCCTTGGATCTTTGCCTGGACTCAGACAAGGTTTCACTTACCGGTATGGCTTGGCTTTGGGGCTGCATTCAAACATGTAATTGAGAAAGATCCAAAGAATCTCCAAATACTTCAAGATATGTATAATCAATGGCCATTCTTCAGGGTCACCCTTGACTTGGTTGAGATGGTGTTTGCCAAGGGAGACCCGGGGATCACAACTCTTTATGACAAACTCCTAGTCTCAGATGAACTGTGGTCATTCGGAGAGCGATTAAGGTCTTCATATGATGAAACCAAGAGATTTCTCCTCAAGGTAAACTATAGTTTTATTGCTTCTATTTTGCTCAGAGATTTGTAGTCACATTTTCTTATTGACCTATTGTATTTCTGTAAATCTTGTTTGTAGGTTGCTGGACACAGAGACATCCTTGAGGGAAATCCTTACTTAAAGCAAAGACTCCGTCTTCGTGAGTCTTACATCACAACTCTCAATGTGTTGCAAGCCTACACATTAAAGCGAATCCGCGATCCTGATTACCATGTGAAGTTGAGGCCACATTTGTCCAAGGACTACATTGAATCAAGCAACCCAGCAGCAGAGCTTGTGAAGCTCAACACTGCAAGCGACTATGCTCCTGGTTTGGAGGATACTCTTATTTTGACAATGAAGGGTATAGCTGCTGGCATGCAGAACACTGGTTAAGCTGTTATGCTGTTATTTTCCTATATGGAGTGTTTTTAACTTTGTGGCATGGGATACATACATTTGGTACCTATGTTTTCTTTTGCAGATGTGGATCTACATCAAATAAAAATCACTCTATCTATTACCGTATAATAAAACGCCGGATTTTGGCTTGTGCTAGCAAGTATTTTCATCCATATCACCTTATGTCATTTGAAGTTTTACCCTTCTCACATGATCCTAATTAGTTGGTTGGTGATTCCATCCATAACATATTCTAATGAAAAAGTACACTCTAATGAAAAAGCACACATTGAGAAAGGTCAATATTTTAAATAGAGTATCAAATGTTAGTTTTCGTAATTGCATGCCAGAAAGAGTAGTTAAAACCAACATTACCTTTTTATTTATGAACCTACAAATTTATCACCAAATTTGTAAAATACGGGTGAAAATGTTTCTCCAATTTTGTCGATCACAAATTTTGCTGCAAGATATATGATTTTAGAATATTTTAGATCTTGTAAAATTAAAAAAAAAAAGTATTTTAGATGAATTTTTTGTCTAATAGTTTATTTCTATCACTAATTTGAATTCATGAAAGTAATTATGGAAAAGAATCATCTCAAACTAGATCTTAACTATAGTGTTTTAATGAAGTGATTTGTATCAACTCTCATTGAATTAATTAATTCAATTAAAATTATGTTTACTCACTACAATGCTAATAAATAGATATACAACTTATATGTCTACATTACAAAAACCTAACTTAGCCTTCTTACGGGCAAAACCTAACACATTATTACAAAAGGTTTTATAAAAGATTTTAAACATGTGTTGTTGCTTCAAAGAGGGAAAATACACTAGATATATTTAGACATTATTACAAAAGGAACACGTGAATGTAATTGTATGTCCTTTGATATAATTAAGATCCTTAATATGAAAAAAATGCTATTAACAAATGCTTAAGACAATTAACCCAAATCTAGCCCTTGGACGATATATTTAGGTCCTTCTTTGAAGCTACGGTAATCACCTCCTCTATAGCTTGAGCAAAAGTTGCTATTTTGTATGTGAAAAAACCAACTAGCATTGGTATCAATTCTAAGTGCATAATACCATATTCTGGAACAAGAATCCTGCATTGAAACAACCAAGCTTAAAAAATGGATTCTCATGATAGCAGCTCATATATACTCTTTATTTGCATTGTTAAAAGAATAGTAATTGTTCGGATTGCAAATCGAAAGAGAACTTACGCATTCCATCGATTATAAATCATGACCAATATAACAGGAACCAATAATCTTGGTTGCCCAACTGCTCCTCTGAAAGTAAAATTTGTTTACAAATATAGTTAGTTATTAAATTCTTTGGGAAACTTGATGTTGCAGAGAAAAACTAGATACTTCAAACTAGACTGTCAAATAGTTGTCTACTAAAGAAATTAAATTCCACATAGTGAATCTATCAACTATAGATTACTTGATAAGGGCCCTTGAACCGTTTGAACTAAGTGAATCCACGCTACTTCCCAGCATGCGGATATACGCCAAAGAACCAAGAAAGCCAGCACCAAAGCTGAATACATGAGAGAAATGTATGTATTAATCAAACATGAATAACAAAGTTAACAAGTGCTAGAAGAATCAAGGTACCTAGCTGCGATCTCAGGAGAATAAGAAACATAAGTTGAAACCAGACCAATGCCGCCTATACCCAATGTAAGCACTTGCAACCTTTTTTTTAACTGAAAACCCAAATTAAGTTTAGGAACAGAATTAACAATGTTTGATATTTGATCAACATCAGAATGAATGAAAAAGTGTGAGATTTATATAACTTGTAATGAACAAAAACCAACCAGAAAATGGTGTTGAGTACCTTATCATACTGCTCCCTGTATTGAGCAGCCAATACTTCGGGATTTTCACGAGACTTCCTTAACTCCCGAAACATCACATCCTATAGGTTAACATTAACTATTGTCAAGTTACCATTTTGGATTCAAAAGTAAACTATGGATTGAGCTCTATGTCCTACGCCATCCTAGTTTATAGAGAAATACAAGCTGGGAAATATATCCAGTAAGTAAAAAATCAGATACAAATGAAACAAATTTATAGTGATATATAAAAATTACTTACGCTTCCGTCGGTTGCAGCTTTGGCAGCTCTATTCCATTTGTCTTGCTCACGGCGTGTTGGCGCCAATCTCCATTTTACCCTCTTGCTTTCACTTGCATTTGCCTGGTCGATATTAAATTTGTAAAACTCATAAAATCCAAAAGATATATAAATCAGGGAAATCAAAAGAAGGTACACATCTCTTACAATAGTTGGTGTCTCTATTTGCTGCTGTACAATATGATTTACAGGAGCTGAGAGTTCTTTGCTCAAATCAACTTCCATACTACACAGTTGATAATTGAAATGACTTAATAGATAAAGTGAGAACAAAATAAAGAAAAAAGAAGAACGAAAGCAGAATTGAAGAGTTTGATTTGAATATTGCGGAGCAAGACCTGTCGAGGCTCATGACTCTGTTTAAGCTAAGAAACCCAGAAGGCACTTCCTGTTCACAACAACATTATTTATATCAGAACCAACTCACGGAATGAAACACAAAACCTGTAGTCATTCACCAAGATACCACCATCAAATACCAAGCAATTCATGAATCAAATCAAAGAGAGCGAGATAGGGAATTAGAGAGTACCTTTGAAGGAGAAGGTTGAATGGGAGTTTTTGGTTGCTGAATCATCCTCTTGAAACGCGGGACGAAATCCTTGTTCCACATAAAGTCATCAGAAGCCAAAGGGTCGGGATCCTCACCACCCCAATACTTACGAAGCTTGGTGGTTGGTGGAGGACCACCGTAATCACCAGGAGCCATACCAGTGGACCATTTCATAGGTTTTTTATTGGGAAGGATAACCTTGGTTTGTCTCGGGTCTGGTAACGGTGAATCTTGTGACATTGGTGTTGCTGCACATGTTACACAATTGTAGTAGTTCATGATTACCATTTTCACTTTCTTCTTTTCTCTTCCGAGAACACCACTGATCGATGGATATGATATTGTGTGTTTATTATTAAATACAAAGACAAACGGTGTTTGCAAAATATCTCCTACTTATGCCTGTCTTTTCATCGCTTTTAAATAAAAAAATTTATACTAAAATAAAGTAAATAACGAGAAAGACGCACAAATAAATAAATTGGAAAATTACAAGATTATAAATTTGTAGTAAATTATCAATTAAAAATACATAAAACACAGGTCAATTTCTAGAAATTGTAATTATAATGTAGTTCATAATATCTTGATAAACAATCAGTCATAATGATGTTATGAATCATCCTTCCAATATCCACTCTCCATAAAGCCACTCATGATGAATCCTAATTCGATCAAGAGGGTAGTAAATTGTCTGAAGAGGTAGTATTGAAATGAACCTTATAGTAGTAACAATTTTCGGAGAAGATTTTCTCACTATTAATTTCTTCTAACCACCAACCATCATTATAAAAAACATCCATTTTTTAGTTAAGATGAAATTTAGGAATATGAAAATTTAAATCTATATAAGTGGAAAATAACTCACTCATCTATCACTTTAAAGTTTTAGGTAGATAAATAGTGTGTAAGATATTTATTCCTATATTATATATTCCAATATGATATTAGAGTCTTTGTTTTCGAGAAAGGAATCGAAAGAAATTTTTATCGAAATATATACAAGAAGTAATCTTTCATTGCAAGATATCAATAGCGATAATATGAACCTACAAACTCTTCTCTCTACTGCATTCTTCCACTTTGTCTCCAACATTATAATTGATTTTTTTCATTGGAGGAAGCACGATTGAAGAAAATAAAAATCTAAATGAAAAAGAGAAAGATGATGCGAGTAGTTTGTGTGTATGAAGCAACACACAATACAATATGTTCTTATATAATAGAGGCAATTGATGAAAGTTTGTGTTTAGATTTAGATTCAGATTTTATTTTCAATTACGGTATAATAAATTTATACAATTTGTTACCTTTCGATTAAGATTTTTATCCTATGGATTTTGTGGATTTTATGACAAAAATGGGAGATTGTTTTGTTTTCATAGTCAACTATATTAAAGAATTTGATTTTATTCGTTTAAAGTTGACAATTTAATTTTTGACTATCAGCTGTTTTTGTTATATAAAAAAAATAGTAATTTTCATATGATTTGTTTTAGTGTGTATATAGCCTTTTTGACCACCTTCAAATGAGCGAAATTATTTTGCCTACTAGTATATTTTATTTTAATAACTTTCTTTGATTTTGTGGATTTTATGACCAAATGTGTGAAAGTGTTTGTTTTCAAAGTGATATTAAATAATTTTATTTAATTCATTTAAGATTTTTTTTTTATTATCAATTGTTTTTGTTATATAAAATAAAAATTTAATTGCAATTATAGTTTTATATTTTCATATTTTTAAAATCTGATTATTTAATCTCTCTATTTCGTTTTTTATTTTTAGATTTTAGTCTCCCTTTCAATTTAAGGTACAATTTTAATGATGTGTCAATTAATTTAATAACGTGTCATTGTCACGTGTACACAAATTGATTACTTGTCATTTTTAATTATTTTTATTTAATAACTTGTAATTAATTTTAATTTTATTAATAAAATAAATTATTATATTATTTAAAAATAAATTTAAAATAAAAATAAAAAACAAATATTATATTATTGATTTGTAATGATTTATTTTAATTTTTAATTTTTTTAGAATAATTATTTTTTATAATAACCAGAGAATGGGATGACACTCGAGTTCATTGTCCCTAGGGTGGTAAATGGTGAAATTAAAGTAGAAATTGAAGTCGAGGATATCACTGAAGAGATTAGATTCTGGGAATCCTCTCTAATCATGTATGTCATAGGGAGAGACACAAGTATGCACGCGGTTAAGCAATTTATGGAGATGAATTGGAACTTTGTGAAACTCACAGATCTCTACTACAGCGAGAAGGGTTACTTCATCACGCGATTTCATCTTTCAAAGATAAGGAATTCATCCTAATGAAGGGACCTTATACGATTTTGAATATGCCGATGATGTTGAAAGAGTGGACTCCGGATTTCAACCTCAAGAGAGATATGCTTAGGACTGTTCCTATTTGGATCAATCTTCCTCAGTTGCCACTTTATCTATGGGGAGCTACTAGCCTTGGAAAATTGGGGAGTTCGTTGGGGGAAACCAATGGTTACAGTTGAATGCGCAGTGCAGCGATTGAGAGTTTCATATGCTCATATTCTTATAGAGATGTACATCACCCAAGAGCTTCCACAAGAAATTACTATTAGAGATACAGAGGGGGAACAAAATGAAAAAGTGGTCGAATATGAGTGAAAACCAAAGTTCTGTGCTAAATGCAAGAAGTTTGGTCATATTTGTGAGAAGCCAAAGCCCGGGAAGGAGAAAACCTGAAT
This sequence comes from Vicia faba, assembly GCA_948472305.1. NCBI lineage: Eukaryota > Viridiplantae > Streptophyta > Magnoliopsida > Fabales > Fabaceae > Vicia > Vicia faba. The sequence goes on from OX451741.1 coordinate 625,619,242, forward strand.
CCCAAAACCTTCACCAACAAATGTAGATGCTGGAGAGGGGGCTAGCACCAATGTTATAATTGGGAGAGTGAAGGATATTGAGGAGGAATGGACTAAAGTGAAAAGAAATGGCAAAGAGAAAGTGACAGATGCTGATACTAATCTCAAATGCACTAATGGTTTTGGACCCTTGGGGTTTTTCGAAGGATCCCCTGGTGGTGCAGGACAAGGTGCCATGATTATATCATGGAATACAAGGGGACTGAATAAAATTGGTAATACCAGAGCCCGTCTCAAGAGTCTTAACCCAACAATTAGCATCCTTCTTGAAACTAGAGTGAAGCAAAATAAAGCTGAAGCTGTTAGGAAGAAGCTTAATTTGCAGAATCAATACCTAGATAACTATGACTATCATGCGAATTGGAGGATATGGTTGCTCTGGGATGATAATAAATTTGTGGTGAAGCCTATTAGAAGCACGAGCTAACTCCTGCACTGTGGTGTGTATAGGTTAGATGGTAGCTTTTTGAATTGGATCACTGCTCTTTATGCTATGAACCAATTAGAGGATAGAAGAAAGTTATGGCAAGATATTGAGAACTTGAGCCAGCAGTATCAGGGGCCTTGGTTCCTAATGGGTGACTTCAATAATGTTTTAAAGCCTCAAGATAGAATTGGAGGGAGATTAGTGACTGAAGCAGAATTCGAGGACCTGAAAAATATGATGGAGAGAGTTGACCTTTTTGAGATGGATAATGTGGATGAATACTTTACCTGGTCTAATAAGAAGGTTGACAACATCATATATTCGGGGATCGATAGAGTCATTGGTAACATCAGTTGGCTGCAAGCTAATAGTGATTCCACCCTTATTGTGTTAGCTCCTAATGTCTCTGATCATGGGATGCTTTGCTTAAAGGGTAAGGAGCAGACCACCAATACTAAATATCATTCAAATACATGAACTGTTTATCTAAAATTAATGACTTTCTTTTTGGAGTTGGGGAAAATTGGAATAAACAGATGCATGGTAATCCTATGTATGTGCTCTGGGTGAAGCTCAAGAGACTAAATCCTGTTCTGAAGGAGATTAGTATACCTATTCAAGGTATGAAGTCCAAAGTTGAGAGTGCTAGGAAGGAGTTACGGATAGCTCAAGATACTCTTAGCAAGGATCTTATGAATAAAGACATGATTGCCAAAGTGAAGAGTTGTACCAATCAACATTTTTACTGGAGTAACATGGAGGAGTATGACTTAAGACAAAAAGCTAAGCTCGATTGACTTAGACTTGGTGATGGGAACAACAGCTACTTTCATGCCAGTGTCAAAGGTATACATAATCTAAATAAGATAAGGTTTCTGCAGAAGGAGGATGGCATTACAGTGTACAGTCAAGCTGATATAGAACATAAAATTTTAAATTTCTATAGTGCTCTCATGGGGGATATTGAGAATTTTTTGGAGGGGCTTGATATTCCAGCTCTGAGGAATGGAGGCAATCTTAATCAAGTGTAGAGGGATGCCCTCATTGCTCTAGTTACCAATATTGATATTATAAAATTTCTCAAGGACATAGATAGTAACAAATCTCCTGGTTATGATGGTTATAGGTCTGGTTTTTTTAAGGACACTTGGAGTATTATGGGGAAGGATGTGAGTGATGTTGTCCTAGATTTATTATCTCATAATTGTATAAAGGGTTCAATTGTGATGTGGTTTCTCTCATCCCCGTGACTACTAAAGCTAAAATGATCAAAGACTATCGCCTCATTTCCTGCTGCACCACAATATATAAGATTATATCCAAAATTTTGACTAACACACTGGGGAAAGTTGTCAGTTGCATTGTGGGTAATAATTAAGCTGCCTTCATGCCGAGTAAGCACCTTCATGATCATGTCCTGTTAGCCTTCGAGCTGATGAGGGGATATGATAGGAAAAATGGTTCTCCTAGATGTATGATGCAGGTCGACATTCAAAAAGTGTATGATATGGTTAATTGGATTGCACTGGAGCAAATTCTGAGAGAGTTTGGGTTCCTTAACATCTTTATTACCTGGATTATGTTAATTAAAAGCGTTACTTACAGGTTCAATGTGAATGGAAATCTCACTAATCTTATGCAAGCTAGAAGAGGGATTAGGCAGGGGGGTCCCATTTTCCCCTGCTGTTTTTTCTTATTATGGAATACCTCAATAGGCTTCTGAAGCAGTTGGAGGATATTCCTTATTTTAACTTCCACTCGAGATGTGAAAAGCTTCAATAATTTTTTTCATCATATGTGTTCATTTATCTTATATGTTATCTCATAATTATCTCTATCATTTATAATGGCTAGATGATATTTAACACACTTAAGATTTGGCTAAATAACTTGTAACACACTTAACCTTTTTTTTTTTCCTTTTCCCCAACGATAACTACAATAACCATTTTACAAAATTACCTCTATAAATACTTCAATTTCTTTCATAACTTTCACATCATTCTCAAAATACTTATCCATATTTTCTCAAATGGCTAAATTTTTTATTTTGGTCATCACCCTGCTCGTCATTATTTTGTTTCTTATGGGTATTATCAATCGTGAAGAATTAGGTAATGATTTTGTAGTTTTGATGATAATTATCGTCTTACTATTACTAGCCATAGCTTGGTTTATTAGTAGATGTTTTTGAATTATATGTAGTCATGAATTTTGTAATTGAATAAATTGATTTTTTTTTGTTTTATGCTTATGCATTAAATATTGATTATGTTCATATGAATTATAGATATAATCATGTCAAATCTTAAGCATCAATTCAAAATTTTAAGGATAACTGGGGACAACTTCATAATTTGGAACAACAATCTAATTGAGTATCTTACATGTGAGTGACTTAACAAAATACTTGAAGGAGACAATTCTGGAAAATCAATAGACGACCCAGATGAGATGAAAAAGAGAAAATCAAAAGTGAATAGAATAATCAAGTATCATCTTGATGATGGATTGCAAACAGAATATTCAAATGCTAAAGATCCCAAGATTTTGTGGGACAAAATTAAATCAAGATTTGGACATCAGAAAAAAGTCTTGTTATCCTCATTAATGGATCAGTGGAACAAGTTAAGGTTCCAAGATTACAAAAGTGTCATTGCATATAACTTTTCTATGCACCATATTATAGTACAACTGGAATTTTGTGACACAATTATCACTGAAAAAGAAAAGTTAGAAAATACTTTTTCAATTTTTCATGCATCTCAAGTATTATTAGAGCAATAGTATAGAATGAGAGAATTTATTGAATATTCTGATTTAGTTGCAGCCCTTCTAGTGGCAGAACAAAATAACGAGCTCCTTATAAAATACCACCAGTCACAGCCCACAGGAACAATAACATATCCTGAAATTAATGCCACAACCTTTAATCTTGGGTGTGGTGGATTTAATCGTTTTAAGAGACGTGGTGGTCATGCTCGTTTTGATGGTAGTAACGGTCGTGCTCATTTTGATGGAAGAAAGTGTATAACGCCATTGTGTTAGGAGGAATTTGAAGACAAAGGGATTCTTGGACCGAAAATAATCTAAGAAACCATAGAGAAAATAAAAATGATCTAAGAGAAGAAGAAAAAGGCTCAGGATTGGCAGAAGAGTTATGCGGATTGATGTAAAAGGCCTTTAGAGTTTGATGAGAGAGATCATGTATTCCTGAAGGTTACCCCTAAGCTAGAGCTAAAAGGGCCCTTTAAGGCAAAAAAATTGAGTCCGAGATATATTGGTCCATACCAAATCATAAATCGGTAGGTGAAATGGCCTTTTAGTTAACATTTCCACCTTCTCTATTCAGGCTTCATGGCGTGTTCCACATATCTTAGCTCAGAAAGTTTGTATTGGATCCTTTTCAACCTATCCTTTCTGATATGTTTGAAGTTGCAGCTTATCATTCCTTTCAACCTCGACCTAGCAGCATTGTGTAGTACGCGATCAAATCTCGGCGAAAAAAGGAGATATCCTTTGTGATTGGGTAGTAAAGAGATTTGGATTATAATAATAATTAGATTTATTTACATGTTAGTAATATGACTTAAATGGCTAAGGTAAATTGTCAAATTCACCTAGTGGGTATTTAAGCCACAATGAAAAGGAAGAACCTTATTTTCCATCCATACTATTGTCTTAAATCATGAATTGAAATAACAAGTAAAGAGAAGGGGGGAGAGAGAGGGGGAGATAAGGGCGAGTAACTCTAGGAAAGGAAGGGGAAGTAACTATTGATCAAGTTCTTGCATGTCAAAGTTTTGGAATCTTTGAACAAGAATCAAGGTTCCATTTTATAGATCATCAAGCCGTCATCATCATCATTCCCATCACCTCACCATTTTCATTTTAGGTTTTGACCAAAGGTGGGGTCCCTCGTAGGTTTTGATTTGGGATCTAGAACACCCTAGGATCTTTTCATGCATGATGGGGGTGGGGTTTGAACTTTTGAAAACATGTTTGCTTTGTTGAAATCATAATATGCTTGTTGCTTGATTATGATGTATTATGTGATTGCTTGTTTTGAAGCATTTCTAGCCTGTACTTTATGAGTAAACATGTTTATATTGAGTTTGGATTGGATTCATGGATGAATTGCAAGTATTAGAACACAAATTATGAAAAGAAAGTTGTATGGGCACAATATCGTAATGCCCATTACGGGTGGTCGTAGCTGGCCCCTTGTTCATATATGGAAGGGGGATCATGGGCATAACTATGGGTCGTAGCAGCCACTACGGGTGTTCGTAGAAGCCTCTACGGGAGGTCGTAGCAGGCCCCTGAAAAGTGTATGGGGAATGAATTGAGTGAGGCTATGGGCCGTAGCATCCACTACGGGTGGTCGTAGATGCCTCTAACTCGTCCTTTCTTGGTTCCTCTTCTTTCCTAACTTGTGTAATTAAGTACATGTGCTCTTTCTATACTTGTAGATGATTTAGTCAAGTCATTTTGACTGGAAGAACATTGTGATTCATCTATATGACGTAATAGTAATAACTAAGGAAAGAGTTTAGGTGAATTATGAAACAATCGGTTGTTATTTTTAAATAGGAATAAACTATAATGTAAGAAACTCTAAAGTAGATTAGGGATACATTAGTAAGGCTCCTTGGATACGAATTTGTATCCTAAGCTGGTAACTATAAATAACATTGATTCTAGAAGGAATCAAGTGTAGTGCATATAGTGAATGTTGATACTCCTAAGGCAAGTCGAGAATGTAGTTTGTTATTAAGAGAGTGAACCAAGAATAGGGGGTAGGTCACGCCGTCCCCAATTTTGTAATACTCAACTAAACGATAAGGAATACTAGTAAGCAGTGTAAGTTCATGATGCTAACCACCTCCCAAGTTCTACATGGCTTGTGAAGCGAGTGTATCGACATTCACATATCGTATGAGGCTAAATAACCTCTTCCCTTTATGTTCTAGTTATCTAATACGTTAACGTAGTCCCAATAAGACCAGTTTAGTACTAAAACCTATTAGCCGAGTGAATTTATGGTTTAGTAAGGATCCAATTATATAGTAATATCTAACCCCATTATTCTTGATTCATTTTAAGATGTACAGGTTTCCACCAAGGGAAAAAGCAAAATGTCTTGAAGGGCTTAAAGACTATGTTATTTATTATGATTTCCGGTGTGTATTATGTTTTAGTATTGTATCAGACATCACATGTGAATATGCACTGTGTTGTGTCTTTATGTTTATCATGTATTGTATGTCATTTACTTTTGATTGTATCCGTATCAATGCAAAAATTTAGAATATAATGATTATAGACGCATTTTATTCGCAGTGTTACAAAATTGTTCTGGGTGAAGGCTTTATTTCAAATTTACCAAGAGTTATATTTCCTTTTCAGTAAATCATTCTTCCTTAAGAAGTGGTTATTTTGGTTTGGAACTAAAACATTGTAAAATCTCCTTTGGGGATTAGTATAAGTCTCTATTTGGTTCATGAACTTAACCATTAAAGAAAAACTCTCTTTTGGATTTGTGAAGAATAACTAGAGAAAAATATTCAAAATGGTTCTTGAGCTCAGCCCGATTAAAAGCTATATCGGTTCAAGATTATCTGGTATAAAATCTCACTAGGTTTCTGAGTTCCCCCAGTGTAAAAGCTCAGTAGGTTCAAGATCATGCAGATAAAATCTTGGTTCAGTTCATGGTCAACCCATATGAAATAACGGTTCAGTTTAGCGAATAACCAATTTAAAACTCCGTCTTGGTTTGAGATCAACCTGTGCAAAATCTCAGTTTAGTTTAGAGACTAATCACTCAAAGCTTTGTTCTTTGTTTGTCGTGAATACTAGTTGCTTCATTCTTCAACAACACCCTTAAAAGTCAATAAGAAATCGTGAGAAAACGTGTCTATGTGAACAACGTGCTTGCATTTTTACTTTTTAGTCTTGCATCTTTTACCCACCAATTTTGATTATGAAAAAGGTGGAGAAGTATACTCTATAGGAGAGTATAGTATAATCTATACTCCTTTGAATGGGAGTTTAACCACTCTTAATTTTATCTACTATTTTTCTTTTACCACCTCCTTGAGAGATGGGTTGCCATCATCAAAAAGAGCGAGAATATGGAAGTATGTGCTTGAAAGTATAATCAATAAGTGATAAAAGCTCTCTCTCTCTCTCTCTCTCTCTCTCTCTCTCTCTCTCTCTCTCTCTCTCTCTCTCTCTCTCACACACACACACACACACACACACACACACACATACACACACACACACACACACGCACACACACACACACACACACACACACACACACACACACACACACACACACACACACACACACACACACACACACACACAGATATATATATATATATATATATATATATATATATATATATATATATATATATATATATATATATATATATATATATATATATATATATATATATATATATATATATATATATATATATATATATATATATATATATATATATATATATAGCCCTGATGATAATAATAACTAAAAAGTATTAATTACAATTGAAGTGGCTTTGATGATAACACCATATGAAGAGAAGCGACTACTAAATCCATGTCAAACAATCAAAGATGCACAAAATATCTCAAACATAATCCAACATAAGATTCAAGTAAAGTGAGTATATGATTGACATATTTAGAAAAATAACTTAAAGCTTCAGTGTATGAAAGAGAGAAAGTGTGAAAGTTTGTCTGATCGTATTTGTCTCAGTGATCAGTGTATTGCACAAACACAAAGGCATTTTCGTAATTAGTACAAATAAAACAAACACACACATTAAAAAGTATTTTAAGTGTCTTTTTTCAAATAAACTCACCAGACATGATTTTGGAGCCTAGCTGGTTGAATTAGAAACTGTCTAATCAATTAGAACAAATACCTAATCAATTAGATGAGGGTTTTATACCCAGAATTTTACCCTGAGTTTTTTATAGCATGATCATTCCATTTGATCATGCATATCATCCATCAAAAAGCATTAATCGGGGTTTAGATGAAAAGTTAGATATCTGGCATTTTATCTAGTCTTGATAGCATTCATCCAGTCATTTGGTGATTAAGAAGTCAAAAGGTTTGGTTTCTTAGTCTTAATGCATCACGTAACACCCCAATTTAGAAATTATGTTGCTTATGTATTTATTTATGAATATTTTATGATTTGTTGTGTTTATTAGATTATTGGTGGGGTGTAATACCTTAAGTTAGAAAATATATTAGATTAATTGAATAATAGTTTCATATTGTTAATAATTAAAATAATAAGAAATATATAATAAATTAGAATGTGTAGAGATTTTAAGGGTATATGAGTAATTGTATGAGAGTAAGTGATGGTATATGAGGAAAAGCATAGTCAGGGACCATTCATAATAGAAAAAGGTAAAAATAGGGGAAACGAAGATCATTTTGTGTTGTACGATCATTTTAAAATCATTTTTATCTTTCTTTTAATATTTTTTTAATTCATTTTTGTTTGACTTTTGCTGACTTGGATCATGACTTGGTTGATCAATGCTTCATCAATTTCAAGTGGACTTTGAATGATGTTTTGGTTGTATGAACTTTTACCATTTCAAACTTATTGATTAAATGATTATTTGATCATTTTTTATACTTTGGATTAGTGATAAGTTTATCCCATTATATTGTGTTCTTAAATGATTGAAATTTATGATAGATGATCCCGTGTTACATTTAAAATGTGTTTGATCATCTCTCCTTCTCCATCTTCTTATTTTTGCTTTTATTTTGATCATTGTGTTACATTGTTTTAGGAGTATGATTTTGTATCATTCTCCTAACATGTATGACACATAAATGGCTATTTATCGGCCTTACATAGGCGTGACTTCTACATAATTCTACTTACGATTGATTAACACATCGCTAAATTATCCCGACTCGGTTGATTCCTTATTAACACTAACATTGACATATTAATTGTGCTAACATCTAACTTTTACTTTCATGCTCTTTACTTTTATGCCATTTACAATCATGTCATTTACATTCTTTCCTTTTTTATTTTTCCTTTTACTTTATGCCTTTTATATTTTTTCTTTATTACTTCAAAAGTAACAAATACGTTATAAAATAGATAAAACCCTAAAAAAACATTCATATGATCTTGTTGACTTTGTGTTACTATCTTTTGCTTGAGAAGTATTTTGGACTTTGGACCTTAGGACTTAGTATTTTCCTTTGCTTTGAGTGGTTGTATCTGATACTTTGTGACTCATCTGGACCATTGAACTTTAATTCAAGATTTGACATTTTTCTGAGAAACTTTGATCTTTACTTGAAGACTTGTAATTCTCTTTGTGGCTCTGTGACCTTGATATTCATCTGGACCTTTTGGTGTTCAAATGCTTCCATTATTTGCTCTTGACGATATATCTGCTTATGTGCTTGCTCATGTTATTTGCTTATCTTGTGGCTTAATCCAAAGGGAAATGAATGCTCATTTTGGCCAACGTCAAATGTTTGCTTTATCTTGTGGTTAGTACACTTACACACATAAATGATTTCTCTTGGACTACATTACAATGAGACCTTTCTTCAATTTTCAAAACTTCTCCCTATTTTCAAAATTTCTTTTCTACAAACTTCAAACCTTTTCTTAATAAACCTTGAACTTGTCAAGTGATCCCGAAAATCTTTTTTTCTTAATAAATGCTAAAACATTTAAGCATATTTAGACTCTTTTTAAAACGTCTAAAAAAGATAAACCTCATCAAATTTATTTTTGTGCCTTTGTGCACTTTTCTTTTAAACCTTTTTGAAAGATTGGATATTAGTCTATTCTAATAGTGGTGCAAACTACTATACTTATACAATATGTTGTGAAGTTATTGATATTTTCCACTTAAATGTTGAGATGTGCTTGTTCCAAGTAAAAGTTCTCCATATCAAGGTGATGTAAATGCTCACTTCCTCATACTTGTGGGTACACTACAAAAAAGAAGCTTATTTGCCACGTGAAAATCACGTGGCAAACATCAAAATCACGTGGCAAAACAAAATTAGCGACGTGGTGACTTATGTCACTGGGGAGTCAGTGGCAAGCAAGTAGCGACGTGATTCCCCCGTCACAAAGTTGTGACGTGGTATTCACGTCGCAACATATTTGTAGCAGGGAATATAATAGCAGCTTTATTAGCGACGTGAGAATCATGTCACTAATTTGTGACATGATTCCTACGTCGCTACAGGGGACGTTTTTATTTTTTAAAAAATTGTTTAGTAATTATTTTTTATATTAATTAATTAATGTAATAAAATTTAAATATTAATAAAATTTATATAATAAAATTTAAATAATAAAATTTATATAATAAAATTTATATATTAAAATTTATATAATAAAATTTATATAATAAAATTTATATATTAAAATTATTAGAATAATAGTATTTTATTTTATATTTCGAATAATAGAATTTTATAAAATAAATTCATATAATTAAATGTTATATAATTTAATAATTTAAAATGATAAAAATAAATATCTTACATAAATGCAAATATAAAAATGAAATAAAAAAAATGTTTTCACGGGGCATCTTCACCCGGATAATTATCAAGATCAAAGTCATCAAGTCCGTCATCATCCGGCTGTGTATGATCAGGAACATTTTGATTTCGACCGCCTTGCATAATGTTGTACCCCAAAATTTGCCCTCGCATTTTTTCTACAAGCAATCTCAGCTTCATACATTTCCTGACTTTTCAAATTGGCACGAGAATCGGACAAACGGATTTTTCTTGACAGTCAAGCAAAATTAGGGTTTTTTACTGATTTTCAGAGCTCTGATTTGTCTCATACAGTTGGCTTAGGGTTTGGATGATTTTTGGTTCAATTTTGATCAGGCGAGCATTATCTAGCATTTAATCAGGAATTAAGGTTTTATGGGCATATTCTCAGAAGAATTTAAATTCTACCGCACTTTGCAGTTTATTCCGAGATTCGGGTTAAAATTCGCATTATCTTGATGAGGCAGTTGGTTTGAATTCACCAGTCAAAAGGGATGTGTGCAATGTGGAATTACAGTGCTTGGCAAAAGAATCAGTGAAAAAAGGATTGCATCTGATTAAGTTTTTGTGTTCGACTGTGCGTTGCTTTGAATAATGGATACATCGAATTCATTTATTTTGATCATCAAAGGTTTAGTTGATTATTTATGATTCTAAGAATTAAAATATTTGAAATTTAAAATTTCATTTTATTTTATTTAAGGAACTATAAATAACAAGTAAACAATTAAAGAAAAGGAATTGAACGAGAATTAAATACCAATGAATTTTTTATTTCACATTTAATAATTGTTACAATTGTTATTATTTGGATACGAATATTTATTACAAAGTATTTAAAATAATAATAATGTACAAAAATTAAACTGAAAGTAAAAAATTCTATCCTATTTCTAATTCTTCATTCTTCACTTCATTCCGGTGCTCCATTTTTTATCTGCAAAAAGAAAAAGAAAAGTCAGAAAGCATTAAATTGGAAAAGACAGTTAAAAATTCGCTCATCATTAGGGGCCACTGACTGGGATCAGTTGACCCTCTCTGCAAATCACGGGATTTCTCCCGGTTCACAAAGAGGGAAGATTTTTATCATAAATAAAAAATGTCAAATGCATAAAATCCAAAAATTCAAACTGCATAGTTCAAATCCAATTCCACTTTCTATCAAAAGCAAAAGAGCAATCTACTGTCAAAAGTGTAAGTCTACTCAAGGCTGCCAATAAGAAGGATTTGGAAAGGATATCAAAATGCAAAGTCAGATCCAAACTGTCAAAGCAAGATAAAGATGTAGAAAATGTATTATGCAAGCAACTAAAATCTTTTTCATCATTTCCCACCAGTAGGGCCCCTTCAGAGAAAGTACAAGAAATAAAATCATATAAAAATTCCTTACTGTACCATAGGATGAGAAGGAGAGAGATAAAGCAGCATAGGCAGGTTTTAGGCTTAGGCAGGGAAGACAGAAAAGATATACAAAAAAGAGAATACAATTCAGCATTATTCAAAACTGGGCAGAAGTACACAGCATAGACAACTACCAAAAATGGAAAAGTGCCAAGAAACTTTGTAAAACTACCCAGCAAGCTTGGATCAAAGAGAAGACCAAGGTTTGAATAAAGATTGGGCGCCAAAGACCAAGAGAAAGAGGACAAAAGAACACAAGAAAACATACTGTCAAACCTGATTGAGCCAAGCACCAATATCACAAAAAAAAAAATATTATCTGCAAGCACAGAACCATAAAACATCATCAACCTGCTCCAGCCCAAAAACCATTTTCAAAAAGGCCATCAAACACAAAAACCTCACATAACCTGCATTTTCTAAAAACAAACCCAGAATCACCTTAAACCAGAACCAACAACCATGAAACCATCATCCTGTCAATAAACCATCAAACACACAGTTCAACAGAAAATATACCAAACCTCAACCATCCCATGAAATCGTCAAACCTGAACAACCTCAAACCTTGTTAAGTCCAACAACAACACACACTGCAAACTCTAGACCAAAAGGCAAAGCTTACTGTCACAACCATGGACTCATAAACCTGCATCAAGCCTCGCCCTCAAGGTCATCAAAACACCCTTCAAAACTCAAAACTGAACATACAAACACATAATCTGAAAATGCCTTAACCTGCCTACTGTCAAGAAAAGAGACAGAACTTCAAACCCATCCAAGCTGATAAACCAAGTTCACACACAACCAACCAAAAACTTCATACCAGCACCATGCCTATCAAACTCAAGGCCATAGCATCTCCAGCCTAAGCCCTCAGTAAAACATCACTGGGCAACACAAACAAACATACAGCATATGCAAAGAGAATATACTGTAAAAAACTTCATACCATACTGTCAAACCAGAAAACCCACTACTGTCAACACCAAAACTTTTTTCAATCCAAGCAACTCAAGTCATTCAGAGGCAGTATCAAGGCAAATCTATCAGGCCCTCAGTGTACACATCACTGGGCAATAAGGCAATCAAACAAGAAGCATACAAATACTCAGGCAACAATACATAGGCAACAATGGCATGGAAGAAGAAGATAAAGAAGTGAATTAGAAAGAAGGGTTTTCAGGCAAATCTAAAATCATCATAAAACCCTCACACAGCAAGAGGTAAGAACGAAAATACCAGGAAAGCATCAGAAGCAAAGCAAGCGTCCAGCTTCGTCACCGAATCGCCGTTCCGGCCTCCTAAAGCGTCATTCCTCCTCTCTCCTCCTTCTCCAAGGTCAGGTAACGAGCTTTCTACCTCTTTTCCTTCACCTCATAATAACGAAAGATCAAGTAAGAACTCAAATCAAAAACATGCAATTCGTAAAAAAGAAAAGAGATAAGAACATAAAACGTTGGAACGAACCCTAAGTCAAGAGGACGCGAAGCTTACGCCTTGGAGGGAAGAAAGGTCTGGAGGGCGACGCCGGTGGTCGGAGTGAGTTGCTCAGGAAGCTTGATCGGAGAAGACGAATGCACGAACGCGCCGCTCAAACCCTAATGCATTATCAAATGAACGAATGATTCTCAAACCCTAAGAACGCTGCTCCAAACAAACCTGGGCCTGACCCGCTTCACCCTCTCTGAAGCCCATTAAACATTTCTTTCCTTGTTTAACAAAAAATTATACTAACCATTTATCTCTTACTAACCTAAGTTAGTATTTCACAATTAATCCTTTTTTTTATAATACTAACTTCATTTCTTTTTTTAACATTAGTAAAAACTTCTTATACTAATATAATCAAGAAGAGATAATTAAAATGTTAAACCTTTTTTTATGATTTATTCTTATCATTTCATTTTTATTAAAATACTTTCTTACAAACTAATACTTTCTTTTTCTAAGATTAATCCTTTTTTTATATACTTTATACATAAATTTCGAAATATTAATTTTGTACATATTATACATTTTTTTATCATATAATTAAAAATTGAAAATACTTTTTAGTTAACATACATATTTGTACATAATAATTTAAATACATTTTTCTAATATTAATATTCACAAATATTTGATTAAAATACTTTCCTTTTTATGCATAATACAATTTAATTAAAATTTGAACATACCATTTAATTAAAACATTTTTCCTTTATACATAATTAAACATACAAATCAAAGATTCGTTAAAATACATGTCTAGGTCAAAAATCCTAATACGCTTCAATTTCACATATCGCGCTTGTAAATAATTACACATACTCATATACATCTCACATTTACACTTACACAATACATTGCCCTATACACGTTTTTATCTTATATTTGTATATTCGATATTTACATTTTGATCGCATATTCGATTTGGTTGTAACTTATTGGATACTATAAGTCTCATCCCCTTTGTACATTTATACCCCCACTCCCGGACACTATTTTGTAATAGCGTAGATTTTACATTTCCGCAATTTACAGTTTTCCAATTATACCATGGTTAGACCTAGGGTTTGCATGTACATAAAATCAAACGCTAGATAACCTAATACAAGACAAATACATGTAATCAATACACAATCACACTTGCACCCCCTAGGGTAATCCCACATGTTGCCTTCCAAAATGGGCCATGCTTGCACGTCGAGTATCTTTGGAAAAACAAAATCAAATGATCATAAGTCCCTCAAAGTGTTGCCTAAACGGAATGATCATAGTCCCTTCAAAGCAAATTGCCAAAGACACTTGGCATTATTGCATTCATGGTCCATACGATGACCCGCGCCCGTCCCGAATAAACTTCCTAAACGCAAGATTGTCCACCAAATTCAATGGTGGAACAAAATTGTTAAAAGGGGTTAAAACATGACAAAAACCTTTGAGTATAATAGGGTAGACAAAACTCTTAGTTACTTGAGATCAATTTGCAAAAAACACTTGCCTTCTTTTCAAAAAACCACAATCCACAACACTTTCAAACAAACTCTCAAAAAAAAAAACATTTGAAAACATCTTTTCGAAAAGATTCACACTTTTGTAAAACACTCAAACACGAGTCAAATACATTAGTTGCCTAAGACAAGGCATCTTTTTTCCAAAACATTTTTCAAAAAGCACCCACACACACACCATTTTCAAAGCAATCGAAAAACAAGGCAAGTGATCTAAAAAACCAAGTAACTAAGAGCCCATGGATAACCATGGATGAAAAGGGTGCTAATACCTTCCCTTTTCATAATCTACCCCCCGAACCCACGAAATATCTCAAAAGGTTTTTGCTGTGCTTTTATAACCTTTCCTTTAGGATAAAATAAAAAGTCGGTGGCGACTCTTGCTCAACCGCACAAGTGCGAATACGAACGCAAAACACTAGTCAGTTCTCCCACCGTATCACAGAACTGGCGACTCTGCTGGGGAAACTTTAAAGTGGGGTTACCTTAGAGTTTAGATCACTTTTGTTTTCAATTGATTGTCTTGTTTGCTTTACATTTGTGGGCTTTGTATCGGAGTTTTATAGATCCTAACCCGGATCTGGGGAAACCCTTTTAGGTAGCAACAAGGCTGTGAGGGAACTGTGCGGGGTATACCGACATGGTTGAAGCAGTCTGCTACGTTGATGTGGCACTTTGGTGTGTACCGGTAACCCTTGAGTTCAGTCAAGGAGAGTATGGGGCCGCCGCGTGGTGTCGTGAAGCATCAACTGACCTTAGGCACCTTAATTTGAACCATCTTGGCCTTTTTAGGGTAGTGAGATAACTGACTTTGGTGCAGTCCGAGGTTGGTTGATACTCGATACTACACTCAATTGAGGGTTGCTTTCCTGGAATATTTCGGTCGCCAGTTCAGTGGCTAAATCGAAACGATGAACAATGAAAGCAATCCAGTGATATTGGGACCTTTAGAACCCGGTTACTTTTGATAAGACAGGTTTTAACCACCCAACTTCAAGAGGGTAATACCCAGACCCCATGCAGGCCTAAACTCTAAGGGTTTGTCTTGTGTGACTTGTGTGCCTTACCATGTTTGCCTTTGTGAATATTTGTGGTGTATTTAATCATAACATCATACAGCATCATGTGCATTGACTAACCATTTCAAGGGTTTCGAATCTTCATCTTTGTTCTTGTTTTATAGGACATGGAAACTGCTCGCAGAAAGACAATTCAGATTAGCCTTGTAAGGATCCCTCCTCAGCTTAAGGAACTTATGTCCAGGATTCCCGAGGGTTCTTCATTCAGTGAGAGACATGGAAGACTCATCAGCTTGGTTAACACCAACATTGAGGAAGATATGATAAAAGTCTTGTTCCAATTCTTTGACCCTCTGCATCACTGCTTCACCTCCCCGGATTATCAATTGGTGCCTACATTGGAAGAGTTCTCCCGACTTCTGAAGATCCCTATCCTTGATCAACTACCCTACAACGGTACGGAAGAGGAACCCAGGCTTGAAGAGATTGCTAAAGCTTTACACCTACAACCGTCTGACCTCAAGGGACATTGGGAAGTTAGAAGTGGTATCAAGGGGTTTTTAGCCAGGTTTCTGTTCGAGAAGGCCCAAGAATGTTGGAACTCCCTTGACCTACAAGCTTTTGAAGAAGTTATGGCCCTCCTTGTCTATGGTTTGGTGTTATTCCCCAACCCAGATCAGCTTATTGATATCAGTGCTATCCAGATCTTCATAACCGGGAATCCTATACCTACGTTGCTGGGGGACATCCTTCACTCATGTTACACTCGAACCATGAGAAGAAGGGGTGTCCTCATGTGTTGCACTCCTCTCCTGGGAAGGTGGTTTATTTCGCACCTTCCACAATCAGTTTTGAAGAACGAGCGGGGTTTGAGATGGTCACAACGGTTAATGACTCTCACGCATGCAGATATACATTGGTGCCCTAGGTCCAGGAAAGACGTCACTATCATTGATCGTTGCGGGGAGTACCCTAATGTTCCTTTATTGGGAATCAAAGGAGGTATTACTTACAACCCATGCCTGGCTTAGAGACAGTTTGGTTATGCTCGGAGGGATGGCCCTCATGACATGTTAATTCCTAACATAGTTTTTGAGTTCGACAACGATACTCAGGGACTTCGTCATAGATTTATCAGAGCTTGGAGGATGCCAAATAGGATAGACAGCAAGACACTGGGGCACAGGAACTCCATCCCGTTGGAACCTTATCTCAAGTGGGTACGAGCCCGCTCCCAGAAGTTAGTGATGCCTTATCCTCATATGCTCCCTGTGATCAAAGAACCAGTCTTGGAAGGAGAGGTGTCCTACACCATTCAACATCCTGACATGCCCACGTCTTGGGAAGAGATGCAGAAGAGCTGGATCCAGCTTAAGGAAGAACGGAATTCTCTTGAGACCAGTCTACATGCTAGTGAAAGGAAAGTCCTGGAACTCACCCGCTTACTGCACGAGGAGAGGAATCTCAATACCTACATCGCACCAAAGAGGATGCGCAATGTTTTTTTGCCTTAAGGAGTCATTTTGTAATATTTGGCCCATGGGGCATTTATGTACTAACGAATTTCTCCTTATTAATATGATGTGCATTCTTTTTGTCTACAACAAATTTTGAATATTCTAAATCCTTGAATGCATTGCATACATACGCATTCCATCGCACCATATGCATAGCAGGTACCCTATTCCACAGGTTGCTTACTCTCCTTCGCTGTTTATTTTGAACAGTCATCATGAATCCAGACTCCTCCAGTGAGCAAGCAATCAAGGCCCTTCAGGCCCAAAATGCACAATTTCAATAGATGGTCCTAAGCCTAGCCCAAGGTCAGCAAGAGTTGAAGACTTTACTCCTGAAGAAGAAGAAGAAAAAGAGGACTGCGTTGTTCAACACCGGACGCAGATTTGGGAACACACTCCATAATGAAGCTGATCCAACTACTTCTTCTGCTGAGAA
Source organism: Vicia faba (assembly GCA_948472305.1). Lineage (NCBI taxonomy): Eukaryota > Viridiplantae > Streptophyta > Magnoliopsida > Fabales > Fabaceae > Vicia > Vicia faba. Next base: position 625,636,675 of record OX451741.1, read on the forward strand.
AAACAGTCCCCAAGGGGGAGGAGCTCCTAGTCCCGCAGTCTCCGACAACGAGACGGACTACAACGACGAACAATACCCACCTGCTGCTGACAGATACAAACAATTGGAGGACCGCTTGAGCGCCATGGAAATTCAGAATGTGCCGGGGCTGGATTTCGGAGATTTGGGGTTATCTTCTGGGGTAGTAATTCCACACAAGTTTAAGGCGCCTGCCTTCGCCAAGTATGATGGAGTCTCCTGCCCAAAGCTGCATCTGAGGTCGTACGTAAGGAAAATCCAACCTTACACGGCAGATAAGAACCTTTGGATTCACTTCTTCCAAGATAGCCTCTCGGGGTCACAGCTTGAATGGTTCTACCAATTGGATGGAACTGGCATCCGACACTGGGAAGATTTGGCAAGCGCATTCTACAGACAATACCAATACAATTCTGATCTCGCTCCTACGCGTACCCAACTTCAGGGTATGTCTCTAGGAACGGGTGAAGGGTTCAAAGAGTACGCTCAAAAATGGAGAGATTTGGCTGGCAGGGTGCAGCCTCCATTGACTGATCGGGAGCTGGTTGATATGTTTCTAGGGACGTTGTCTGGTCCGTTTTTCAATCATTTGGTTGGTAACTCCTCCGCTGGGTTTACAGATTTAATATTGACGGGAGAAAGGATTGAAGCTGGTATCAGGTCAGGCAAGATACAAAAGGCTGCCTCCACAAGCGCTGAGAAGAGGCCGTTTAAGAAAGAAGCAAGTGCCGTCTATGGTCCTAGAAGACAGATCAAGCCCGAGAGTCGTCAAGCCGTCAATGCTTTGGTCATCTCGAAACCTGTTGCTGCTCCTCAGCAGTATAATCAACAAAGAAGCGAAAGGCCCAAGAGGCAGTATTCTCGACTGAGTATGACCTTATCTCAAATTTTACCCCAACTTTTATCCGCCAACCTGGTGACCCTCAAAGAAGCTCCTAAGGTCGTCAACACTACGTCTCCTAAGTATAACCCAAATGCCCGGTGCGCTTATCATTCTGATAGTCCCGGGCACACTACTGATGATTGTTGGGCCTTGAGAAACAAAGTGCAAGATCTGATTGATGCAAAGGAAATTCAGTTTGAAGCGCCGGAGAGACCAAATGTTGTAACTGCTCCTATGCCCCAGCATAGAGTACATGCCATTGAGGAAGAGTTGTATGCTGTTTCGGTAAATGAAATTGTTACCCCTCTTTTGACTGTTAAGAAGAATCTACTGCTGGCCGGTTTATTTCCGGGTTGCAGTGAAGGTTGCCTGTTCTGTGCTGTTTCCCTATCTGGTTGTCCCTTGCTGAAGTTAGGCATTCAAAACCTAATGGATAGCAAGGAGATTCTGTTTAAGAAGTCTGCTGTTCGGTCGGTTCCGGTAAAAGAAGTTGTTGTGATTACCATCTTCAAAAATCCAACCAAGGCTCTCCCGAAGAAGCCTGTTCAAATCATGACTGTTGCACCTGTGGTTATTACTGTTCCGGGGCCTCTCCCCTACGTATCTGATAAAGCTATCCCCTGGCATTATGGGGCAGACGTATACGTGAATGGAATCAAATAAGAATTCGATGCTGGCGCCAGTATCTGCGATATCACTGGTCCAGCCAAGGTCACCCGCAGTGGCAGGCTCTTCTCGCCTGACATTGCACCGCCCGCTACTCGAAAACCCCTCCTTATAACACCTACAAGTTTACCTGTTCCTACTGCTGATCAAGTTGTTTCCCCTGTTGCCGAGTCATCAAATGCTCGGGGCAAAGGGATTGAAGAAGAGCCTGCCCGGATGGAGGCACCAATACCTATAAATGTTGAGGCCTCCCAACAAGAAATGGAGGAGATCCTGAAAATAATAAAGAAAAGTGATTTCAATGTTGTCGAGCAGCTGGGGCATACGCCCTCCAAGATCTCCATGCTCTCTTTATTGCTATGCTCCGAGGCCCATGCTAAAGCCTTGATTTCATTTCTCAAAACGGCCCATGTGCCGCAGGAGACAACTGCAGTCCAGTTCACTGATTGTGTAGCAAATCTGACAGCAGACAATGGCCTGGGTTTTTCAGATGCTGACCTGACTGCGAAGGGAAGAGACCATAATGATGCCCTGCATGTCTCTATCGAATGCAGGGGCACTACTCTGGCGCATGTACTGGTGGATACTGGTTCCTCTTTGAATGTCCTACCAAAAAAGGCTCTAGACCGTTTGGATTATGAAGGCCTAGAACTGAAGCCCAGCAATATCATAGTCAGGGCCTTTGACGGTTCCAAAAGGATGGTTCATGGAGAGGTTAACATCCCTATTCGTGTGGGCTCTCAAGTGTTTGACTCTATTTTTTATGTGATGGATATACGTCCATCGTACTCTTGTCTATTGGGTCGACCTTGGATCCATAAAGCTGGGGCAGTGACCTCTACTTTGCACCAGAAGCTGAAGTATCCTGTCAGAGGGAAGATCGTCACTGTGCAAGGAGAAGAGGAGTATATGGTGAGCCATTTGAATTCCTTCAGATACATTGAGATGGACGGGGAGTTTATTGAAACCCCCTTTCAGCATTTCGAGGAGGTATATCCAATTTCAGCAGCAGCAGAAACAACAGTCGAGAAGAATGTTTCCTTGAAGATGGCTTCCCTGAGGGATGCCCGGGCTGTGGTTCAGAAAGGCGATTGTGCAAACTGGGGTCAGCTCCCTGACTTCACTCAGAAGAACGACAAGTTTGGGCTGGGCTTCACTGCAGAGGCTCAGAGGGATGTGCGCAAAGAGAAGATCAGAAAGGCTCCGGTGTTTATCTCCAGTTCAAGGGTGAATGCTATTGAGGAGGATGTAGAGGAAGCAGAGTTTGACAGTTGGATCTACCCGACTACCAGCGACGGACCAAGCAACTGGACGGCGAAGGATTTTACACCTATCACATTTGTCACGCAGTAATTGATTTCTTTTGATTTCCAAATTTGTAACAAACAATATGTTAAAACTTTGTTGGCTCGGTGTCCTACCCGGGGCATCGTAGCTCCATTTGTGAGGGCTTTTTGTATGACATTTTCATATATCATCAATCAAAACATTGGACGTTTGTTGCATTTCAAATCTTGCGCTCTTTTTCTTTGTGTTATACATATTGCAAAACAGCTATATTTACACACACTCACTTATACAGGTTTCAATCCACCCTGGATCTCACTGGTAACTGCTCTGCTACCGTCAGTTATGACTTCGAAAATCCGATCAACTTGGCCGAAGACGAAGGTGAAGATGATTGCGAGGTGCCTGGTGAACTCGCGAGACTGCTACTTCAGGAAGAGAGAGCTATTCAGCCACATGAAGAGCCGATGGAGACGATTAACCTGGGTACCGAGACAGATAAGAAAGAGGTCAAGATTGGTGCCAATCTAGAGCTCAGCGTGAAGCAACGATTGATCCAGATGCTACAGGATTACCTGGAGATTTTTGCTTGGTCCTATGAGGATATGCCTGGTTTGGACGCCGACATTGTAGTTCATCACCTGCCAACCAAGGAAGATTGCCCTTCGGTAAAGCAAAAAGTCCGACGGATGCGTCCAGAGATGTCTGAAAAGATCAAAGTCGAGGTTATGAAACAGTTTGATGCCGGTTTCCTTGCAGTGACTTCTTACCCTCAGTGGGTTGCCAATGTGGTGCCAGTACCAAAGAAGGACGGCAAAGTCAGAATGTGCGTCGACTATAGGGACTTGAACAGGGCCAGCCCCAAGGATGACTTCCCCTTACCCCACATCGACGTTCTTATCGACAATACTGCTCAACACAAGGTGTTCTCCTTCATGGATGGTTTTTCAGGGTATAATCAAATCAAGATGGCTCCAGAAGATATGGAGAAGACTACCTTTGTGACTCAGTGGGGCACCTTCTGTTATAAGGTCATGCCATTCGGATTGAAAAATGCTGGGGCAACCTATCAACGTGCCATGGTTGCTTTATTTCATGATATGATCCATCATGAGATTGAGGTATACGTTGATGACATGATTGCAAGGTCTCAAACTGAGGAGGAGCACCTTGACCATCTGAGGAAGTTATTTGACCGACTCAAGTTGTACAAGCTGAGATTGAATCCCAACAAATGCACCTTTGGGGTAAGATCCGGAAAATTGCTAGGTTTCATTGTAAGTGATAAAGGTATTCAGGTGGACCCTGCCAAGGTGAAAGCCATACAAGAAATGCCGACTCCAAAAACAGAGAAAGAAGTCAGAGGTTTCCTAGGACGACTGGATTACATTGCCCGATTCATCTCACATCTGACTGCTACTTGTGAGCCAATCTTCAAATTGCTGAAGAAAGATCAAATAGTACGCTGGAACGATGAATGTCAGGCCGCCTTTGAAAGGATAAAGGAATATCTCCAAGAGCCACCCATTCTTATGCCACCAGTGGAAGGAAGACCTCTGATACTATACTTGACAGTGCTTGACAATTCAATGGGGTGTGTGCTGGGGCAGCATGACGAGTCTGGCCGAAAAGAGCACGCTATTTATTACTTGGGCAAAAAGTTTACCGACTGTGAGTCTCGTTACTCACTGCTTGAGAAAACTTGCTGCGCTCTTGTATGGGCTGCTCGCCGGCTGAGACAGTATATGCTGACTCACACTACTTTATTGATTTCAAAAATGGATCCTATCAAGTACATATTCGAAAAGCCCGCTCTGTCTGGAAGAATAGCGAGATGGCAAATGATCTTAACAGAATATGACATCCAGTATACAACTCAGAAAGCAATTAAAGGAAGTGTACTGGCAGATCATTTGGCACACCAACCTGTGGACGATTACCAATCATTGAACTTTGATTTTCCGGACGAAGACATCATGGTGGTAACTGACTGTGAAGTACCTGGACCGGATGAAGGACCTGAAGAAGGATCCCGATGGTCTATGCATTTTGATGGAGCCTCCAATGCTTTGCGTAACGGCGTCGGCGCTGTAATCATATCTCCCAAAGGAACTCATACTCCCCTCACTGCCCGGTTATGTTTCAACTGCACCAACAATATGGCGGAATATGAGGCATGTATCATGGGTCTACAAGCTGCAATCGACTTAAGGATCAAATTTCTAAGTGTCTTCGGAGATTCCGCTCTTGTGATCAATCAGATCAAAGGCGAGTGGGATATGAAACACCCGAATCTTATTCCTTACAAGGAGTATGTGTCGACCTTGCTTCCCCACTTTGAAGAGATAACTTTCGAACACTTCCCTAGAGAGGAGAATCAGCTAGCGGACGCCCTAGCTACGATGTCTTCAATGTTCAAAGTTAAATGGGACAATGAGGCTCCCCGAATCATTATCTGGAAGTTGGATGAACCGGTATACTGCTGCGAGCTCGAGGCTGAGAAGGCGATTGAAAAACCTTGGTATCATGAGGTGAAGAGGTACTTGGAAACTCAGGAGTATCCTGAAGGTGCGTCTGTCAATGACAAGAAGTTCATGAGGAGGTTTGCTGCAAAAATTTTCCTCAGCAACGGCGTTCTCTACAAACGAAATCATGATTCAACCCTGCTGCGTTGTGTGGATAAGGCTGAAGCAGAGAAAATTATGATAGAACTACATGAAGGTACATTTGGGACACATTCCAGTGGACATACTATGGCTAATAAAATCCTTCGGGCAGGATATTTCTGGTCCACAATGGAAGCCGATTGTTACCAACACTCCCGAACTTGTCATAAATGCCAGATCTATGCTGACAAGGTGCATATCCCTCCGGTTCCTTTGAATGTCCTGACGGCACCTTGGCCTTTTGCAATGTGGGGCATCGATATGATCGGTGAGACCCGACCGACGGCATCCAACGGGCATCGCTTCATCTTAGTGGCGATCGATTACTTCACGAAGTGGGTCGAGGCAGCTTCCTACGCCACAGTAACCAAGAGCGTCGTGGCACGTTTCATCCGGCATAATTTGATCTGCCGGTACGGCATCCCGGAAAGAATCATTACGGACAATGGTACCAATCTCAATAACAAAATGATCACTGAACTCTGTGAACAATTCAAGATACAGCACCACAATTCTTCTCCCTACCGGTCGAAGATGAATGGGGCTGTAGAGGCAGCTAATAAAAATATCAAGAAAATTGTGCAGAAGATGACAGTGACCTATAAAGATTGGCACGAGATGTTACCGCTCGCTCTTCATGGGTACCGTACCTCAGCAAGGACGTCAATCGGGGCAACCCCCTTCTCCTTGGTCTATGGCATGGAGGCAGTCTTGCCAATTGAAGTCCAGATACCCTCTCTCCGGATAATGAAAGATGCAGACTTGAGTGAAGATGACTGGATCCAGACTCGACTTGATCAATTAAATCTGATTGACGAAAAGAGGCTCACTGCTATCTGTCATGGTCAGACGTATCAAAAACGGATGATCAGGGCATTTAACAAGAAAGTCAGACCGCAAGAGTATCAAGTTGGGGACCTGGTAATTAAACGCATCATCCTTCCTCAAAGTGATCCCCGGGGCAAATGGACCCCTACATACGAAGGGCCATTTGTGGTTAAACGTGTGTTCTCAGGAGGAGCCATGATCCTAACCACCATGGATGGTGACGACCTTCCTCACCCCGCCAATGCAGACATAGTGAAAAGATACTACGCATAAATAAAAGACCCGCTAGGTTGACATACCTAGGCAAAAATTAGGGCTTCCCGGCGAACCAAAAGGGTTCGGGCAAAAATAAGGGATGAAATGAATAAAAACCTGTACACCCGGCAAGTCGAAAACCTGAAAAGGCGACTTGGGCAAAAATGGGTATCCCGGTGGACTGAAAACCTGAAAGGGCGGTCCAGGCAAAAGTTAGGGATAAAAGCGTAACACTATGTCTCATGGGATCGCTTCGCATCCGGAATTCGGCGTCAACTATCGGGCTCAGATTTCGGCATCGACCAATCAGCTTCATCTTCAACTAGGTAGCAAAGCGATGAGACATTCGAAGACATAAAGGCGATAGCCGAGTTGGAACCCAGTGGGATCGTTCACATAGCTGTTTTGATTTCCTTTTTCTTTTCAAATTGATAACTCTAAGTTATTTGGCGGCATCCTCTTACTAGGATGTTAGCCTCTTGTACAAAAACGCCTGTTCACAGGCAAAATTCAAATCAATACAAATTCACTTGTCCATGTAAATTACCGTTGTTTTCCTTTTTTGTTTTGTCTTGCGAAGAACGTCCAATGTTCATTTTTGATATATGCATTTGACATTAAATTGCTGATTCATAAATGTTTACATATGACACGAAAGATTAATTATAGATGACATCGGAAACAGGGGCAATGTGGAGTTGTCTAATGCAGTCGGGTCGTCTTGTCCACCAAGATAGGTTCAACTGAAGAATGTGACCAGGTTATCTCAATTCCCCACGGAGTAAGATAAAGTTTCAGCATTACATCAGCCTTACAATGAATGCCCTATTTCCCCAGGAGAGTCCAATCCAAAGGGTTCCTCAAGAAAGTGGAATCCATTTCCCCGGCAGAAAGCTTGTCCCCTGCAAAGTACGGACGTCTCTCCTGAGTCTTTATTCAGAGTTATTTCCTCTCAAGGACTTATAACTGGGTTATCCTCAGCTAAAAAACCACAGAAGATCGCCCCCAGCAAAGTTCCTTCGATCCCCAGCGGAATCCATCATCATAGTCCTCAGCAGGTCTCTCGTCAAACCTCGGCCAAGTATCTCTTCCACAGAGCAACTCCCCGGCCGGTCGTCAAGGATTTACTTTCCTAAGACGAAAATTACATTCATAAACATTTCACATTCTCATACATCTTGTTTATATACATGATAAAGCGCATACAACACAATCTCATGCCAAACATCATGACATCGTGCATATCATACATCATGACATCGCATACAACTTATGTTTTTGCCTTTTCAGGTAAAAGGCAATCCAAAAGACAATTACCTTCAACAACCACATTTCTAGACTCGATTCCTGTATCTAGCCAGGGCATGTCTGAAGAGTTTGAAGATTCGACTCCTGTATCCAGCCAGGGCATATCTATCAACTATCATTTCCAGATTCGATTCCTGTATCCAGCCAGGGCATATCTGTTGACCACATTTCTAGACTCGATTCCTGTATCTAGCCAGGGCATGTCTGAAGAGTTTGAAGATTCGACTCCTGTATCCAGCCAGGGCATATCTATCAACTATCATTTCCAGATTCGATTCCTGTATCCAGCCAGGGCATATCTGTTGACGACATTTCAGATTCGATTCCTGTATCTAGCCAGGGCATGTCTGAAGAGTTTAAAGATTCGATTCCTGTATCCAGCCAGGGCATATCTATCAACTATCATTTCCAGATTCGATTCCTGTATCCAGCCAGGGCATATCTGTTGACGACATTCCAGATTCGATTCCTGTATCTAGCCAGGGCATGTCTGAAGAGTTTGAAGATTCGATTCCTGTATCCAGCCAGGGCATATCCACCTAAAGAGTTTGAAGATCAATACCTGTAACGAGCCAGGAAAACATCTTCCTTTCTCAAAATACACAAGTTCTCGCTAAGGAATCTCTTACGCGATCAACACTTCCAAATGGCATCTATAAGCCCATTCCCGACAAGATTCTGTCACATCTTCAGATGGCATCTATAAGCCCATCCTCCTATCCACTACCTCTCCAAATGACATCTATAAGCCCATTCCCGACATCACATTGCTAATACTTCAACATGCGAGTGCAAATTTCCGAGCACTTTAGTGTCCAATCTTCTTTTACCTTCAAGTCGCGAAAGGCAAACTTGCCGATCTAACTCTTCAGGTCTAAGAAGATTGAACAGGGGCAACTGTTGTACCCCAAAATTTGCCCTCGCATTTTTTCTACAAGCAATCTCAGCTTCAGACATTTCCTGACTTTTCAAATTGGCACGAGAATCGGACAAACGGATTTTTCTTGACAGTCAAGCAAAATTAGGGTTTTTTACTGATTTTCAGAGCTCTGATTTGTCTCATACAGTTGGCTTAGGGTTTGGATGATTTTTGGTTCAATTTTGATCAGGCGAGCATTATCTAGCATTTAATCAGGAATTAAGGTTTTATGGGCATATTCTCAGAAGAATTTAAATTCTACCGCACTTTGCAGTTTATTCCGAGATTCGGGTTAAAATTCGCATTATCTTGATGAGGCAGTTGGTTTGAATTCACCAGTCAAAAGGGATGTGTGCAATGTGGAATTACAGTGCTTGGCAAAAGAATCAGTGAAAAAAGGATTGCATCTGATTAAGTTTTTGTGTTCGACTGTGCGTTGCTTTGAATAATGGATACATCGAATTCATTTATTTTGATCATCAAAGGTTTAGTTGATTATTTATGATTCTAAGAATTAAAATATTTGAAATTTAAAATTTCATTTTATTTTATTTAAGGAACTATAAATAACAAGTAAACAATTAAAGAAAAGGAATTGAACGAGAATTAAATACCAATGAATTTTTTATTTCACATTTAATAATTGTTACAATTGTTATTATTTGGATACGAATATTTATTACAAAGTATTTAAAATAATAATAATGTACAAAAATTAAACTGAAAGTAAAAAATTCTATCCTATTTCTAATTCTTCATTCTTCACTTCATTCCGGTGCTCCATTTTTTATCTGCAAAAAGAAAAAGAAAAGTCAGAAAGCATTAAATTGGAAAAGACAGTTAAAAATTCGCTCATCATTAGGGGCCACTGACTGGGATCAGTTGACCCTCTCTGCAAATCACGGGATTTCTCCCGGTTCACAAAGAGGGAAGATTTTTATCATAAATAAAAAATGTCAAATGCATAAAATCCAAAAATTCAAACTGCATAGTTCAAATCCAATTCCACTTTCTATCAAAAGCAAAAGAGCAATCTACTGTCAAAAGTGTAAGTCTACTCAAGGCTGCCAATAAGAAGGATTTGGAAAGGATATCAAAATGCAAAGTCAGATCCAAACTGTCAAAGCAAGATAAAGATGTAGAAAATGTATTATGCAAGCAACTAAAATCTTTTTCATCATTTCCCACCAGTAGGGCCCCTTCAGAGAAAGTACAAGAAATAAAATCATATAAAAATTCCTTACTGTACCATAGGATGAGAAGGAGAGAGATAAAGCAGCATAGGCAGGTTTTAGGCTTAGGCAGGGAAGACAGAAAAGATATACAAAAAAGAGAATATAATTCAGCATTATTCAAAACTGGGCAGAAGTACACAGCATAGACAACTACCAAAAATGGAAAAGTGCCAAGAAACTTTGTAAAACTACCCAGCAAGCTTGGATCAAAGAGAAGACCAAGGTTTGAATAAAGATTGGGCGCCAAAGACCAAGAGAAAGAGGACAAAAGAACACAAGAAAACATACTGTCAAACCTGATTGAGCCAAGCACCAATATCACAAAAAAAAAAATATTATCTGCAAGCACAGAACCATAAAACATCATCAACCTGCTCCAGCCCAAAAACCATTTTCAAAAAGGCCATCAAACACAAAAACCTCACATAACCTGCATTTTCTAAAAACAAACCCAGAATCACCTTAAACCAGAACCAACAACCATGAAACCATCATCCTGTCAATAAACCATCAAACACACAGTTCAACAGAAAATATACCAAACCTCAACCATCCCATGAAATCGTCAAACCTGAACAACCTCAAACCTTGTTAAGTCCAACAACAACACACACTGCAAACTCTAGACCAAAAGGCAAAGCTTACTGTCACAACCATGGACTCATAAACCTGCATCAAGCCTCGCCCTCAAGGTCATCAAAACACCCTTCAAAACTCAAAACTGAACATACAAACACATAATCTGAAAATGCCTTAACCTGCCTACTGTCAAGAAAAGAGACAGAACTTCAAACCCATCCAAGCTGATAAACCAAGTTCACACACAACCAACCAAAAACTTCATACCAGCACCATGCCTATCAAACTCAAGGCCATAGCATCTCCAGCCTAAGCCCTCAGTAAAACATCACTGGGCAACACAAACAAACATACAGCATATGCAAAGAGAATATACTGTAAAAAACTTCATACCATACTGTCAAACCAGAAAACCCACTACTGTCAACACCAAAACTTTTTTCAATCCAAGCAACTCAAGTCATTCAGAGGCAGTATCAAGGCAAATCTATCAGGCCCTCAGTGTACACATCACTGGGCAATAAGGCAATCAAACAAGAAGCATACAAATACTCAGGCAACAATACATAGGCAACAATGGCATGGAAGAAGAAGATAAAGAAGTGAATTAGAAAGAAGGGTTTTCAGGCAAATCTAAAATCATCATAAAACCCTCACACAGCAAGAGGTAAGAACGAAAATACCAGGAAAGCATCAGAAGCAAAGCAAGCGTCCAGCTTCGTCACCGAATCACCGTTCCGGCCTCCTAAAGCGTCATTCCTCCTCTCTCCTCCTTCTCCAAGGTCAGGTAACGAGCTTTCTACCTCTTTTCCTTCACCTCATAATAACGAAAGATCAAGTAAGAACTCAAATCAAAAACATGCAATTCGTAAAAAAGAAAAGAGATAAGAACATAAAACGTTGGAACGAACCCTAAGTCAAGAGGACGCGAAGCTTACGCCTTGGAGGGAAGAAAGGTCTGGAGGGCGACGCCGGTGGCCGGAGTGAGTTGCTCAGGAAGCTTGATCGGAGAAGACGAATGCACGAACGCGCCGCTCAAACCCTAATGCATTATCAAATGAACGAATGATTCTCAAACCCTAAGAACGCTGCTCCAAACAAACCTGGGCCTGACCCGCTTCACCCTCTCTGAAGCCCATTAAACATTTCTTTCCTTGTTTAACAAAAAATTATACTAACCATTTATCTCTTACTAACCTAAGTTAGTATTTCACAATTAATCCTTTTTTTTATAATACTAACTTCATTTCTTTTTTTAACATTAGTAAAAACTTCTTATACTAATATAATCAAGAAGAGATAATTAAAATGTTAAACCTTTTTTTATGATTTATTCTTATCATTTCATTTTTATTAAAATACTTTCTTACAAACTAATACTTTCTTTTTCTAAGATTAATCCTTTTTTTATATACTTTATACATAAATTTTGAAATATTAATTTTGTACATATTATACATTTTTTTATCATATAATTAAAAATTGAAAATACTTTTTAGTTAACATACATATTTGTACATAATAATTTAAATACATTTTTCTAATATTAATATTCACAAATATTTGATTAAAATACTTTCCTTTTTATGCATAATACAATTTAATTAAAATTTGAACATACCATTTAATTAAAACATTTTTCCTTTATACATAATTAAACATACAAATCAAAGATTCGTTAAAATACATGTCTAGGTCAAAAATCCTAATACGCTTCAATTTCACATATCGCGCTTGTAAATAATTACACATACTCATATACATCTCACATTTACACTTACACAATACATTGCCCTATACACGTTTTTATCTTATATTTGTATATTCGATATTTACATTTTGATCGCATATTCGATTTGGTTGTAACTTATTGGATACTATAAGTCTCATCCCCTTTGTACATTTATACCCCCACTCCCGGACACTATTTTGTAATAGCGTAGATTTTACATTTCCGCAATTTACAGTTTTCCAATTATACCATGGTTAGACCTAGGGTTTGCATGTACATAAAATCAAACGCTAGATAACCTAATACAAGACAAATACATGTAATCAATACACAATCACACTTGCACCCCCTAGGGTAATCCCACATGTTGCCTTCCAAAATGGGCCATGCTTGCACGTCGAGTATCTTTGGCAAAACAAAATCAAATGATCATAAGTCCCTCAAAGTGTTGCCTAAACGGAATGATCATAGTCCCTTCAAAGCAAATTGCCAAAGACACTTGGCATCATTGCATTCATGGTCCATACGATGACCCGCGCCCGTCCCGAATAAACTTCCTAAACGCAAGATTGTCCACCAAATTCAATGGTGGAACAAAATTGTTAAAAGGGGTTAAAACATGACAAAAACCTTTGAGTATAATAGGGTAGACAAAACTCTTAGTTACTTGAGATCAATTTGCAAAAAACACTTGCCTTCTTTTCAAAAAACCACAATCCACAACACTTTCAAACAAACTCTCAAAAAAAATACATTTGAAAACATCTTTTCGAAAAGATTCACACTTTTGTAAAACACTCAAACACGAGTCAAATACATTAGTTGCCTAAGACAAGGCATCTTTTTTCCAAAACATTTTTCAAAAAGCACCCACACACACACCATTTTCAAAGCAATCGAAAAACAAGGCAAGTGATCTAAAAAACCAAGTAACTAAGAGCCCATGGATAACCATGGATGAAAAGGGTGCTAATACCTTCCCTTTTCATAATCTACCCCCCGAACCCACGAAATATCTCAAAAGGTTTTTGCTGTGCTTTTATAACCTTTCCTTTAGGATAAAATAAAAAGTCGGTGGCGACTCTTGCTCAACCGCACAAGTGCGAATACGAACGCAAAACACTAGTCAGTTCTCCCACCGTATCACACATAAACTGTCTCATCTGCTCCTCCATATCAGATTGCCGCTTCCGCATGATCTCTAACTGACGCTCCTGCTCTTACCTCATTGTCGTCATTTGGGCCTCCATTTCGCGTCTCACTTCACTGGCCGCCAATTGTCGTACTGTTTCAAGTTGAACCTGTGTCAGATTGGGTTGACGTGACCCCCCTTCTCCATCTCTAAGTCTTTGAAACAGATTACGATCACCAACTCTCAAGCCGGCGGCCAAATTTCCTCCCGCAAAAAAGCAACCATTAGGCCCTTTTCCATTAACAACCTCATTCCAAATATAGAAATCAACATCCCCATTAAGCGGCTCCCCTTCTGCTGGCCTATATTGCGGATTGTGTTTCAGAAAACATGCTAGCAATGTCTGATAATCATCCTACACATACATTAAATAATACAATTAAAAAAAATTAAAACATTTATATATTAAATTATACTAAATTCAAATATATTAAAAATTTGTCACGTGATTTTCACAAATCAACTTATGAATTGCCACGTGAGTTTCCCGTGGCAATGTATCAGTTGCCACATGAAAATCAGTCACCTGGCAATTTATCAGTTGCCACATGATAATCACGCCACAACTTATAGATTGCCACGTGGAAATAACGTCACTATTTTTGTTATTAACTTAAAAAAAAACATAAGTTTAATTACTTACAAAAGCTTTCTGGGTGCGGTCGTCGACAAAACCTCCCGATTTCTTTGTCCGAGTCCTCGTAATCAACTCAATGATCAATGGTGGTCTCCCCATCTCCTTAGTCTAAACAATAAAGTTAAAAATAATTAGTAAAAAATATTATGAATAAAAATATATATAACTTAAAAAATTAGTAATATTTACCATCCGCCGGACATGCTCTGCAGTGCTAATACTTCCAACAGTATTGGCACATCCCCCCTTTTTGGATGCCCTCATCTTCTTAAAATTTTCGGATTTGGCCTTGAATTCTGGCGAACCCCAATATGTACGAAGTTCGCCAAAAACCTCTACGCCTATCCAGTTAGGACGGATACCATGCAGCTCATAATTCTCCCTAACCCGCCGCATTATATCAGAAAATCTTCTAGAAGTTCTGCTATAATAGATTTTTTCCATAATTTTCTCATTCAACGGATCTCACACACATTTTTCCTGCAATGTTGTATGACATTAAAATAAAAAGTTAAGCAATTATCATTAAAATGTGACTTAAATAACAATACTAAAAAAATATATTAAATTTACAACTTAAATAAATAACAATACCTTAAATTTTTTAAACCATTCTTCTTTATTTGTAACCTCGCCAAAGTTCTTCCAAGAGGATTTATACATCTACCAAAATATACTTCTTTTTGTCCAATTGTGGGTGACGCCGTATCCTTCAATTCGGCATGCTTTCCCAGTATCTGTAAATTTTGGTAGTTCACATACTTGGTTCCATATAACCCCTGGTGGCAATCGAGGCGGAGGCAAATCTTTCTCTCGTACATCTTTTTTAAAATTTGTCTTGTTTCTTCTATACGGATGATTTGCTGGTAGGAATCTGCGGTGACAGTCAAACCATGAGCTTTTCCCACCTTTATCCAACGTAAATGCTTTGGTGTATCTCATGCAATGCGGACAACCCATTTTTCCATGCGTACCCCAACCAGACAACATGCCATATGCTGGAAAGTCATTAACGGTCCACATCAAGGCAGCTCGTAATGTGAAGTTCTGTTTACGGGATATATCATAAGTCCATTCTCCAATCCACATCTTCTTCAAATCATCAATTAAAGGTTGTAAGTACACATCAATTCCGGCTTTTGGACTGTGCGGGCCTGGAATAACACACGTCAAAAACATGTATGGTTTTGTCATGCACATCTCAGGAGGGAGGTTGTAAGGTGTTACAATAACTGGCCAACAAGAATACGCACTTCCTGACGCTTGCACGTATGGGGCAAATCCATCAGAGCATAATCCAAGCCTGACATTTCTAGGTTCTGCAGCAAAATCTGGATGTGTCCGATCAAAGTGCTTCCATGCCTCACCATCAGATGGATGTCGCATAGTGCCAGAACTTGTTTGGTTTGTATGATGCCATGTCATTTGACTTGTACTGTGCATTGAAGCAAACATTCTTTTTAACCTTGGTATTATAGGAAGATAAAACATGGATTTTACTGCTACACGCTTTTGCTTGTTGTTAACGGCTCTACTGCGAACTTGATATCTTGGACTATTACAAAACTTACACTCCTCTAACGATCCATCTTGAGTACCAAACTCATTGTCATAAAACAACATGCAACCGTTAATGCAACAATCAATCTTTCTTACTTTTAAACCCAACTTCGACACCCACTTCTTTGCATCATAATAACTTGTAGGCAAATTGTCTTTCGTAGCGGTGGAGTCCAACATCATTTTTGCAAAATGTTCCAAACATTGATCAGAAACATTCCAATTTGACTTGGCGGCCAATAATCTCACACACATTGATAGCTTCGAGTCTAACGACCCCTCAAACAACGGCGTATTCATCTCGTTCAATAATTGATAAAATCTTTGCGCTTCCTCATTTGGCAACTCTTCCCCGTCAAAATCTTCAGGTTCATCATATGTCACATTCACACCAAAAGCATCCTCAACCATGTCACCGATCAAATTAAAGTTCTCCTCATACTCCATAACCGGTCGACTACTTGAAGCATGCGTGATGCTAGTCTCTGGTACATTAACCGGTAGTTCTTCACCATTATACGTCCAAACCCAATAATTTTCAATGAATCCCCTTCTATGCAGATGACGTGTTACTTTCTCTGGGTCACTAATTATTGGTCTACATTCACATTTAAGACAGGGACACCTAACCCCTCCTTCGCTTCGACAACAATCCTGAGCAAACGCCCACTTAATAAACCCATCAACTCCTACTATAAAATTGGGTTTAAGTCCACTTCTTCCTGGATATGTTCTATCGTACATCCAACTGCGATAATACCGATAATATTCCATACTGCATATTTATACAATCATTGTCTTTTTCATTAGAAATATTAATCAACTTAATAATATTATTCTTAAACTATTTAATACTATTCTTAAAAATATAAATTTTGCTTTTTTATATATATACTAACATATAAATAAATATTCAAATGTAAAATATATAATTTTTTATTACATAACAATAATATCAAAAAACAATAATATAACATATTTACTTTTTATTATATATACAACAATAATATTAGAAAACAAATAATGTAACATATATACTTTTTATTATATATATAACAATAATATTAAAATAATAATATAATATATATATTCTTTTTGTAATTATGTTTTTTATAAATTCTTATTTTAATATATAATTTTTTTTTCCATATCTTTAACATATAAATAAAAAAATAAAACTATTATAATAAATATAATATACATCTATAAAAAATATGTTATTAAATATGTTATTAAATTTATGTGTTAACATATATATATATATATATATATATATATATATATATATATATATATATATATATATATATATATATATATATATATATATATATATATATATATATATATATATATATATATATATATATATATATATATATATATATATATATATATATATATATATACATCTATAAAAAAAAAACTTTTAATTTTATGTTTTCTAAAATTTTTTATTATCAGTACATATATACTACTAACAAAATACATATACTTCCTAACCACAAAATACATATACAAATCTAATCTATATAATACATATAAAATCTAAAAAAAAAAAGCATAAATACCTCTATATAATTTCTTCAATAAATTTGCGTCTTCTTGGATAGTTCTTGGTGTTCTTCTTCAAATTTCTCTACAAATAATAATGAACAAACGAACAAATACCATTTTTAATATTTCATTCCAGTATAATAAATAATGAACAAACGAAATAAACATTTATCAAAATATGAATACCTTATTTTTCTTCAACAATTTGGGATGGAGGAAATTTGATTCGGGAATTTGGGTTTGAGAGGAAGAATTATGGGTTTGTGAGGAAGAAGCTGTAAAAATGTGTTTGAGAGGAGGAAGGAAGAAGAAAGCACGCTTCTGTAAAAATGAAAATTTTGAACATCTAACTTCTAGTAGCGACGTGACTGTCACGTCGCAACGTTGCCACGTGATAATCACGTCGCTACAAACTAAACATAAATATTATTCTCTCTCCCACCCTGCAACTCTGTCATCAGCGAAATTTATTTCCCCCCCTAAAATATAGCGACGTGGCTATCACGTCGCTACCAAAATTCAAATTTCCCCCTGATAAACGTTCACAAATTTGCATTATATGTCATTAAAATATATTAGCGACGTGGTTATCACGTCGCTACTACCCACGTGATAAGCACGTCGCTAATATATGTCGCTGGGGACATATATTCTTGTAGTGGTAGTAAGTTGTGTTTTCCACTCGAATACGATGCAATGTCTTTTCAATTTAAAATCAATCAATAAACTTTTATGGTTATTTTTATCATAAACTACGAGGCTCTAACTTCTTCATTGCACATGGAGGATACGTAGACACGCGACTCTTGAAGTCTTGGCGAGCACAAAAATAATAAAATACTTCTTTTCTCATCACCACAATATTTTTGCAAACAATTTGGTTTTATCATAACTCATTTTTTCAGGAGATTCTTATGGAGTACCATAGATGTGAGGGGTGATAATACCTTCCCCTTGCATAACTAACCCTCGTATCTAGATCTCTTTTTTTTTTTTTACATGAGTTTTCTCGATATTTTCCCTTTCCTTTGGAAACAATAAATTCAGGTGGTGAATCTTGTTTTTTTTCTGAGTTAAGTTAATCAATAACTTAATCTCAATTTTTTTCACCGCGGCCAGATTACACTAGAATCTATGACTATTGTCATATACTGTTAAGAGATAATCCAGGGTCAAGAATTAAGTTAAATGTTGAACATGTTCAAGAAGGTGTTAAGGATTAAATAACCTATTTTAAAAGGTGGTATATATGCTATGAAACATGTAAGGAGAGCTTCAAGTTTTGTAGACATGTCATAGGACTTGATGGATGATTTTTGAAGGGGATTTGTGAAGGGAAAATTCTGGCAGCCATAGGCAGGGATCCTAATGATCAGATGCTTCATATAACATTTGCAGTAGTGGAGGGTGAAAATAGGTATAACTTGACATGATTTTTAGAGCTCTTGATTGATAAACTTGGAGGTAGAAATGCATGTATCTCATACACATTCATTTCAGATTAACAAAAGGTATGTAAACATGATGATTTCCTCTTATATAAATATGATTACTTCCTCTTATGTAAACATGATTACTTCTTGCTTATGTTATTGTATGATGTTTTGCAGGGTCTATTACCTGTAATGGATGAACTTTTGCCTAATGTTGAACAAAGATTATGTGTGAGGAATTTGTATAACAATTTTAGGAAGAGGTATCCTGGAAAGATGTTGAAGGAAATTATATGGAAGTCTGTAAGATCAACATATTCACAACCTTGAGAAAGATATGTGAGGGGAATAAGGTTGATCAAAGAAGATGCATATCTCTATATTGTGAAGACCCCACCATGATATTAGAGTAAGTCATGTTTTAGGAAAACTAACAAGTGTAATGTTGTTATGAAAAACATGTCAGAATCTTTTAATAATGTTATTCTTGGCTCAAGGGCTAAACCATTAGTCACTATGTTGGAAGAGATCAGAACCTACATTATGTAGAGGTGTGAAACCAATATAAAGATATTTCAAAATGTCTCTGATAATGGAATTTTGCCTAACATTAGAAGGAAAATTGATAGAACTGACACATTCACTAACTTATGGCTTGTCAAGTATCAAACATTGATGCAATTGGCTATTACTGGTACATTTAACATTGATTAATTTGGTTACTATTGATATATTAAGCATGTTGTAGGATGTCTAATGAACACATGTTTGAAGTAAGGCATGTTGAAAACCCAACAGAAACATTTTCTGTAAATCTGAAAGACCATAAATGCTCTTACAAAAGATGAGATCTCATAGGACTTCCATGTGTTCATGCATTGTCACCTATGAAGAGTAGGAACTTTTGGATTGTTGATTATATTCCTGAGTATTATATGAAATAAAGATACATGTCAGTCTATAAGCATGTGCTTTACCCTGTACATACCAACTGATATATCACAATACAGTCAATATATACTCCTACCACATTCTAAAAACTAATACAGAGAAAATTACAAAAACGTAATATTATAATTTTTTTCCACTTCAAGATCTTGTTTACTTGAGCTTGAAGTTCCATCAACACTTTCCTTAATTCTTCATTTTTCACCTTAACTTTTTCAAACTCCTTTTTTACATCATTAATTTCCTTTGCTATGCTTTCCAGCCTATTCATCACAAATTTCCATTTCTTATCTCCCACATCCTCATAGAACCAATCAAAATAACCACACCCTCTTTGCAAGGATCCCTGTAATTTCATAGATGTATCAAAATGGATTTTTCATATTTGGACAGAAACTAAATAGAACTTACTTGCATACCTTAAAATTTGGACAACCCCAAAAATTCTTTTCAAAATTCTTAAATGTTATTGCCCTGTGAAGAACAACTATGTCTCCACAATGACAAGTAGGTTTCCATTACGAGCTTGTGTATACATTGGAATCATAACTTTCATAGTTCTTCTGCTTCAATAAAGATGAACATTGGTTGGATTTCATGCTTTGATTTATGGAAAAGTAGAAACATGATGACCTCAATAAGGAAGAAGAAGCAGAACACGAAATTGCCCTAATTTGATTTTAAGATGCAAAACATGAAGAAACACAATGGTAAACAAATAAGCACGGTGGTAATAAGGAAGATGAAGTACCTTTGTCAACTCAACTGCTACATATACTAACATAAGCAAATGTTTAAGGAAAATAGACGGAAAGGATTCATATGCCTCTACTTTAAAGTTAAAGGACCAATGTGACAACTTTTAAAATGAAGGGACCAAACTGAACCCAAGAGTATAGTTAAGGGACCAAAAAGGGTATTTTTCTTATTATCTCTGATGCGGTCTTTGTTTTTCTAGTTTATTATTTCCTTTATTGTTAATGATATAAAGTAAAAGCAACGTCAAATCAATCTTTTGCCAATAAAATCAGTCACTTTAATGTCAATTCAAATATTTTCTATTTAATCTCGAATAAAGTGAAAATTTATAAAAAATATCAAAACACAAAATAAAATTGTAAAAAAATAAAAATCAGAAAGAGAAAAATCAAAAATATTTTTCATAATTTTTTCAGATTTTTTGGATTTAAAATGAATTTTCTATGATTTTTTGAAGTTTAAAACAATTTAAATATAAAAATCAGAAAATAAAATAAAGTCAAAAAAATGTGGACCAATGGATGAGAGTCAAAACACGTTAGTAAGCTAATCCAATGGATCAGACGCGTTGTGCATATCATGGTCATTAGTGAATAACACACATGATCATTAATTAAATCAGATATTCAAAAATTCCAAATGACATTGTTTCATTGGTTGAAGGATGACACATTGGTCATCTTCAACCTCCAGCCAGTCTCAAATCGAGCTTGCTCAAACTGTAAAATTAGAGAACGAGACTGGTACCGTTCGCTTCGTCTCATCAAGACGAAGACAACCATACTTTCGTGAAAAATTTATATAAAATGTAGCTCAAGCAATTTGGAAGGAAAGTTTTGAAAAGGAATTTGAAAATTCATGGCCAAAACCTGTTTCCAGTTTAAAGAAAGTGTTGCAACTAGAACCAGGGCAATGAGAGCTTCACAATGATATCAAAGTTTGGAAGAATTGATGGAGAAATCTACCTATTGAAGTTCAGTTGCAGAGCTCTATAAATGGACTTGGTCAGATCAATTCAGAAGGTTTCAAGGCTCAATTCTTCTTCTGTTAGCTTCAGGGAAGATCAAGGAAGGTGAATTGATAGAAAAAATGGATTGAAAAAGGCTTGAACAATGATTTCGAAGTTGCAGAAAAGTGAGTTATGGAGCGAGTTTGGCAGAGTGATTTTGGCTGTTCAAGCTTGATAAAATGAATGGGATAGCTCATGTATTTATATAAGAAGCAAATGGGATCAAAAGGAAGGGTGAATGATGCAATTTGGAGGGAATTCGTGTGGGCCTGCATCATGAATAAAGTGTGACTTCTCTTTTGTCAAAACTCATCCAAAACGCGTGTTTTAATGCACTAATCCACTTGGGAAAGCTGGCTAATTATGTTTAGACCCAAAACGCATGCTAATTTGAGGGTTAGAAGTTGTAACATGAAATTCAAATTCTGACTTGCGATGAAACTTCAATTCCAAGTTACCACTTTTGAAACAATGGCATTCTCAGCTCAAGGGGTCTTAGGGCATGGTTCTTGATGCTTTAGAAAGATGAGATTTCAAGCTTTGCAATGGAAAAAGAATAGAATCAAATGTATGTTTGAGCTGAAAGTTGCAATGAGTCAAAGTTGGGAAAAAGAGGTTGACTTTCCATACTTAGAAATATTTCAAGTTTTTCGTCAAAAGTGACCTATAATGTTTTGCATCCAATCATGGCCTTCCTCTTGGAATTTGCTCTTGACCAAAAAAGATGGCATGAAATAGACCTCTTGAATGACATTTTGAAACTTGAACCATTCAAAATATCCAAAAATTGAGAGAGTTATGAATTGTTGAAGTTGGCAAAAAATCATGAAATGACCTATAATCTTTTGTATCCTTAGGGCATCTTCCGTCCATTTTCTCACTTTGCATATAAAAGAAGGAATAAAGTTCACCTCCTCAAGATCATTATGAAAAAATAGTGGGCTCAAGGTGATAAAAATTGATCAAGTTATGATCATTTGAAGTCACACATGGGAAGTTGGGGGATTTATCTAGAGGACTTGTAATCTTTCTTCATCATCAAGTTTCTTCCACATGAAAACTCCTTGAAACTTTTGAAGTGATTTGTCAATAACCCTTTGAAGAGAAGGATGTTTTTGGAATAACTCAAAAATACCAAAATATGAGCAAGATATACTTATTTGAAGTTCAAAACCCTAGCTCCTAGATCAAGAAAATGCTTTGAGGAACTTTGACAATTTTAAACAACCTTCTTGTACCAACACTTTTGCTTTGTAGATAGAAGTTGTTGAGGATGATAATGAGAACTCATAGCAACCAAAACCACTTCCATATCTTGAGAATTGATAGAAATATGCACTTGTGACAAATGGGAACAAGGCCTTGTCCCACCATGATAACTTCTTCAATCAACCCCTTGTAATTTTGAATCAATCTTGAAAACTTTGAAATATGGTAAACCAAAATAAACCTTTCCATGCCATTTATTCTAAAACAACTTCAATGGTGAGGTTTTAATTTCTCAAGCTTTATTGACTAGGTCATAGAAATAAACTCATGAATCCATGGATCAACTTGCTAAGCCACATTACCTTTACCTACATTATTAATAAGTAAGACAAACCAACATTCATTTTATTAATTAAAAGGAAAGTCAAAACAAAACATGCATGATCACAAAATAAAAACAAGTCAAGGTGCTTGGTGATTCCTCAAAGAGCAAATCTAAAGATAGGGAGGAGAACCAAAAGCCCTAATGTGATCTTGTTGTGATTGAATCAATATGGTATGATGAAGGGATCTTAGGGGCAAAAATTTGGGTACAACAGACGTCACACGCCATATCTTCAGAGTCAAAATATGTTAGCAAAAGCTACAAACTAGATAAAACCATTGGGGTATTAAATTATTATCTAATCACCCATGTAATGTTATCATCAAAACTAAATGTCTGATGTAGAACCAAATCTTATTCTTACAATCTCCCCATTTTTTATGATGTAAAACCATGTATTTTGATAAACAATTTATACTCAGTTTAATCTTATGAAACATTTTACAGTTATCTAAACAACTCCCTCTGAGTTCTATACTCTTAGAACTTATTTAATCTTATTCAGAGTCTCCCTCTGAGTTCAAGACTTATAGAATTTTTGAGATATAACATATATTAATCAGCATGAAGGAATACTTCCCTGATTGACTTACCATCAAGAGTCTGACTAGCGATGCAGAAATCTTCATCTTACATTCTGGCTTGCTATTAGAACATGGTGACGTGTCTACATTATGTTGACTTGGTGTACCACCAAAGTCTGGATAGAATTGTCAAAATCTTCACCTTTGATTCTGGCTTTCTATCAGAACTAATGGTGTATCATATTAGAGTTTGATGAAGTCTCAGAGCATGGTTGTGAAAAATCAAAGCTAAATTATCAAGTAATATAACTTGATCAATCTTGTGGCTCCATCGGAGTTTGGTTGAATTTCCTTTGAGCAAAGGTCTGATAACCCATAACTTCTGAGTCTTTAGCTTTTGAATCTCCTTCAGAGCTTCAGAACTTTCATGTTAAGAAAAACTCAGTGAACTTTTTCAAAATTCCTGAGTCAAACAATGTTAGAGGCAATAATATTAGAACCGTGTTTGGGAACAAATTTTGAGATAAGATATATCAAAATCATATATTCCTCCCCCTTTGTCAAAAATCAAAAATATTTAAAGACAAAGTAAAAAATCCATTAACCAAAGACCAAGATACAAAAGTTTTTAGAAACGGAAGAAAACACTTAAGTTCTAAAAATCAAAGGTAAAACAAATGGTATAGGGGTTTGGTGGATGAGGAGGTGGCAGCCTTGCTATGATGTCCTTCAGCAAGTTGGTGAGGGCGAAATGCCTTTCTATCCGCTAATCTTGCTTGTCTAGACATTGTGGGATGATGACATTTGTCTTCTCCAACTCTTCCAAAGTATCCTTTTACCCAGGAGGCATCTCTACAACAACAACAATCTTCACAACCCCATAAGGGGTACCATCTTTAGCAAAAGACTTCTCAAATACAACCATCTTAGAAGCAGCGTCTTCTGTAGGTTGTTCATTCATTGCAGAAGAAAGTTCTTCTTATGGAATGACTTCTTCAGGAGCAGGAAAGAGCGAAGGATAGGAGGAGGTATCTTAGCAGTAAGCATAGCCTTATGCTTCTTCCTTACTTCCTGGTTATAGAAAACTTGAATGATGTTGAAGTTAACTGTCATCCACCTTCTGAAACCAAACCAGATAGTATTGGTATATTCAAGATCCATGTTGTCATAAGTAATTTCTATAATATAGTGCGGTGCATCTAGAGCACTATTGTGATACAGTTGGAGAACTGACTTGGGTGTTTTTCATTTTATCGCAATTATTGCGGATAGCAAGAGTCGCCATCGACTTTTCTTTTATCCAATAAAGGAAAGGGTGAAAAGAATAGGAAAGATCTTTTGAGAATTTTCTTGAGTTCGGGAGGTAGGTTATGAAAAGGGAAGGTGTTAGCACCATTTTCATCCGTAGTTATCTATGGGCTCTTAATTGCTTGATCACTTTGAAATGCTTTGTGTTTGTGTAAGTTTGAAAATATTTTAAAAACGCCTAAGTTTGGCAAAGTTTGCAATGATTCTCGTATCGTTGAGAATGTATACAAAGTGTTAGTTTTGAAAATATTTGTTGAAAGAAAGTGTTTGGAAAGATGTTTGAAAATACCAATGTAAGGCAATTTTGTAATGATTCTCGTATTGTTGAGAATGTATACAAAATGTTTATTTTGAAAGATGTTTTGAAAGTGTGAGGTGTGGAAATGATTTTGTTAATGAGCAAGCAATTACGAGTAATCTACCTACTCAAAAATTCTTTGTTCTTTTCCTCCTCCTTTATATAGTGTTATTTTACCATTGGTTGGTAAGGAGCCTTATCATTGGATGTGAGGGACAGGCGTGGATCATCGTACAGTCATAGAAGGCAACTTGTAAGATGTTTTAGCAATTGTCGTAAGGGACTAAGATTATTTACCTAAGGCAACATTGAAGGGTCATCGAGGACTATGATCTTTTAATCAAGGGTCTTTGCTAAAACATCCCACGTTTGTGGGGCATGACTGTTTAAATCTGAGGCAACAAGTGTAGGTTACCCTAGAGGTGCAAGTGTGCAAAGTGTGTTGTTTTCAATTATTTTATCTTGAATTAGGGTTGTCTAATATTGATTTTAAATCTTGTCATACAAACCTTAATTACTAGTAGTAATATGGAAAGCGATAAATTGTGGAATTTAAATATCCTACGCTATTAGAACGCTTTGAGAATGGGGGGTACAAGTTTGTAAATGAGGAGAAGAAAGTAATAAAGCCCTAATTACTATTGCGAACCATTGAATATGAATTACAATAATAATACAAAAATTTAAAGATGAAGAAGAAAAAGGAAAGTGTTTTTTAAGGGTTTTTTGATGGAGAAAAAGGTTTTAGTAATTAACCTAATTAAACTAATTAAATTTATTTACAAAAGAAATTAATTAATTACCTTAAATAAAACCTAAAATCTAAGTTAATTAAATTAAGAAGAAAAATTAAACCTAAGTCTAAAATAATTATTTAGAAAATTATTCGAAGGTTAATTTACAAATATTTGAAGCATGGACAATAAATAAAACCTAGTTCTAAATATTAACAAAAATAAAGGAAGTGTTTAAATTAAAATATTTAATAATTTATTTAAGAAAATATATTTTTGGTACTTTTTGGTTAAATAAAATAAATAAATAAATAAAATATAGAAAAATATAAAGAATATAAAAAGTTTTGGGTTGGGTGTTAAAAAGTGAAATGGGGTTTTAAAACTAGCAAACAAGCCCAAGCAGTTTTTGTTTGAAATCAAAAAATAAATAAAAATAACGAAATTGGGCTTGGTTGCATTAGTATAAAGGGGGGTGTAGGGTAGTAATTAAGTCAATGGCCCGGAATGAGAAGTTAAACGCCTGAGGATCCAGTATGGATGCATTTTGAGAGTGCATCATGGTCTTTTCATTATGGAGCGCTAGATTTGAGTTGTTGAACATATGGATGGTATGGGTGAAAGGCGTATGGTACACATTTTGAGCTTGCTTGCACAAGATTTGTAATGTATGTTAGAAAAAACAAAATGCCTTACTGTTGGCTCCCAAATTCGACACTTACTATATTTGGTCTCTTTGACCAAACAAATGGAAATGAACTACACCAGGAGGTGTAATTCGAAGCACGAGATAATTTAAGGAAAAGGATCCAAGATATAATAAGAAGCTTCGACCAAAGGTTCATTCGACTGAGGCAGATGTAGGTTGTTCGACTGAATGGAAGTGTTCGCGCCTTGGCACATGGGACGAAGACCATTTTGAAATTTGAATTATTGGAGGGAAAGGTGGTTTTCATCAGCGTCTAAGGGAAGGAAACGTGGCAAAAGGCTATGGGTCGAGAGGCATGCAGGAGACACTTGTCTTCATCCTAGCGCAGAATGTCCCCTCGACGGTTACCTATTTTTAGTATAAATTAAGAAGTTGTGTAATTTTTAGGAAAAAACTGATAGTACTAAATCTCTCAAATATTATCCAAGTAACTACTGCGTGAGAAAGGATAAAAAGCAGAGCAATGTACGTTAGAAACACCTTTTTTACTTAATAAAAGTCTTTTTACTTTACTTTACCATTATCTTGCAAAGTTACCTTTTACTTCTTTTACTTCTTTTACTTGCATCTTTATGCTTTCATTTACTGTTCAACAATCTTA
This sequence comes from Vicia faba, assembly GCA_948472305.1. Taxonomy (NCBI): domain Eukaryota; kingdom Viridiplantae; phylum Streptophyta; class Magnoliopsida; order Fabales; family Fabaceae; genus Vicia; species Vicia faba. The sequence continues at coordinate 625,663,914 of OX451741.1, forward strand.
AACATCTCTCCCTTGGGTCGAACGCGCGTTCTTCCTTCTCACTCATTTTACATAAAGATTAGCATATGTTCTGGGATTAGTTTGGTCAATCCCACAAGTAAACCAAAAAACTTACCTTTTTTGGAGACCAGTGGTTCTTTACCAAAAACAACTGTAAACAAATTGGCACACCCGGTGGGACGTTGCTAATTGCCTATGTTATTGTGTTTTTTTTCCTGTACAGTTATAACATTGCATGTTATTACGAAGTGGTAGAATAACCAAAAAATATACTGTTAGGAAAGAAAGCGGAGAGAGTAGTATGGCTAATGAGCCAAACCATGGAGAAATACCTCCACCGATCACAGGAACAACAGTTACTACTGTTGTCGAAGGGAATATCCCAACTTCTGTCGGATCCATACCAGTGTTAACCATGAATCAAACTGGACCCTTACTTACGTAGATGGGTCCAAGAGGTCCTTTAGGAACACCCCCACCAAGGATGAACCTAGGGTCTCGATCAACTGTACCCCCAGGCTTTTCGACAACCTGGATGGGTCGAGAACGGCCATATGACATGCCAACTACTGAAATGGCTAGCCTTATGAATGTTGCGTCTACTTTCTCAGAACCTTTGGTAAATGCCACATCACCATTACAGGGATCTGGAGCCAGTAGAAACCAATATTTAGGAGGGCCATCTCATATGATACCAAGTCTCACAAATGCTTCGACAGCAATTTTGAGGCAACAGATGGACGAAAGTAACCATGAAATGGTACAAATGTTAGCACAAACTCTAAGTACAGTAATAAATCCCCTCATTCAGACTGCCACACAGTTGAATCAACAGATGACAGCGCAAATAACGCGCATGGCTGAATTCTTTGGGGTGCCTCAAGTTGCTCAACTACCCCAAGTTATTCGACAGCCTCAGAGGGTACCAATAAGATTAAATCAAGGGGTAATCATGGAAGAAGATTTGACCATTAATCCAAACCCCCAAGTTCCAAGGGTCGAAGTAGAACAACCAAGATTAGAGATACCTCGAAACCATCGAGAAATCGATCAGGGCGTTATTCTGGCTAATAGAAACCAAAATGCTGACGAATTAATACAACAAGTTCGACACCAGAACTATGGGGCGGATAATAATTTAACCGCTATGATCGAGAGAATCATGCTTCAAAACAGGATGAATGTTGGTTTCCATAGACCAAACTTCACATCCCCATTGTCAGAATATATTCTGCAAACGGACTTACCACCTAGGGGAAAAGTCCCAAAATTCACTAAATTTTAGGGGGATACGACAGAGTCGACTGTCGAACATGTGGCTAGGTATTTGATAGAGGCGGGAGAAATAGCAAACAATGAAAACCTTAGAATCAAATACTTCCCAAGTTCCTTAACTAAAAATGCTTTTACTTGGTTCACTGCCCTCCCAGCCAATTCGATCCACAACTGGAACTAATTAGAAAGATTGTTCCATGAACAATTTTACATGGGTCAAACCAAGATAAGTCTAAAAGAATTGGCTAGTGTAAAAAGAAGGTTCACATAGCCAATTGATGAATATCTAAATAGATTTTGACTACTCAAAGCCAGATGCTTTACCCAAGTACCTGAGCATGAATTAGTTGAAATAGCAGCATGTGGTCTGGATTATTCGATTAGGAAAAAGTTGGATACACAATACCTAAGAGATATGGCCCAACTTGCTGATAGGGTTCGACAAGTAGAACGCCTTAAGGCTGAAAAGGCCAAAACTTCTAAAACTCTTCGACGAGAAAGGGTAGCTTATGTCGAAATGGATGATAACGATCCAGAGACATACAACGATCCTGTAGATATCGAAGAAGGCGAAATTGATTTAGCTGAATTAAAAAATGGACCACCATATGCTTGTAAATTGTTTGTGCCATCAAATAGAAAAAATCCTGTGGAACCTGAGAAAAATAGTGATAAATTTCCTAAGAAAACTTATAGTTTCGACATATCCAAGTGTGACGAAATATTCGATCTATTAGTTAAAGATGGACAGATGATAGTGCCCCCAGGGGCCAAATTGCCTCCTTTAGAACAGAGAAAGAAAAGAGGTTTTTGTAAATATCATAATTTTTTAGGACATAAAACCTCACAATGTTTCCTTTTCAGGGATCTCGTTCAACATGCACTGAATGAAGGAAGGCTGAAATTTGCTGATAAACCAGCAATGAAAATCGACATAAACCCACTACAAGCAGAAGCTCATTATGTCGACCAGTTGGCATTCATATGGTAGAAGTGTCTGAAGATTTCATCACAAAACCCATCTTTGGAAGTTTCAATGGGAACATCTCCAGGAAAACAATCGAAGGGGTGAGAAAGGCCACTGAAGGCCTGGATTCGGAAAAAGAAGTTGACCAAGCGTCAAACAAAAAGGTTGTTGTTGGCCTGAAACTGATCAAAGGAGTTGCTGAAAGCTCCAGCAAAAGAACCATCACAGGTTCTTATTTGGATGCTGCAAAGGGTTCGACAGAAGCCTTGGAGGCCAAAATGCAGAAGATGAACCTGACTGCCAAAAGCAACTTGCAGGTTAATGTGGTCGAAGTCTCTGGGGCCAGAGTTTCAGAGGAAACCCTTCGACAAGAGGAGGTAAATAAAACTGCATTCCCAAAGGAGGATGAAAATTTGGCAGATTTTTTGCATAAATGTCAAAAGAAGAAATCAGAGGTTATGTTATGCCCTAGGTGTAGCTATATTTTTGATAAAAAAGGCCGTTGAACACATACAGGTGATGCGGACTGTAAAAGCAAAACAGGGTACCAATGCCCAACAAAGAATGGGTCCAGAAATTCGATTTGATCCCAGAAGGGGACATCAACAAAGACCCATGACTCAAGAAAGGAGGCCACCAACTTTTAGGCCTCCAACTAATGTGCCTACTGATACCTGGCTGAATACCATGGGAAGAAAACGGCCAAATGAAGAAAGGTGGCAGACATTCGAAATACCAAGAGGTTCCTCTCTAGATTACAGAAAGGAATACCATGCCTCTGCATCGAACAAAATGACCCATGTGTCGAGCAACTATAAAGGAAAGAATCTTATGTCTCGTTCACAATGGAGGAGGTTTCAAAGACGGCGAAAGGCTGAGAAAGAGGCAGCTGGGCCTCATCCAGAAGTTAGCACCAATGTGCAGAAAAGACAAAGGAAATCTCTGGAGATAAATCCTATGCCCTGGGCGGAAGAGTGTGGGTCGAATGATGATGACTCCGACTCTAGTGATAGTTTGGACATCATGGTGAATGTCATATCTGTGCTGCCGAAAGAATATAACCGAGAGGTCGAAGTCGAAGAGACTGACCTAATGATTGAACAGGAACTGGCTAGACATAAGCCAGTATGTTATTATATAATTAACAATGGATGCGTGGAAGAACAAAATGCATTATTTGAACCCCCAACAGAGGCAATGAAGAGCCATCTGAAACCACTGTTCATTAGAGCTAAAGTTGGGGAGGTAACCATAAACAAAATTCTGGTTGATTGTGGGGCAACCATTAATATCGTACCGCAACTCATGCTGGAAAAGTTAGGCAAAGGAGATGCTGACATAAAGCCACACAACATGGTCTTATCCAACTATGAAGGGGGCATTGGCACCACAATGGGTGTCATTCAACTCTACCTCAAAGTGGGCTCAATCCTTCGACCCACCATGTTCATGGTTATTTTAGCAAAGCCCAACTACAATCTACTCCTTGGTCGAGAGTGGATACATGGCATTGGAGCAGTGCCATCTTCGATGCACCAAAGGGTCATAATGTGGCGCCCAGATGGCATTGTGGAGAACATTGAAGCAGACCAGAGTTACTACCTGGGTGAAATAAATAGTGTCGGAAAGAATGATTTCGACAGGAATTTGGCTCACATAGGGCCTTGTAACCCACCAGAGTTTGATTTGACTCCAACTCCAAATGCGTTATGCTCTCTATACCTGCACTCCGATTATGGTTTCCAGTGGGATAGAGAAGATTTATCCAACATAGACTTTGGAGGAATCAGTGATATACGACCAACAGGCTGGGGCAGCGAATTTGATGATGATGACTGAGTCATCAACTCTCTAAAAGATTTCGGCCTATGTGGCCGAAAACAGAATGATAGCAGCTTTAGAGGCTGAAGTTAAATATGTGGCTTCCAAGGCTAATGAACAAGTTTTGTCGAAGACATGACCTGGGAAAGATTTAGATCCTGGGCCTCCCAACTTGGGAACGAAAGACTTTATAGACCAGAGGTTAGACGCCATCTATGACGACAAACCTCTTGGTTTCGAAAAGGACCCGCTGGCGCACAATGTCAGAATGTTGGCACAAGATCCTCTAGAAGAGGTAAATCTAGGCGAAGGTCTTGTGAACAGGCCCACATACATAAGCGCAAAGATGGATCTAGGACTCAAGGTCGAAATGATTAAATTACTGAAAGAGTTCAAGGATTGCTTTGCATGGGACTATGACGAGATGCCTGGTCTCGACAGAGGATTGGTCGAGCTGCAGTTACCAATAAAGCCTGGAAAGAAACCCGTTAAGCAGACTCCAAGACGGTTTGCACCAGAGATTTTATCAAAAATCAAAACGGAAGTCGAAAGGCTGTTGAAGTGCAAGTTCATTAGAACAACCAGGTATGTCGAATGGATTGCAAATATTGTACCTGTTATAAAGAAAAATGGTACCTTGATGGTGTGCATTGATTTCAGAGATCTCAATGTTGCGACCCCCAAAGACGAATATCCAATGCCAGTGGTGGAAATGCTTGTGGATTCTACCGCTGGTTTCGAATACATGAGTATGCTGGATGGATACTCTGGATACAATCAAATCTTCATTGCTGAAGAAGATGTGTCGAAAACGACCTTTCGTTGCCCTGGGGCTTTAGGCACCTATGAATGGGTAGTAATGCCTTTTGGCCTAAAAAATGCAGGGGCAACGTACCAAAGAGCAATGAATTCGATCTTCCATGACTTTATTGACACTTTCATGCAAATTTATATTGATGATATTGTTGTCAAATCTGTTTCAGGGAAGGCTCATATGGATCATCTTCGACAATCCTTTGAGAGGATGAGACGTTATGGCTTGAAGATGAATCCTCTGAAATGTGCTTTTGGTGTAAGAGCAAGAGATTTCTTAAGTTTTGTGGTCCACAAGAAAGGTATCGAGATAAATCAAAACAAGACCAAAGCTATCTTGCAAGCCAAAGCGCCAACTAACAAAAAGGAATTGCAATCCCTGCTTAGGAAAATAAATTTCCTAAGGATATTTATATCCAACCTTAGTGGGAAAACGTAAGCCTTTTCGCCATTACTTCGACTCAACAAAGGAGAATTTGAATGGAAGGAAGAACATCAAGAGGCCTTCGACAAAATCAAAGAGTACCTCACTAAACCACCTATTCTGGTGCCTCCTTGTCAAAGTAGAAGTATGAGACTGTACATAGCTGCGTCAGATAAGACTTTAGGGAGCATGCTGGATCAGGAGGACGAACATGGTGTCAAAAGGCCCATATACTACCTTAGTAGAGTTTTAAATGATGCAGAAACTAGATATAACGAAGTTGAAAAACTGTGTTTATGTCTATATTTTTCATGTACAAAACTTAAGCAATATATAAAACCAGTTAATGTTTATGTTTCGTCTCATTTTGACGTTTTCAAGTATATGTTGTCAAAACCCATTCTGCATAGTAGAGTTGGCAAGTTGGCACTTGCATTGACTGAATATTCATTAACTTTCATGCCTCTTAAGGCTATAAAAGGCCAAGTGGTTGCAGACTTTATAGTCGACCACTCTGTACAAGAAAGATCACTAAATTATTTGGAGATCGAACCATGGAAACTCTACTTCGATGGATCTCGTTACAAAGATGGAGTCGGAGTCGGAGTCCTTATTATTTCTCCAAATAAAATTCCAACAACATTTAAGTACAAAATAGATGGAGATTGTTCGAATAATGAGGCTGAATATGAAGCATTAATTATAGGCCTTGAAATTTTGTTGGAATTGGGGGCAACTCGAGTCGAAATAATGGGAGATTCGGAGTTAGTCCTAAAACAAATTACGAAAGAATATAAATGCATAAAAGAAAACCTTATTATGTATTTCGTAATAGCCAGATGGTTGTTGAAAAATTTTGACGCAGTTAACATTCGACACATACCCAGATTAGAAAATCAAGCAGCCAACGATTTGGCACAAATTGCTTCTGGGTATAAAGTTTCGAAAGAGAGGCTGAAACAGGAAATCGAAGTTAGGGGGAGAGTAACTGCCACCAAATTATTTCCATCATACTTAAAGACCACAAAGTTGGGATATACTGATCAGGAGAGTTTTGAAATATCGTTCATAGACAATCTAATAGAGCAGGATTGGAGAAATCCTGTAGTGGATTATTTACAAAATCCAGCAGTTTCGACAGAACGAAAGATAAAGTACAGAGCACTGAGTTATGTGTTGATGGGAAATGAACTATTTAAGAAAACGCCAGAAGGTGTACTCTTGAAATGCTTAAGTGAAACAGAAGCATATGTGTCCCTTTCTACCATACACGCTGGGGCATGTGGAGCACACCAAGTAGGCCAAAAAATGAAATGGTTATTGTTTCGACAAGGCTTATATTGGCCCACTATGCTAAAAGATTGTGTTGAGTTTGCCAAAGGATGCCAAGAATGACAAAAACATACAGGCATTCAACATGTGCCAGCAAATGAACTTCACTCGATTGTGAAACCTTGGCCTTTTAGAGGATGGGCTTTGGATCTCATTGGAGAAATTCGACCAGCATCTTCTAAAGGTCAGAAGTATATATTGGTGGGCATTGATTATTTTACTAAATGGATCGAAGAGATTCCCTTAATCAATGTAGACCAGGAGAATGTCATTGAATTCATTCAAAAGCACATCAATATACAGGTTTGGGATCGAAAAATGCAAGATTTTGCTGCAGAAGTGGGGTTTAAGCTATTAACGTCTACGCCTTATTATGCACAAGCTAATGGTCAGGTCGAAGCAGCAAACAAAGTGGTGATCAATTTAATAAAGAAACATGTGGGAAAGAAACCCAGAAACTGGCACAAAACACTAGATCAAGTCATGTGGGCATGTCGAACGTGTCCCAAAGAAGCTACAAGGACAACACCATTTCACCTAACCTATGGTCATGATGCAGTGTTACCAGTGGAAATCCACTTGCAAGCGACAAGGATTCAAATACATCACGAGATCCCTTCTGAAGTCTATTGGAACATGATGTTGGATGAGCTAGTAGACTTAGACGAAGAAAGGTTGAAAGCTTTAGATCTTTTGAGACTACAAAAGAAGCGAGTCGAGAAATCCTACAATTGAAGGGTAAAATCCAAGATGTTTCAGCCTGAAGATCTAGTTTGGAAAGTAATACTCCCAATGGATCGAAAGGACCAGAGCTTTGGAAAATGGTCCCCTAAGTGGGAAGGACCTTTTAAGATTAGGCAGGCTTTCTCAAATGGAGCCTATGAGATCGAAGAGTTAAGCGAAGATCAAAGACTCTTAAAGGTAAATGGTAAATACTTGAAAACGTATAGACCTATGCTTCAAGAGATAAAAATAAATAATATATAATCACTAATTATAAAGAATGCCAAAATGGAAACTTAAGTGATTTTCATTAAAGAGGCCAAAATGGCTCTAAAATTGTTACAGAAAGTGATTACATAATAAAGAGGAACAAGATTCAGAAGGGAAGATTAGCTTTAATCTGGAGGTACTTGATCCGTTACAATTCTAGCCTTCGATCATAGAGAGCTTTTGATTGGTGAAAGGTTTCGAGCTTAGCATCCATAGATTGAGCTCGATCAACATGTCTTAACCCTTCAGCCAATTCTTCTTGGCTTTCTAACTCAGTGTTCACAGCAAGAAGCTCCTCTTTCTTTTTGTCGTTGGCAACGAGTTTTGCTTCCAACTCTGCAATCTGTGCTCTCAACTGAACATTGTCTTGATCAATCTCCTCGACTTCCTTTTGCCTAGCTTCCTGGGCCTTCGACAAGTCCTTTACTCTAGAAGTGGATTCAGTGGCAGCATGCCAGGCAGCAGCCACTTGGCCATTGGCTTCCTCAATATCACGATTAATGATTCTTTGACGATTGAAGTCTGCTGATACTTGATCGACAATAGAAAGTAAATCCAGGATTACATTGGCTACATCTGGAGGGGTAACAAGAAGATCGACAGCTTTCAAGATAGTCTTTAGATAGGAAGGCGCTGCTGGTTCCCCCTCTAAAGTTAACATCAAATCTCTTTTAAAGATTTGTGCTTTAACCTTTTGAAGAGCTTCGTCGAGAGGGGAAGTCGAGGTAGATCTGCCAGATACAGTCGACGCGCTACGATCAGAGGAGCTCTCTCGACCCTCCAAGATTGCAGTCAGATAACCTAATGGATCTTGTTGCTTCAGTAAAGCCAAATCCTCTTTGGTTCTGGACCCCGTCGAAGGGATGCTTGCGTTGGCTGTAATAACCACGTTAGGTACTTGAGTAGGAATTGCCTCATTACCTGGAGGATTTTGGTTTCCTTCAGCAGGAGCTTCTTCACCCTCAGCTTCTGGGATCTCCCCATGTTCCCTCTCTGTTTCAACTTCGACCATAGGAATCCTAACCTCCTCTTAATTTCCTTCAGCTTCTTCTTCATCAGCTTCTTCTATGGTTTCATGCTGGGGTTCAGAGGTCTGATTCACTTCGTCAGCTGAACTCACGAAGGAGTCTTTTGCTGAAGAGGGTCTGTAGGTAGGAATCCCGTCACTATTCAAGTAAGTGGTCGAGTCCTCGACATGAGTAGGATTTCGTGTCGAAGTGCCAGCAGTGTCCTGGAAAATAGAAAAATTTATTGCTTTTAAAAGCGTCACAAAGTAAGAGAGAGTGAGAAGTACATAACAAGCAGTCGAAGTGGATACCTGTACTGGGATTTCAGCACCAGGACTAGAATTATCACTTTCACTAGGATTGTTTAATCTGGAAATTACCTCCTGTTCAGTGGGTTCATTGATGATGACAGGAGGTAGCCTCCCCGCCGTAGTTTTAATCCTGATTTTTTGACGGGTTTCGACAGCAGGAGTTGGTTTTTTCAATCTTCGTCTCTACAAAGGAACAGGTGGTGACTCCTCTTCCTCATCGCTATAGATTTGGATCTCTTGAACCTTCCGCTTTTTAGGGGTTGATTTCTAAGCATATAGAAAACCAAGTCGATAAGATCAATAACTACGTCAGATAAAACTAACGGTAAAAAAGGAAAGGTAAGTACCTTAGGAGAGGGATTGATAGCAGGGTCTCCCCCTTTTGTACTCTTAGCGGTTTTCTTCGAAGCAACCCGCTTGACAACTAAACGAAAGGCAAAACAACTATGGTTAGTTAGGAGTTGGAAAAACAAATCTAAAACGAAGAGATGGAGAGAGGAATACCTTTTTTGACTATGTCAAGAACCAGCTTGAATGCCTCACGCAGATGGTGGGCGAAGTCCTTCTCGTCGAAGAACTCTTCCTCATAATAATGTCTCCACCATGTATCAGAAGTGGTAGAGTTCAGAAAATGAAGGTTAAAGTCGAACAGGGTCAGTGTAGTTCGACCAGAATACCTACCAATGTGCTTGGTAGCGGCATCCTCTGAGTAATCTGCATTATAAAAGAGTAGCAGTTTCTCTCGAGGGTATATAGGCGAAGGAAGCGATTGAGCAATGCCAAACTGTCGAGAGACAAGATTGGGTTGATAAGCAATTAAGCTTAATTGATTCTTCGAGCTCTTAAATCTTAAAGGCATGATCCTGGGGCGGAGAAACGCTTCCCACATGCTCACGAACTCATCAACCACATCATCTTCTTCTGAAGGATATGGTCTAGTAAACCATTTCGGGCCAACTTTTCGACTGGAAAAAGGAGCCATAGTCGAATCAAAGCTTTTTCGCTCCGCAAACATCATTACGAAGCTTGTAAAGGCTTTTTGAAACTGTTGGCCTTCATCAATTGGAGTTAGCAATGCCAACCTGGTGCCTTCGACTCTCCTGTTTAAAATTTCAGGAGCTTCTTCATTGATCTTGTTCTTTTGAGGGAGGAAGGATTCGAAGGTGGCATTAAGCCACAGTTGCAGAAGCCAGAAGGGACCAGAGAGCAGCAAACTTCCTCTGTCTCCTAGAACCTTAAGTTGAGTCACACCATTACTGATGGACTCATATAAGTTGGCCAGAATCAATTCGGCCAAGTAAAGAGGGTATTTGTGATGGAGCTGTGTTGCAAGCGTCATCATCTTTTTCGTCACCTGCAGTGATTTAGTGCAGAAAACGAATCGAGACAGCCACATGGCCGAGAAGGCTATGTGCTCCACCTCTGACACGGTATTTGAAGCCTTGTCATGAAAGTGGTTTATGAAGGTGGTATAAGTGGGTTTGGTAGCAGCAAACCCAATGGGATCCTCAAACAAGTCTTCAGGGTCGAAATAGTCACCAGTGGGTCGAAGACCAGTAATGGCAGCTATGTCGAACAAGGTAGGGGTCACCATCCCACAAGGAAGATGAAAGGTGAAATGTGCATTGTCCCAAAAATACAATGAGGATACCAGCATAAGGGGGCAATAAGGTAACCCTGTCTTCGACAACACCACTAAGTCATAGACTCCCATCTCCTTCCAGACAGAAGCTTGCACCCTCTCCATTTTATTCAACCAGTCAGAGTATTCAGAAGAAAGGTTAGGGCTTGATCGAAAGATTCAATTCCCTTTATTCATGAACTGGAGGTTGATATCATCAGTAGTTTGAGAATGTTGCTGGTTAGCCGGTGTAGCATCTTCAGCATCTACCCTAGGTTTTTTGGCACAACCTATGGGTTTAAGCCTTGGGTGTGTAGGGAAAAAGGCACGGTTTTTTAAGGGATTTTCGGCACATGAAGATAATGGGCCAGACATAGCATACATCTTTCCGCCATATCTGACAGGAATAAGGAGTTGAGAATCATAGGCTTCTCGCCATTCTCCCATAGGTTCAGCAATGTACCTGTTAGTCGAGGAAGAAGGAGGGTTGGAAGAAAAAATCTCTGGTGGTTTCTGAACATCATTAGCATTCTTTGGTTGCAGATTGTTTGGGGCATTAGAGAGAAAGGACATTGTTAAAGACTTAAGAGAAAGAGCGAAGGTGACAGTACAGTGTCGTGAGAATGCAATGGGTTTGGAAAAGCTGAGGATGATAAAAGTTCTAAGTAGAGAAGTTTGGAAGTATGTATAGCCTTCAGAAGTGGGAAATGTCTCGTCAAAAGCATTTAATGTTTCACAGGTAGTGGGGCACGTGGCAAGGCAGGAAACGATTACCGTGCAGGCGTTGGAAAACGTTGGGACATGCTTGCCTAGATTATAGGAACGAGGCCATCATGACGAGCGTGGTAACGGCAGCTTTGAAGAGACATTTTGGAAAAAAGTAATGATGGTTTTATCAAATATAGCAGCTGTTGGAAGGCGAAAAGTACACGTCAAAGCCTGGTGGACAACTGGTAAGACAGGTGTCGAATGGGAAGTTCAAAGAATGGCTATTTCTTTGGGCGTCGAAATAGACATTCTTGGGGGACAATTTGTTGGCTCCCAAATTTGACACTTGCTATATTTGGTCTCTTTGACCAAACAAACGGAAATGAACTACACCAGGAGGTGTAATTCGACGCACGAGATAATTTAAGGAAAAGGATCCAAGATATAATAAGAAGCTTCGACCAAAGGTTCATTCGACCGAGGCAGATGTAGGTTGTTTGACTGAAGGGAAGTGTTTGCGCCTTGGCACATGGGACGAAGACCATTTTGAAATTTGAATTATTGGAGGGAAAGGTGGTTTTCATCAACGTCTAAGGGAAGGAAACATGGAAAAAGGCTATGGGTCGAGAGGCATGCAGGAGACACTTGTCTTCATCCTAGCGCAGAATGTCCCCTCGACAGTTACCTATTTTTAGTATAAATTAAGAAGTTGTGTAATTTTTAGGAAAAAACTGATAGTACTAAATCTCTCAAATATTATCCAAGTAACTACTGCGTGAGAAAGGATAAAAAGAAGAGAAATGTATGTTAGAAACACCTTTTTTACTTAATAAAAGTCTTTTTACTTTACCATTATCTTGCAAAGTTACCTTTTACTTCTTTTACTTCTTTTACTTGCATCTTTATGCTTTCATTTACTGTTCAACAATCTTAAACATCTCTCCCTTGGGTCGAACGTGCGTTCTTCCTTCTCACTCAGTTTACATAAAGATTAGCATATGTTCTGGGATTAGTTTGGTCGATCCCGCAAGTAAACCAAAAAACTTACCTTTTTTGGAGACCAGCGGTTGTTTACCAAAAACAACGGTAAACACTTACGCCTGGATCGAATCCAGGACAAGGTATGGTTATGACTTATACGCGCATGCTCTACCACTGGGGTGGCTATACATCTGGTGTTTAATACACAAACCAATAAATATATTACAAACTCAGTCCTGATTATAACTTCATCTTCTTCCTCGCGCCAAAATGTTCCTCAACATTTTTGAAATCTGTAACTTCCTCATTTCTTAACCAAATTGGAAAATATAAACATGAAAGTTGCTTAAATTTTCATCATGATTTCAAATATGTAAATAACTTAAGCTAACACTCAAAGATGAACACGAGTTTCTGTTGGTACCAAATTCTGACCTAATTTTTCTGTAAGTTCAACTTCAAAATTCTCCATGCTCAGGCAAGATAAATGAAAACTAAGGGTATGGTTAGCTTCAGGGCAATGATGTCTACATTTTATCTTTACAAAATAACTATTATGATGTGTGATCGGTGGATCTGGAACTGACTGTTTAACGCTGGTTCGCGAAATGTCGCGGAAGCAAGAGTCGCCACCGTCTTTTATTTTCTCCAAATGGAAAGGACAAAAGCACAGAAAAATTCCTTATAGAGATTGCTCTCGGTTCGGGAGGTAGATTATAGAAAGGGAAGGTGTTAGCACCCTTTCTATCCATGGTTATCCATGGGCTCTTAGATACTTGCTCACTTGTGTTTTCAAAAATGGTTTGTTTGCTTTTCAACTGTGGGTTTTAAAAAGTTTCTTTGAAAATTTCAGTTCGACTCGTACGTCAGAGTGTTTGAAAAATTTGCTTTGAAAGCTTTTGAAAATGTGTTGGTGAAAAGATTTTTGTTTGTTTTTGAAGTTTAGAGCAAGTATCCATGAGAACCTACCTACCCTAAGGAATTCGTCTGTGTAAATGTCCTTTAAAGTAGTGCCATCCCACCATTGAGAGGTAGGTAGCACCACCGTTGGAGGTGTTCGGGTCAATTCGAGTTTAGGGACATGGTGATCACCAGAGCAATGGGAAGACACCTTAGAAGCTACCCTCATGCCAGGTTCCCGGATCATGAGGACTTACTAAGACATCCTCTACTCGACGATCACCTTTCGAGGCAAGGCAACAGTGAGGCGTACCCTAGGGGTGGTGTGTGCGAATTTGTGTGTCAGTTTCATTGATATTTGTCTTGTCATGTTCATTGTGATCTACGCTTGATTTTAATTAGGGCCATTCATTCTTGCATGCTTATCATTAACAGTTAATATTTGCGGGAAAAGTAAATTCTAAACTATTACAAAAGGCGCGGGTCCACATCGCCAAAATTAAACCGGACCCGATTTGACAGAAAATAAAGCAAAGGAAAGTGCGAAAAGTAAATATTACAACGCTTTGGGAGAAGTACATAATTATTTGAGCGAAATAAAACAAATGTGCGAGTAAAATAAATTACGAACGAGGGCGTTGGACCCTTTTTTTGCAAAATTTTAAATTAATAAAGAATCAAAATTAAATGTTTTTGGTATTTTATGTTTTTTAGGATTTAATAGAAAAAAGAATTAAAATAAAAATGTCAAACCCTAATTCTAATTATTTTTAGTTATTAAGAAAATATTGAATTTTTGACCTAATTTAAACCTAAATTATTTATGTACAATTTAATTATAAAATAAATAAAATAAATAATATCATTATTATGAAAAAAAAGAAAAAAATTGAAGGGAATAAAATTTATTAAACCTAAATTCTATGATTATTTGGATTTTTGTTAAAAGGGATTAAAATTGCAACCTAATTAAACTAAATATTTACATGTGAATTTATTTATATATAAAAAAAATATTGAAATAAATAAATGTTTTATTTTGCTCTTTTTCTGATTTTTTTGTGTATTTTATAATTGGTAAAATATAATTAATTAAATTGAAACAATTGAATAAAATAAAATAACAATTAACAATAAAATAAAAATAAGTAAAAAAAAGAATGAAATTGCAAACCAGGGGGGGTTCAGGCCCCAATATGGAGGTCTTGATCTTAGAATGTTGGCCCAATCTTACAAGGCCTGATTGACTTTTGGACAAGCGTGTGGTGCGTTGACTGGGAGTGTAGCGTGTTCATCCATCCTATGCCTTTGATCTGAATGGGATAGACGCGTGGACGCTTGGATGAGGGAGGCATATGGTACGTCTTAATATCAGTATTACATGGGAACATAGTTTGCAAAATAATATAGGAAATAAGATAGACCTGGGATTCGAACCCAGGTCACTAACATCACCAAGCAATACCTGCACCACTGAGCCATGTTAACGCGTTTATTATATAATTAACGAATAAACAATATAAATGGACACAACGCGTTAGTGGAGAGAAACGCGCCAAATTCAAACCAACGAATCACTGATTGACACGATGTCGTCTTCTTCACGTCCCCTGTAACATAAACATTCAGCAACGGTTTTAGACGCGTTGCTTTAGGTAGGCTATTGGAAAATAGCGAATAGGGCTGTAAGGATCATAAATTGATCGCGACCAATGTTTCTTCTTCGTCTAGGTCTGCTGAATGGAACGATGGTGATCTAGAGTTCTAATTTTGCCTCGTTACCAAAGCCCTAAATTGATAAACCTGTAAACCCTAGAAATCGCGCATGGTGGAATCTTATACACAGCGTAATAATGCAATTAAACATGATGGTTAGCTTGTAAACTTCACCAGGAATGCAAAACACATATCAAAACTTATAAAAAATGCATGAATTGGTATGCACGATTGTGACTTTTATTCGATACAGTCTGCCCTCATATTACCGATTCTTGGAGCTTTGGTTGTTGTTTTTGATTGGAATATGATCAAGGAGACTTGAGGAAGCCAATGGAATGAATTGTAGGGTTTGAATCGACCTCTAAGGTTGATTTCAGTTTTGCTTTTTTTTAAGTGAAAATTCTAAGTTTGTTCTTAGCTTTTGCGCAGCTTCAATGTGTTCTATGATTAGGTTTTGATTCAAGTATTTGTATGGAAGCTATTAGGTCAACAAAACTAGCACAAATCCAAGGCATTCATTGTTTTGCATATTTGATTTCCTTAAGATCTTTTTGAATCTTTTTCATGTGCATTTTTGTTCAATCATGCTCAAGTCAACCAAATCTTGCCATATTGGGATGTGCACGAGATCTTGAGTCTAGAATGTGTACAAAAAGATTTTTTAGGTCAAGTTTTATATTTTCCACATATTTATATAATTTAAATGAATTAATATGAATAATAATTCAAATAAATAAATAAAAAATGAGAAAATACTTCCCTTTGGGCCAAGTGGTCGTGCACATGCTTGGAATGATGAATCATGGAAGAAAAATGGGCCCATTAGCAAATTTAGGTCATTTGAAGTAAAGTTGACTTTTCAAAATTCCCAAAAATTTCCCAACTTTCACAAGGCATAACTTGCTCAATTTTTAAGTTTTTCACATGTTCTTGGACATTTTGGAAAGGTCTTTGAGTCCTTTAACCAATGCCTTTGGTCCCATGCCATTTTGATTTACCAATCTCAAGTTATGGCCTTTGACTTAAAGTCCCTTTTTGTTGACTTTTGAAAATGACCTATAATGTTGAAATTGATAACTTTTTGTGAGAGCATTTCTTGGACTTGAAGTATGAAGATGAGTTGTAGGAAATGTCTTTCTCTTCAAAATGAGCTTTGGATGGAATTTTTCTGATAATCCATGTGAAAGTTATGCCCTGGTCAATTTCAGTTGACTTTTTCAGCTGTCCAAATATAGTAACTTTTGCATCTTGATGATTTTCTGAGCCAAATTTTGAGAATCATGATCAAGCATTGATCAAATGATGTTTGTGGCTTCAAAATGATATGTTGACCAAAAATTTGAACTTTTGACTGTCAAATGACCATTTTGCCCCTACAGTTGACTGTAGTGCAATTTAGGGTTTTGACTGTGCAATTTTGAGCTGAATGCCTTAAAACTTGATATGAGAATACTTGACCATCTTTGTAAGCATATGAGACTTGATTGGGCCTTTGAAAACTTCCTTTTCTTGATCAGAACTCAAACCCTAGTTTTGGCAGTGTAGGGTGTCTGTTGAGCTGTGCAACCCTTGGGGAATTTTGTGACTTGGCTTGGCAATTTCTTGAAGAATATGGGAGGGCAAATTTTGGGGTACAACAGTTGCCCCTGTTCAATCTTCTTAGACCTGAGGATGCAGATTGGCTGATGTGCCTTTCGTAATCCGAGGGTAGAAGATGATTGGACACTAGAGTGCCCAGAAATTTGCGCTCACATAGTGGCAGTGTGATGGGAATGGGCTTATAGATGCCATTTAGAGGTTGCTGGGTAGGGTGATGGGCTTATAGATGCCATCTGGATGTTGATCGCATAGGAGATTCCTTGGCGAGAACCTGCATACCTGCAAAACAGAAAATGAGTACCTGACACGTTGCAGGAGTTGGTTTTCAGATGCTTGGTATAGATATGCCCTGACTGGTTACAGGAGCTGAGTCTGGAGCTTCAAACACTGATGAATGAACCAGGGACGGTTACTGCCTTAGCATGAATGGTAAGAGAACCTTGGGTGATTTTAACTTCAACAACGCTCGTTGAGAAAATCTTGGTGGGAAATACCATCTTTGCAGTATCGGAAGAGAACCATAGGCAATTATAATCTGAAAGGGAATCACCTCACTCGCCGTCGGAGAGGGAATCATAGGAAAAGGAATTGTCACCTCACACACCGTCGGAGAGGGAACCATAAGAGACTATCACCTCTCACTCATCGTCGGAGAGGGAAACATCTAAAGGAGGAATTACCACCTCACGCACTTGCCGGAGAGGGGACCATGAGAGACTATCACCTCACACTCATCGTCGGAGAGGGAAACATCTGAAGAAGGAATTACCACCTCACGCACTTGTCGGAGAGGAGACCATAGGAGACTATCACCTCACACTCATCGTCGGAGAGGGAAACATCTGAAGAAGGAATTACCACCTCACGCACTTGTCGGAGAGGGGACCATAGGAGACTATCACCTCACACTCATCGTCGGAGAGGGAAACATCTAAAGGAGGAATTACCACCTCACGCACTTGCCGGAGAGGGGACCATAAGAGACTATCACCTCACACTCATCGTCGGAGAGGGAACCATAAGAGACTATCACCTCACACCCATCGTCGGAGAGGGAAACATCTTAAAAGGAATTCTGGAAGCAGTATCAGAACGTCACCATATATGGATCATATCTGAAACTATATCTAGAAGGAAATCTGGAAGCAGTATCAGAACGTCACCATATCTGGATCATATCTGAAACTATATCTAGAAGGAAATCTGGAAGCAGTATCAGAACGTCACCATATCTGGATCATATCTGAAACTATATCAAGAAGGAAATCTGGAAGCAGTATCAGAACGTCACCATCTCTGGGTCATATCCGAAACTATATCAAGAAGGATATCCGGAAGCAGCATCAGAACGTCACCATATCTGGTTTACATCTGAAACTATATCTAGAAAGAATTGCGATAGTTGATAGTAATCATTTTTGTATTGATCTTTTTCCTGAAAAGGCAAAACATAATTGTATGCAAAATCATGATGCATGAACTGTATGTCTTCGAAATTAGTGAGATTCGTGTAGTATGATGCATATGCATGCTATAACGTATGAAGATGTGATGTTTATGAATGTATTTTTGTCTAAGAAAATAAATCCTTGATGGGTGCCGGGAAGTCACTCCTGGGCTGACGTTGAAGAATAGATTTTGCCTCCGTTGGGGATGATAGTTGCGAGAATACCGGTAGGAGAAGATAACTCCGTTGGGGAATGAACTTGGCGAATGGATTACTCTGCGGGGAATACTCTGTGGGGAATACTCTGTGGGGAGAGGAATACTTTGCTGAGGTTGATGATAACTTGCTGGGGATAAGGAGACTTTGCCGAGGACGATCTTTCCGTGGCTTTTGGCTGAGGATAACCCAGTTATATCCTGTTAAGGAAATAACTCTTTGAATAAAGCCGGGAGACGCGTTCGTGCTCTGCGAAGGATAAGCTTCCAGAATCTACTGGGGATAAGCTTACTGCCCGGGGATATGAATTCCAACTTTCTTGGGGAAACTGGACTGGACTCTCCTGGGGAAGTATTGAACTGTATTGGTTATGTTCTTCAACGGAACCTACCTTGATACCCTGGAGGACAGAACAATCAGATTGCTTAGACCACTCTTTATTGCCCCTGTTTCTATGGGGGAGGCACTTGTGGGGTGCCGATAGTCGTTGATGGACAAACCTTCTTCTGGTAGACAGATGGCAGGACATAGTCGTACGCTTTAATCCCTAACTTTTGCCTGGACCGCCCTTTCGGGTTTTCAGTCCACCGGAATACCCATTTTTGCCCAAGCCGCCCTTTCAGGTTTTCGACTTGCCGGGTGTACAGATTTTTTCATTTCATCCCTTCATTTTGCCCGAACCCTTTTGGTTCGCCGGGAAGCCCTTATTTTTGCCTAGGTGTGTCAACCTAGCGGGTCTTTGATTTTGCGTAGTATTTTTCGACTATGTCCACGCTCTTAGAATGCAGGTGGGTGCCCCTGGCTGCTTGTGTTGCCATGTTACCAGAAGGTGTCTGATCGTGCAAGATTCGTTGCTGGAATGCCCCAAGTGACTCAGGCAGAGATTTGTCCCCAGGCTATTTGGCCTTTGAGAGATTCTCCGAATCTTGATTGGATTGCCCCAGATAATAGACACTGGCCATACCTGCCCCTTGATTGGAAATGCTTCTGTTCATTAGGCATTCGTCGTGCGAACTTCTATTGTTCAAACAAAAAGTCATATGCAAACAAAGTTATGTTAAAAATGCAAAGCCTATGTCTGTCTTGAAAATTTTGAAAATGCATTCTTTTTTCATAAAACAAATGATTATTTGTGATGTCGACTCCGTATTTACCGTAAGCCTTAAGGAGTCAGGATACCTTTCGTAACAGTATGCTTTCGAACTAACCCATGCTTCAGCTAGGACTTTTGAGGGTTATAATGTGGCCTGGTTCACGGTTTAAGAAACAAAGGATAAAGGCTCAAATTATTTGTACCCACCCGCTCTTCGTGATGTTCTCCAAACCTAAACTCAGTTGATCATATGTTAGACCTTGCTCTGATTTTCCGGTGATGATTCGGATGTTGATAACTTATTTTGAATAGGCAGTCATTCCTTTTTTGTTGAGGGTTTGTAAGACCTCTTTCTTTTTGATTTTGTTATCCCTTTCTTTTTTTTGCCTGAACTGTTTCCTTTTTTGGAATTACAGTCAACGGGATGCCCCAGTTTCGTAAGTCTCCTTCATGGGTTTTAACTTAATGGGTTTTTCGTTTATGATTTTTTTGAGAATGACTGCCTGTCCTTTTGATTGTTCTGAACCATCACTGTCTTTCCTTTTCCGTAAGGACTTCTTTGGTGCCATTTGTTATGCACTTGGATCAACTGAGAGACTACCCTGCCCCAGGTTATGATTAAGGGTTTTAAATTTCGAAAAGAAAAACTCCTACTTCTTTGGCTCAGAGGGGTTGACGAGGGATTATCATCCTTATAACTCCAGTGTTTAGGGATTGAAACAATGCCTGTACCTCATCAGCGGGGTCTGTTCAAAAGCATACTGTAATGATCGTGATATCGTTTTCGTCATTCTCCCTCAAGAGGCTTAGAATTTTAGATCCAGAGTTAACATCAGAAAAAATATGAAAAGAAATTTGAACATAATGAAAACAATTGTATTAATTTCCAAAACAGACATATGCGATGCATTAATAGAATGAAAGAGTTTGCTATGACATTAATTGTTTGTATAAGCAAAGAAAAATACAACTCAAATATTCAAATAAACAAAAGGCTTCAATGATTGGGCAACGGAGCAGTGATTATGTTTGGAGTCTCAGGCACTTCAAACTGAATCTCCCCGGCGTCGATCATGTCTTGAATCTTGTTCTTGAGAGGCCAGCAGTTGTCCGTAGTATGCCCCGGGCTGTCAGAATGATATGCGCACCTATCATTGGGATGATAGTTGGGAGCAGAAGTGTTCGGATTCCGGAGAGGAGCCCTTAAGGTGACCGGCCCTGCCTTCAACATTTGTTGCAGTGCTTGATCCAGCGACATGTTGAGTTTGGTGTACTGTCGTTTCTCCTTGCGTTGCTGCCCCTGTCCTTGTTGAGCAGATCCAGGATTGGATATCTGGATTGCCCCTACCTCATGACGGCTCTTTTTACCGTGCACAGCATTGGATTCTTTCTTTCCATGATGAGGCTTTTTATCAGAAGGTGCAGCCTCTTGAATTTTCCCAGACCGGATTCCAGCTTCTATTCGCTCTCTAGTTAAGATAAGATCTGTGAATCCAGCAGACGAATTCCCAATTAGGTGGTTGTAGAACGGACCGGACAGGGTCCCCAAGAACATGTCGACAAGTTCCCGATCAGTCAGAGGTGGTTGTACCCTTCCAGCAAGATCCCTCCATTTCTGCGCATATTCTTTAAAACCTTCACTTGATCCTAACGACATACCCTGGAGTTGGGTACGGGTAGGAGCAAGGTCGGCATTATATTGATACCGCTTGTAGAAAGCAGTAGCCAACTCCTCCCAGTTACGAACCTTGGTCCCATCTAGCTGATAGAACCATTCGAGATGAGTCCCTGAAAGACTCTCCTGGAAGAAGTGGATCCATAAATTCTTGTCCACCGTATATGGTTGAATCTTCCGAACATAGGACCTTAGATGCAGTTTGGGACAAGACGCCCCGTCATACTTGGTAAAGGATGGTGCTTTGAATTTCCGGGGAATAATCACACCAGTTGACAAACCCAAATCTCCAAGATCCAGCCCAGGTACCTGTTGGATCTCCATAGCATTCAGCCTATCCTCCAACTGTTTGTATTTGTCCTCAGCCGGAGGGTACTGTTCGTCGTTGAAATCTGTCTCGTTGTCGGAGACCACTGGACTAGGCACCTCTCTCTCATGGTGACTGCTTTCCCTCACAGATGGGGTAGTCCTTTCAGTTTCAGTCTGCGGTGTATTCCCAGATCTGCGCCTAGGGCTGAACAAGACAGTCCTCTTCTTCTTCTTGTCCTTCTTCAAGAGCAGAGCCTTCAGGTCTTGTTGCCCCTGGGTCAAATTCATGATCAGCTCTTGGAACTGGGCGTTCTGAGCCTAGAGGTCCTTGATAGTCTGCTCGGCTGATGATTCAGGATTCATGACGATCGGCTGAAATAAACAGCGGAGAAGGGTAAGCAACCTGTCAAAGGGATACCTGCAATGCAATGAGATGTATGACATGCATGTAATGTTTTCAAGGACCTCGCGGGGTAAACAGAGAAACTTTGTTAGCATTTGGAACCGGTAGCTTGATTGAAGGAACTTCATGTTGTTGAGAGTCCTTCTTCAAGGGTCAAAGGCTCACCATATCCAGTGGGTCATAGCCCCTGACAACCTTAGCTAGAGGAAAATAAATCCTCTTTGCCCCTTGCTAGATAATTGGTTTATCATGACCTGCATCACAAGCCCTTGAGATCCTTGAAATGGGTTAGGATGTATGCAATGGTATGCAATGGTATGATTTCATGCTATGCATGGGGTAATGTGAGTAACCCTGTTATGAGTCCCAATTAAGGACTATAAACAACCCTGCAAGAAATTTAGTACCCTGTTATGAGTCCCAATTAAGGACTATAAACAACCCTGCAAGAAATTTAGTACCCTGTTATGAATCCCAATTGAGGACTATAAACAACCCTGCAAGAAATTTAGTACCCTGTTATGAGTCCCAATTAAGGACTATAAACAAGACCTGCAAGAAATAAGTGTCAGGTAACAAGCACGCAGATAATCAAGTACGAAGGCACACAAGTCACACAAAAGAGCCCTTAGGGTTCAGGCCAGCATGAGGTCTAGGTATTACCCTCTTGAAGTTGGTGGGTTCAACCTGTCCTAATCAAAGTAACCGGGTTCTAAGGTTCCCAATATCACGGGATCGCTTTTGTTGTTCATCGTTTCGATTTAGCCACTGAACTGGCGACCGAAATATTCCAGGAAAGCAACCCTCAATTGAGTGTAGTATCGAGTATCAACCAACCTCGGACTGCACCAAAGTCAGTTATCTCACTACCCTAAAGAGGCCAAGATAGTTCAATTAAGGTTCCTAAGGTCTGTTGATGCTTCATGACACCACGCGGAGGCCCCGTACTCTCCTTGACTGAACTCAAGGGTTACCGGTACACACCAAAGTGCCACATCAACGTAGCAGACTGTTTCAACCATGTCGGTATACCCCGCACAGTTCCCTCACAGCCTTGTTGCTACTTTCTAAGAAAGGTATCCCCAGATCCGGGTTAGGATCTATAGAACTCCCAAGCAACCCACAATTTAAAGCAAGCAAAGAAAACAATTGAAAACACAGTGATCTTAATCCTAAGGTACACCTCACTTTAAGTTTAAGTCCCCAGCAGAGTCGCCAGTTCTGTGATCGGTGGATCTGGAACTGACTGTTTAACGCTGGTTCGCGAAATGTCGCGGAAGCAAGAGTCGCCACCGTCTTTTATTTTCTCTAAATGGAAAGGACAAAAGCACAGAAAAATTCCTTATAGAGATTGCTCTCGGTTCGGGAGGTAGATTATAGAAAGGGAAGGTGTTAGCACCCTTTCTATCCATGGTTATCCATGGGCTCTTAGATACTTGCTCACTTGTGTTTTCAAAAATGGTTTGTTTGCTTTTCAACTGTGGGTTTTAAAAAGTTTCTTTGAAAATTTCAGTTCGACTCGTACGTCAGAGTGTTTGAAAAATTTGCTTTGAAAGCTTTTGAAAATGTGTTGGTGAAAAGATTTTTGTTTGTTTTTGAAGTTTAGAGCAAGTATCCATGAGAACCTACCTACCCTAAGGAATTCGTCTGTGTAAATGTCCTTTAAAGTAGTGCCATCCCACCATTGAGAGGTAGGTAGCACCACCGTTGGAGGTGTTCGGGTCAATTCGAGTTTAGGGACATGGTGATCACCAGAGCAATGGGAAGACACCTTAGAAGCTACCCTCATGCCAGGTTCCCGGATCATGAGGACTTACTAAGACATCCTCTACTCGACGATCACCTTTCGAGGCAAGGCAACAGTGAGGCGTACCCTAGGGGTGGTGTGTGCGAATTTGTGTGTCAGTTTCATTGATATTTGTCTTGTCATGTTCATTGTGATCTACACTTGATTTTAATTAGGGCCATTCATTCTTGCATGCTTATCATTAACAGTTAATATTTGCGGGAAAAGTAAATTCTAAACTATTACAAAAGGCGCGGGTCCACATCGCCAAAATTAAACCGGACCCGATTTGACAGAAAATAAAGCAAAGGAAAGTGCGAAAAGTAAATATTACAACGCTTTGGGAGAAGTACATAATTATTTGAGCGAAATAAAACAAATGTGCGAGTAAAATAAATTACGAACGAGGGCGTTGGACCCTTTTTTTGCAAAATTTTAAATTAATAAAGAATCAAAATTAAATGTTTTTGGTATTTTATGTTTTTTAGGATTTAATAGAAAAAAGAATTAAAATAAAAATGTCAAACCCTAATTCTAATTATTTTTAGTTATTAAGAAAATATTGAATTTTTGACCTAATTTAAACCTAAATTATTTATGTACAATTTAATTATAAAATAAATAAAATAAATAATATCATTATTATGAAAAAAAAAAGAAAAAAATTGAAGGGAATAAAATTTATTAAACCTAAATTCTATGTTTATTTGGATTTTTGTTAAAAGGGATTAAAATTGCAACCTAATTAAACTAAATATTTACATGTGAATTTATTTATATATAAAAAAAAATATTGAAATAAATAAATGTTTTATTTTGCTCTTTTTCTGATTTTTTTGTGTATTTTATAATTGGTAAAATATAATTAATTAAATTGAACCAATTGAATAAAATAAAATAACAATTAACAATAAAATAAAAATAAGTAAAAAAAAGAATGAAATTGCAAACCAGGGGGGGTTCAGGCCCCAATATGGAGGTCTTGATCTTAGAATGCTGGCCCAATCTTACAAGGCCTGATTGACTTTTGGACAAGCGTGTGGTGCGTTGACTGGGAGTGTAGCGTGTTCATCCATCCTATGCCTTTGATCTGAATGGGATAGACGCGTGGACGCTTGGATGAGGGAGGCATATGGTACGTCTTAATATCAGTATTACATGGGAACATAGTTTGCAAAATAATATAGGAAATAAGATAGACCTGGGATTCGAACCCAGGTCACTAACATCACCAAGCAATACCTGCACCACTGAGCCATGTTAACGCGTTTATTATATAATTAACGAATAAACAATATAAATGGACACAACGCGTTAGTGGAGAGAAACGCGCCAAATTCAAACCAACGAATCACTGATTGACACGATGTCGTCTTCTTCACGTCCCCTGTAACATAAACATTCAGCAACGGTTTTAGACGCGTTGCTTTAGGTAGGCTATTGGAAAATAGCGAATAGGGCTGTAAGGATCATAAATTGATCGCGACCAATGTTTCTTCTTCGTCTAGGTCTGCTGAATGGAACGGTGGTGATCTGGAGTTCTAATTTTGCCTCGTTACCAAAGCCCTAAATTGATAAACCTGTAAACCCTAGAAATCGCGCATGGTGGAATCTTATACACAGCGTAATAATGCAATTAAACATGATGGTTAGCTTGTAAACTTCACCAGGAATGCAAAACACATATCAAAACTTATAAAAAATGCATGAATTGGTATGCACGATTGTGACTTTTATTCGATACAGTCTGCCCTCATATTACCGATTCTTGGAGCTTTGGTTGTTGTTTTTGATTGGAATATGATCAAGGAGACTTGAGGAAGCCAATGGAATGAATTGTAGGGTTTGAATCGACCTCTAAGGTTGATTTCAGTTTTGCTTTTTTTTAAGTGAAAATTCTAAGTTTGTTCTTAGCTTTTGTGCAACTTCAATGTGTTCTATGATTAGGTTTTGATTCAAGTATTTGTATGGAAGCTATTAGGTCAACAAAACTAGCACAAATCCAAGGCATTCATTATTTTGCATATTTGATTTCCTTAAGATCTTTTTGAATCTTTTTCATGTGCATTTTTGTTCAATCATGCTCAAGTCAACCAAATCTTGCCATATTGGGATGTGCACGAGATCTTGAGTCTAGAATGTGTACAAAAAGATTTTTTAGGTCAAGTTTTATATTTTCCACATATTTATATAATTTAAATGAATTAATATGAATAATAATTCAAATAAATAAATAAAAAATGAGAAAATACTTCCCTTTGGGCCAAGTGGTCGTGCACATGCTTGGAATGATGAATCATGGAAGAAAAATGGGCCCATTAGCAAATTTAGGTCATTTGAAGTAAAGTTGACTTTTCAAAATTCCCAAATATTTCCCAACTTTCACAAGGCATAACTTGCTCAATTTTTAAGTTTTTCACATGTTCTTGGACATTTTGGAAAGGTCTTTGAGTCCTTTAACCAATGCCTTTGGTCCCATGCCATTTTGATTTACCAATCTCAAGTTATGGCCTTTGACTTAAAGTCCCTTTTTGTTGACTTTTGAAAATGACCTATAATGTTGAAATTGATAACTTTTTGTGAGAGCATTTCTTGGACTTGAAGTATGAAGATGAGTTGTAGGAAATGTATTTCTCTTCAAAATGAGCTTTGGATGGAATTTTTCTGATAATCCATGTGAAAGTTATGCCCTGGTCAATTTCAGTTGACTTTTTCAGCTGTCCAAATATAGTAACTTTTGCATCTTGATGATTTTCTGAGCCAAATTTTGAGAATCATGATCAAGCATTGATCAAATTATGTTTGTGGCTTCAAAATGATATGTTGACCAAAAATTTGAACTTTTGACTGTCAAATGACCATTTTGCCCCTACAGTTGACTGTAGTGCAATTTAGGGTTTTGACTGTGCAATTTTGAGCTGAATGCCTTAAAACTTGATATGAGAATACTTGACCATCTTTGTAAGCATATGAGACTTGATTGGGCCTTTGAAAACTTCCTTTTCTTGATCAGAACTCAAACCCTAGTTTTGGCAGTGTAGGGTGTCTGTTGAGCTGTGCAACCCTTGGGGAATTTTGTGACTTGGCTTGGCAATTTCTTGAAGAATATGGGAGGGCAAATTTTGGGGTACAACATGATGCTTTTATGAGAAGTTCCAAGTTGAGAACATTTAACTCAAAACTGGAAGTCGTATTTTGAGTTTGAGCACTCTTGGATGTGTTGTGATGATCTGAATAGCTTCAATGGATTCCTAGGAAGCTAATTCTAAGTTTACTTTATGCTGAGAGTGTTTGAATCTTTCTGGAGAAGTCAATGTGCAAAACTAGGTTTTTGGAAATAGAGGATGGTGATGGAGGTGTTACAGTTGTGAAACGGGGCTTTGGATAGGTTCTATTTGAGTTATAGAAGCTTTGTGATGGATTCAAAATGAAAACGCACGAGTGGATTGAGTGTTTGAGGTTTAAGGTCAGAAATGGCACAAAAATGAAGTTTGTGTGGAAAATCTGATTTCAGGGAGTTTGAAGGAGTTTCAAGGCTTGTGAGTTCGTGTGTTATCTCGCAAATACATCCTCTATTTATAGGCAAGAGGTTTGAGGGCTTGAAGTGATCAGATTCACAAGATCACATGTTATAATTTTTTGACTTGTTTTTGAAGCAACCTTGACATACATTGTTCCAATGTATAGTACAAGGTAATATAGAATAGTTAGATGCTTTAAACATGCCTATCTGATCTTGTATGTTGAGTGTGTTCATAACAAACAAGCTAGAGGCTCAAGACAAGTTGACTTTGTGATTAAAACAACTTTACAAGATTGACAATGTTACTTTGTGCCAAAAATGGATGAATCTCTTGGAAAATGGATCAAATGCTTGGATCATAGCTCTAACAATTGTGTAAATAATTAATTATAGAGTGATTTTCAAGTTAGAAGCCTGCAAAGCAAGATCTATGCAACATGGCTTGAGATTTAATCAAGTGTTCATCATCAAAATGACTTATAATTCAAGAATGAAATCTCAACTTCTTCTCTTCGATTCTCCTAGCTCAAGCATGATCTTTTAAAGTTCTTGGACATTTTGGAAAGATTGAAACATTTTCTACAACCTTCATGTTTACCACTTTTGCTAAAACATCTTGGAACTAGGTGAAAAGTTTCCAAGAAGTCGGGACAAAAATCTGCCTAACTTGCCAAAATTTTCACTAAGTGTTTTATGAAAAAATGTCATGACTTCATGGGCTTATATCTTCAAATCTAATCATTTTTTGGACATCAAATCTTTGAGACAAAGTTTTACATTTCATCAATATCTACAACTTTCATGTTGAAAGTTTTCCTTGAATCATCTTGCATCTTGGTGAAAAAATGTCATGAAGTAGTGAAATTATCAAGGTTAAAACACTTAGAATTTTTCTAAGTCTTGGAAATGTTGACTTTTTGTGGACTTTCTTGACTTTGTTGATTCTTGATGATCAAGTTTTATATTTTTTAGTACCTTGATGAATATTGATCTTTTAAATTCAATATTGATCATAAAGTCAAACTTTGACCTTTTGTGTATCAGTTGACTTTTCATAAATTGATCAAATTTCAACTATCAATTCATTGATCTTGAGAAATGATTTGAGCCATGAAGTTACGTAAATATATTTTATTTGAGTCCTTAAGATTATGCTCCAAGTCACTAAGTCATGTACTAGGTCAAAAGTTAATGATCAATCATTCTCAGTCAAAACCCTAATTTTGACCATTTTGCCCCTTTTATGATTTGAGTGCTTTTCTTGAAGAATTATGATCAACACTTGATTAATTTCATGAATATGACTTAAAAATATTGATGTTGGCCAAAAATCATGAAGTTTGACTGTATATTGACCATAATTTACTTTTTACCCAATACACATGATTTTCAGTCATCTGAGCAATTGACTGAGCAATTTTGAGATGCAAGACTTGAAACTTGGCATGAGCATTCTTGGAAGTCTATAATGAACCATGAAAGTAATTTGAGGCATCAAAAGTCCAATTTTCTTTGAGAAAACCAAAACCCTAATTTGTGGCTCAGTGCTTAAGGGGTAGGCTTGTCTGGTCAAACTTTTGGAACTTCTTGAGTATTTGAGATTTTTTGTGAGAAATGTCTTGAGAATAGAGAGGGAAAATTTTGGGGTACAACAACTATACCCAAACTGGTATAAGAATTCATCAAGGGAGATTAGACGAACATCTATTCTATGAAGAAAAGGATTAGAAGGGATGGAGTAAGGTTTGGGGGTTTTGTCTGGGAAGGCAGTGGTTTTTGGCAGTCTGTCAACATTGAATGGGTTAGGAAAGCTGATGAAGAGTAAATTTTAGCTGACATAGGGTTAAAATTTTTTGTGTCAATATCAGAATCTTCAGATGCAGTAATAGGTGCATCTGAGTCACGGTGAGATGGGTTGAGAAGTGTTTATAAAGAAGTGTCTCAAGAAATATTTGGTTTGGTGAGAGATGGTTGGGGCTCAGAATTAGTGGCTTATGAGTTATTTGGCTTTTGCTGGTTCAACATATTTACTATTCCAAGTGTGGAGACAGAAGAATGTGTAGAGGTTTTAAGGGCGGAGGGAATTGATGAACTCATAAAAGCAAATTTGAGTAGTGAATTATTAGGAACAAAAGTATCAATAACAATTCTGACTTCTTTCACTGGCTCTAGAGACTTCTTCTCAGAAGATGGAGTCTTTGATTTCTTTGTATGTCCAGAAGGACCATCACAAGAACGTTTCTTAGAGATTTTCTTCTTCTTCTTGACAGGAGGAGCAGATACAGAGATAAACACAGGTTTAACCAAGAAATGATGGATTTCAGGAAAACTTGCAAGGTTAAAGTCTGGAAAGTCTTTAACATGGATTCTTCTAGATGAAATAACATTTTCATCTAAAGCTTCAAGCAGCTTAACCACTTCAATGATTAGAGACATAACCAACAAGTCTTCACCATTGAAATATCTACCAACCATTACTTCCAACTCTCGTTGAAGATTTAAAGACTTCGCCAACTTACTGTCAATCAAAATGTCAGTAATTAATCTTCCAAAGAGAATTCAGTCTCTTTTCTTCTTACAACCTAATGCTCAATTTCTACAAATGTGTAGAAAAATAAAAAAGTATACAGAGAAATAAAAAACTTATTAAATGTGAGTTTGATGTTGAGTTTTTGATTGATTTCATGGTGATAGTAGAAACTTCAAAGTGAGTTGAGAGAGATTGGAGAGTTTTTTAGAGAGTAAAGGAGAAATGAGGAAGAAGAAGAGTCACGCGCGTATTTGATTAAAAATGTGTCTGGAAGTGCATCTCCGTAAGTTATACAAAGATACATTTTCTATATTATTTTTTGACATAATATTAGGGTCTGGCTAAAAAACAGATGAATTATGTGAATGAGATGCGTTCAGAGATGCATTTCTGTATTTTAGAGATAATTTTAATTTTTCAACTAGGATATGGAAGCAAGTCTTGATGTGAGAAGAGCAATATCCTAATAAAGCCCAACATAATTCAAATGAAGCCCAATAGATTTCTCAAAACTGAATAACCCAACAGCAGCAACGGTTTACTTTTCAACCAAACCAACCAGTGTATCTTTGGAAGAGATTATTTTCATTTTCCAGAGACAACGTCATTGAGAAAAAAATTCAAGCAAATCAAACATGACTAGAAAACACAATTCATCATCATCTCAACCTGCTTCGTATTATCCCTCCACTGTTCCCAAATCCAAACATGCAAATAAAATTCCAAAACAAAAGGTATTAGAAGAAGAAGAAGATGATGATGACATCAGTAATTATAGTGATGCAGACGCTGTTGAATATGAAACAGAAGAAGAAACAGAAAAATATGAAGAAGAAGAAGAAGAAGAAGACAATGATGATGATGCCGTTTCTGAATCTAATCCACTGCATTGTGACCCATCTTCCTCGAAAGAAGCACACAGTAGTGATGTTCCAGAAAGCCCTTCAAATTCAATTTCTTCTTCTAATGTCCCTATTCCACCACAAACCATGAATGCATTTTCATACATAAAAGTGGCTCCATTACCCATTTTTCGTGGCACTCCAAACGAATCCCCAATAACCCATTTGAGTCGTTTCAACAAAATATGCAGAGCAAACAATGCATTCTCCATTGAAATGCAAAAGAATATCTTCCCCGTCACACTTGAAGAAGAATCCGCACTATGGTACGACCTCAACATCGAGCCTTACTACAATTCCCTTTCTTGGGAGGAAATCAAGTTGTCGTTTTTGCAAGCATATTACGAAATTGAACCCGTTGAGGAGTTAAAGTCAGAGCTTATGGGGATTTATCAAGGTGAGCAGGAACGTGTTAGATCCTACTTTCTAAGACTTCAATGGATTTTGAAGCGGTGGCCGGAACATGGTTTAGAAGATGATGTTATCAAAGGGGTGTTTGTGAAGGGATTGAGGGAAGAGTTTCATGATTGGGTTCTCATGCAGAACCCCAAATCTTTGAATGATGCATTGAGATTTGCATTTGATTTTGAGCATGTGAGAAGGATTAGGGGAAAGAAGGAAATGGTTTTGACTTGTGGGTTTTGTGAGGGGCCACATGAAGAGAGTAGTTGTGGGGTTAGGGAAAGGATGAGAGAATTATGGAGACAGAGTGGGAACAAAACCTGAGCCGTCAATGCACATAACATATGTGTTGGAAGAAAACCCTTTCAAGGAAATTGTGTTCTACACATGGCTCTATTCAATTATTAGGGAAGTTTGTACCAAAAGACAACTACTGGGGAAGTTGCTTTGTATATAGATTTTGGCATAGAATTGAATTATCATATTATTTTGCTAGTCACATTATAATGCTGGAACCAAAATTATGGTTAGAATATGGTATTTCAATCGGTTTGTTAATGTACAACAATCATTACACTATTCTGTTCATTATCTCCATTTCTATTGTTTTTGTTTCTTGTTGATTGGCGGCCACAAGTCCTAGCAGGGGAATGAAAATAAACTTCATTTCTACCATATTGTTATGGCCTATTACATCCCTAAATTTTACCTCTTGCCACAAAATGTAAACTAAACGAGAGAAGCTGGTATTTCTGTCGAGTACTACCTTATAGTATAAATACACTTCAATGCTTAAATTAGGAAAATACACATTATCATTGAGTCTTCCATAAGTGGCCAAATACTTCACTCCAACACGGTGAACCTGTTAAATGTTTTGGCAGTAATGAATTATATGCAAGCAAAGTCAGCCATAAGAGGCTGTGTCTTACTAGCAGCAAGAACAAAAAAACAAGTACTACAAACAGAAAAATCAGAACAATCCTTATTTACCATCTTAGTGCAGTGTAATCACCAAACATGTATAATACTGATCTATGAAGCATTAAATTCAGTCACTCTTTACATCTTCATAATCCAATTCTAAAATTGGCTAAAGGAAACAGCACAATATAACTGAAAGAGAGAAAAGCAAGAGAATGGTAGTCATTTTTTCAGCATGAAGCGAGGGAAGCAGAATCCACAATTGAAGTGGAAGGGTGAAGAGCAAGAATACCGCTCCTCTTTCGCCTTGGCACCATTTTCGTAACTTCAGGCTTACGCTTTAAAGTTTCAAGGACGATTCCACCGGTTTCATCTCTTTGTGTGTGGTGATTGTAGCTTTGCGACTGCGAGTGATTCACAACTCCGAGATTCTGATCAGAGGAAGCAGGAAACAATCTCTGAGCATCGCAGCAGCCAAATTTCTGGATAGAGGTAACACAACACTCCTGCCAGTTGAGATCACTGAGATCCGCACTCGCCTCCTCCATAGTCAAGTCAGCAAACGCGAAAATGCTCTCGGAGAGCGTTGATCGCGGTAGATCCTGCAGATCTAGCGTCTCCACAGCATCAGTCAACACTTTCTGCGAGTTAGATCCAAAACAGATTTTGCAAATTTCTTAAAATCAAAACTACTCATCGAAGATTCACATAGCAACATCAATAAAAATATACAATAACACTGTTCAACTAAACTAAGTAGCAGTAACTACTACAGATCGATCGGTGGAATCGGTTAAAGAGAGAGACAATTGATTGATACCTTTGGAGCATGGTGAATTTTTTTGAAGCCGTGAATACGGATAACCTGATACAGTTGTAAGGAGTAAAAGAGATGAAGAATTTTGGAATTGAAAATTGAAAAATGAAAAATGAAAAATAGGTTTGATTTGGAATGGAACCTGATTGATTTGATTCATGGTGAGATCGTTGGTGTGACGAGAGTGAAGGAGATGAATGTAATCTTCGAGGCAGAGCTTATCGTTCTTGATCGGTTTTTTCCTCGAGGAGATTGTGTGTGCTGCCATTGCCGTTCCCGTTGTTAATTCTTCTGCCATTTTTGCAATCTCACTTCAAACTGAAAATGTAAGGAGGGAACCGCCAACCTTTTATACTCGCGCGCTATTTCATGAGTTTCTTACCACTCGTTTACTACTACTACTCGTCGTTTATCTCCTCCTCCTCACATTTAAATATTTTATTTTATTTTGTACTAACTGTGCAATTCTTTTTTTTTTTAATTTTTGGAATAGATATAAATGAAGAAAAATACAAACTCTCTCAGAATATACACATTTCTTTGAGTAAATATGAATTTTGATAAACTTTTGTTTTGATGTCAAGGAGATCTTCAATCACACTTACACTTATTATATTTAAGTATAGCAACGGAGTCGGTCGGAACAATTTTTATCTTTTTCAAATTGGAATTTTTAAATAATTTGCATTCTCCATTTTAACTCAAACTATTTAAATTAGAATTCAATCTTAATTAAAACGAATTTTTTCCATCAATTTTAAAACGAATTTTTTCCATCAATTTTAAAACGAATTTAAATGAATATCCGCAAATATGGATTTTATTGTCACGCTTTATCATACTTCTATGCTTAACATGTAACATTTATAATACGAAGTTAAATAATTCAATAATTTTCATTAGATTAATAGAGTCTGTAATAGTTTTAACAAATCATGATTTCTATTTTATTTTATTTCATAATATAAGTTTTTTTAATTCACTATAAATTAATCAATTTGGAAGGGAAAATTTCGTCCTACAATACTACAAATTTCTATCCTACAGTACAAATTTTCATCCCAATTTAATTCTGGTACAGAATTTGAAACAAAACAATTTCGTCGCAATTATTTGAAGAAAAAATTTCAACTTCTTCAGTCACACAATCCGAACAAATTTAGAGATGGAATACAATTAATTTTCAAATTATTTCTTTTATTCTATCTCTATCAGAGTTCTAAGATTTTGTTCCAATATATTTGATATAAAAGTAGTATTATTTATTTTGAAACAATTTGAAGAGGAAATGTAAAAATGCACACATGTCACTATTTTAAAGGAGAATTTTAAATTGATTTTAAATTTAATTAAATTTTTAATAGAGATCATAGAGTAGTGGTGATAATAAATGGTTAAGATTTATTCTTACCTTTTTTTTTATTGGAAGTTTAAAATAATTCAAATGTATTGTGAAAGTTTCAAGAATCGTTTCGTTGAAAACAACTTATTTGAGAAATGTTTCTGAAAATCTGGAATCTGGAATTTTCAAAGAGAAAATTGATTTCCACAACTATAGTTTTCTGGAATTTGCGTTTTTAGTTTAGGAAATTAATTCTCTTGTTTTGAGAAATCGATTTCAAGCGCGATAGTTTGAATTTTTAGTTGTTTTCTTGGGTCTATTTGGTTCTAAATTGTATTTTTTGTGATATCCTATATAAACCCTCATGTAATGTTTGTTTTTAACCGTTAATGCCATAATAAAATTTTCTTCTCAATTGCTCTTTCTCTCTCTCTCTCTCTCTCTCTCTCTCTCTCTCTCTCTCTCTCTCTCTCTCTCTCTCTCTCTCTCTCTCTCTCTCTCTCTCTCTCTCTCTCTCTCTCTCTCTCTCTCTCTCTCTTCTCTCTCTCTCTCTCTCTCTCTCTCTCTCTCTCTCCTCTCTCTCTCTTTCATAATCTCCAAATTCTCTCTAACTTCATCTTCTACAATTAACCATTTTTCACCATTAATTCACCAACTTATTTTGTACATGTTCTAACATTTGGCATCAAGAGCCTAGGTTTTAATCCATTAATCTGCTGCAAACATGTCTAATGTTTCCAATGATAGAATCTCTACCAATCTTCCAACCCTTGACTCCAAGAACTATGACAAACGGTGCAAATAAATGAAGTTTTGTTTGGGTACCAAGACATTCTTGAAGTGGTTAATGATGGTGTTACACCACTTGGGGCAGAAGCTACAACTGCTCAACGGGCTATATTCAAGAAAGAGAAAAAGAAAGATTACAAGACACTCTTCTTGATACATTCTTGCGTAGAAAATGACAACTTCGAAAAGGTTGGTGATTGTGGATCGACGAAGAAAGCGTGGGAGATCTTAAATAAAGCTTATGAAGAGGCTGATAAAGCATATGTTGTGATGTTACAAACTCAAAAGAGGAAGTTCGAGCTGGTGCAAATGGAAGAGAAGGAGTCAATCAGTGAAATTGTTTGGTGAACCAAATGAAATCTTATAGTGAAACCGTGTTGGAGCAGAATGTTGTTGCAAAGATCTTACATTCTTTAACGTCAAGATTCGACAACATTGTGGTTGCAATCGAAGGATCTTTCTACATTGAGCAAGGAGGAGCTTCAAAGCTCATTAGAAGCTCATGAACAAAGGATCGATGAAAGAGGAAATGACAAAGCCAAATCGGAGATTATGTTGCAAGCACGGTTCAATGAGAAGAGTAAGAGGTCGGAAGGAAAATGGTCTTCAAAAGGGAAGATAAATTTTCCAGAATTTTGGTGGAAAAGATTCATAAAGTTCAAAGGTTTTGACGGTGCAAAGAGGTGAGAGCAGCTCCAAAGGTAGTGGTGTTGGCTCTTGAATTCAACACCTACTATATATTGGCCTTATGGGCCAAAAATAGAGCAGATAAAGCCAAGCTGGAAAATGCTTCGACGGATGGAAAAAACTTAGATAAAATATCTAAGTTACAAATTGGTCTTCGACCAGACATCACCATCAAGCCTTCGACGAGAAAGGTCCTGTGACCTTCGACTAGAAGAACAAACCTTCGTGTTAGTACCAAAGACGAGGGATATTTGAATTTGAAGATTGGAGGGAAATGCAGTTCGCCAGCAGTTAAGGGAAAGCGACGTGGCAGGAAGATAGAGGTCGAGGGACATGCAGAAGACACTTGTCTTCATCCTAGAGCAAAGCCACCCTCGACAGTTACATAATTTAGTATAAAAATAGGAAGTTTGTGTAGGTTTTCCGTGTGTTCAACCTATTGTGCTAGTTACTCAATTATTATTCAAGTACCCACTGTGTGTGAAAGAATAACTGAGAATGTAAGTTGGAAACACCACTTTTTATTAATAAAGTCTTTTTACATTGCTTTGATCTTCTTTTGTAAAGTTTATGTTTCCTGCATCTTTACCTGCACTTCTATTTACTTTCTTACTTTCCAAAACCACAAACACCATATCCCTGGTCGAACGTGCATTCTTCCTATATATCAACTTTTACATCAAACCAGCATAAAAGTTAGCATATGTTATGGGATCAATCTGATCGATCCCACGAGTAACCAAAAGGACTTTCCTTTTTGGAGGATCAACGGTTGTTTATCAAAAATCACGGTAAACAAGTGGTCAAGGCAACTACACCAAGAAGTTAGACAAGAGTGGTGTGAAGTGTTAAAATTGCCATAAGCTTGGTCATTTCACAAAGGAATGTAATGCAAAATTGAGATAAAATCAAAGCGATGGGGCTAAGATTGCTCGACAAGAGGTGGATGATGATAATACACTTCTGGTCATTATCACATAGGAGAATTATGGCTAGGAAAAGTTGCTGGACAACAGCTAGTAGCAGTTGTCAGTGGCTGGGAAGCAGCGTATGCAGCGTGAAAATCAATCAAGCCACAAAGAATAAAGTAAAATTCATGGATGACACCACTTTAGCGGCTGATAGTGTCGATGATGTTTTGATCATGAAGAAGGATGAGAGTCATTCTTTGATCAAATATTTTCTATACATTCTTGAAATTAAGTGTAACATCTTTGGCCAATTGCTTGAGAAGAATTGCATAGTTTACATGGAAAACAAGATTTTGCGCGTTTTAGATCGAAACAGAGTTTTAGTTCTTAGAGCACCTGTGGCTTCCAATCAAACATTAAATATAGAGTTGAAAGTGATGGAACATAGGCGTATTTCTACAGTGGCAAGTCATGATGAGTGGTTGTGGCATCATCGTCTTGGACATCTCAATTTTCGAGACCTCGACGCGTTACAAAAGAATGGTATGGTGACCGGGCTGCCTAAGATCAATGTTTCAGTTGAGATTTGTGAAGAGCGTGTTCAAGGGAATCAACACAAGAATAATTTCAGCAAGGATGCAGGTCATAAGACCAAACATCACCTTGAGGTGGTGTACTTCGATGTGTATGGTCCAATGTAAGTTGACTTGTATGGTGGGAATATATATTTTATCACATTCATTGATGATTTTAGTAATAAGTTATAGAGATACCTAATCAAGAGGAAGGATGAGGTATTTTATGTGTTTAAAAGATTCAAGTCCATGGTTGAGCGACGAAGTGGTCACAAAATCAAAATTCTCAAAACAGACGGTGGAGGTGAGTATGCCTCGAATGTGTTTGAGAATTATTTTGATGATGAGGGTATAGTGTGTGAGGTTGTGCCACCTTATACGCCTCAACAAAATGGTGTTTCTAGAGGAAAAATCGTTCGATAATGAAAATGATTCGTAGCATGTTGAAGAAAAAAAGCTTACCAAAGGAACAATGGGGAGAAGTTGTTTCTACAGCTACCTATTTGTTAAATAGGTGCCCTACAAAGAGTTGGACAAGGTGACTCCATAAGAGGTATAATTTGTACTTAAACCGAGTTTGAGTTATTTGAAAATTTTCGGTTCGATAACATTTCGACATATTCTGGGTCAACTTCAAAAGAAGTTGGATGACAAAGGAGAGATGATGTTACTTGTTGGTTATCATCTTACCGGAGGTTACAAGTTATTTCATGTAAAAAGCAAGAAGATTGTAATAAGTCGAGATGTGGTAGTGGGTGAGATAAGACAGTTTGACAGCAGAAAAAAGGGCATATTAGTTGCGGGAATTGATTTCCTAGATGAAGGAAATCAATTTCCTTCACGATTTTTGCATACAAAAACTGTTGGAACTAGATATTCAGAAGCAGAAATTGATTCCCCTAATTCTAGAAATCGATTTCCTGAAGAAACTGTAGAAATTCTGGATTCTGCAAGTCCTGTGCAGCAGCCGGTTGAGATCGAAAACGGCGAATCTAGTAATTGACCAACAAGGCGCAAAGGTCTACCTCAAAGGCTCTGAGATTGTAAATTATTCCATGATAATGAGATCAACAATGATGGTGATGTTATTCACTTTACGCTTATGATCGAATTTGAGCCCGTGAACACGAATGAGGCATTAAGCAATCCAAAGTGGATGTACGATGAAATAGGAGCTTGAATCGATTGAGAAAAACAGTACTTGGGAGCTAGCCGATCTACCAGAATGGAAAAATTCAATAGGAGTGAGATGGGTTTATAAAGTGAAAGCAAGTCCAAAAGGCGAAATTGTCAAGCATAAGGCTCGACTAGTTGCGAAGATATTTTTGCAAAGAGAAGGTATAAACTATGTTAGTGTTTGTTGGCAGCAATTTTGGTAAAACAATGACTTGATAATGTTTTGCTAAATGTCTTGCCATTTGAAGCAAACTGTTTTGAATGATGTCAAAGCAGATGTCTTGACATCTACCCCATGAGCTGAACGAAAACTTCATATCTGATTTAAGTTTTCTGTTTCTTGTTTTTATACGCGCCATTATTCAGGACTTGTGACTCATAGGTTGCGAAAAATATGGAGGAATATTTTTCTATTTGCATTATCCTTATGGATTATATCTTGTCATGTTTTCATGGAAATATTCAAAAGATTAGAATATTTGTTTTTCAGCTCAAGCCCACTGCTGCGCCTTTATAAGGACTTGCTTCCTTATTCAT
This sequence comes from Vicia faba, assembly GCA_948472305.1. Classification (NCBI taxonomy): domain Eukaryota; kingdom Viridiplantae; phylum Streptophyta; class Magnoliopsida; order Fabales; family Fabaceae; genus Vicia; species Vicia faba. The sequence goes on from OX451741.1 coordinate 625,702,429, forward strand.
TCAACTGCAACTTTTTAAGAAGAATACATTATTTCTGTTTTAGAAGTCTAAGTCTTTTAATTGTCATATACTCTATTATTGATTTAATACTTGAGTTGTTATTTGAGTTGTTAATTGTGTATCATTCATAATATTTTAAGCATTGAATGATTGAAGTCTTTAAAACTTATTATTTCAGTTGTTCTTCACTGTAAGTGATTGAAGGGATTTAAGGAGGGCCTCATACCTAGGTGTGTCTTAGGTAGAAGTATAGAACGGGTAGTGATTAAGTGATTAGATCGTAAAAAGGTTGTTTACTAAGGGTTTATGAATTGATACTATTTAGTGGACTTGTCCCTGGCTTGGTACTTCCCAGAGTAGGTGTTATTGTACACGAAACTGGGTTAACAATTCCTTGTGCTTTTACTGTTTTTACTTTTGTTGCATTTTACATTGTCCTCAGGTATTTGTGTCGTGACATCTTCTTCGACATCTCATATCTGATACCAAAATTTCAATTAGTATCAGAGCAGGCATCCTGCTCTATATCTGGGTGAGATCCAGGGAAGATACTTTCCGGTACTATGGACAAGAAAGGAGGATTTGTGAAAAGACCACCCATTATGGATGGAAGTAATTATGACTATTGGAAACCACGTATGGTGGCCTTTCTAAGTCTCTGGACAACAGAGCTTGGAAAGCTGTCTTAAAAGGATAGAAACACCCTGTCAAATTGGGAGAAAATGGAGAACCTACTTCTAAGTTAAAACTAGAAGAAGATTGGTCTAAAGAAGAAGATGAAATTGCTTTTGGAAATTCTAAAGCCTTGAATTCTATATTCAATGGAATTAACAAGAACATTTTTAGATTAGTGAACACATGTGAAGTAGCTAAGTGTGATACGGTAGGAGAATTGACTTGGGATGTTTTGCGTTTGATCGCAAATGTTACGGTTAGCAAAAGTCGCCACCGACTTTTCTTTTATCCAAAAGGAAAGGTGAAAAAGAACAGGAAATACCTTTGAGATTATTTCTTGAGTTCGGGGGTAGATTATGAAAAGAGAAGGTATTAACACCCTTTTCATCCATAGTTATCTATGGGCTCTTAGTTGCTTGCTAGATCACTTGCTTTTGTTTGAAAATGTGATTTGTTTGGAAAATATGCATTATGGTGGTTTTGAAAGTATTTTGAAAAGGCGCATTCGTTTAGGCAAACTTTATAATAGTTCTCGTTTGTAAGAATATATACAAAGTGTTGGACTTTTGAAAATATTTCATGTTTGGAAAGTGTTTTGAAAATGTTTGTTTTGAAAGTGTTTGGTGTTTTTTTAAAAATTAGCAAGGATGTTTGTTTTGAAAATGAGCAAGCAACTAGGAACAATCTACCTACTCAAAAGTCTTTGTTTATTTCTTCATTTCCTTTGATATTGTTATCTTACTATTGATTTGGTAAGAAGCCTTATCTTTGAATGTAAAGGGACGGGCATGGGTCATCGTATAATCATGATAGAAATGTTGTGAGATATCTTAATATTTCTCTTTGAGGGACTAAGATCATTTTGAAAGGCAATATTGATAGCGTCATCGAGGGACTATGATCTTATATTTTTTATTGTTTTTTCTAAGACATTCCACATGCATAACATGACCATTTTTTTAAGGCAACAAAGTGGAATTACCCTAGGGGTGCAAGTGTGTTTGATTTACATGCATTGTTTATCTCGAATTATGATTCACTAATGATTGATTTTGCTCTTGCCATACAAACCCTAATTACTAACATTTATATAAAGCGATAAATTGCGGAAAGTAAAATTACTACGCTATTACATCATTAGGGGAGGGGGTATACAAATTTACAAATGGGGATTGCAAGAAAACTAAACCTAATTATCTATTACAACCATGTTGAATAATGTACAAGAATTGAATAAATGATGTACAAGAAGATAAATGAAAAATAAAATGATTTTTGTTTAGTTTTAATGAAAGGGTTTAGTTTTGACCTAATTAAGAAAATGATTAATTAAAATTAAAAAAAAATAAATTTAAACTAATTAAGAAAGAAATTAAGTTTGAAATATTTTTAGGGTTTTTTATGAAAATGTTTTAAGTTTAATGAGAATAAAATGGAAATTAATTAATTAAAAGAAACCTAAGTTCTAAGTTAATTTTAAATAAAAAAAGAAAAAAATCTCCTTAAAGAGGTATATTCTAGAGGTGTTCGTGGTTCGGTTTGGATCGGTTTTAAAGCAAAAACTCATATGATCCAAAGATTAATTCACTTAAGGTTCGGTTCGGTTTTGGATGATATATTTAAAAAAATTCAATCTAATCCGATCCAATTTTATGCGGTTTAATTTGGATCGGTTTTTGGATATCCAAATTACACATTATATTTTTATTAATATTATAAAACTACTAATAAATCATAGATTTGATATAATATATAACATATAGTATATTAAAAGTTAATATTACAAAATGAGAGTGATTGATTATGCTTGAAATAATAAAAATAAATAGATTATACCAAACTAATAAATATTATTAAAAAAATTATTATCATCTAATAATAAATTCACATAACATGTCATACTAATAAAAAGTAAATAAGTATCAAAATATATTTATGCGGTTCGGTTTGGTTTGGATCGATTTTGAAAAATTCATCTGAAATCCAATCCGAACCGATCGGTTTTCATAAAATAACATCCAAACACAACCAATAACTTTCGGATTTTTTTTGTTTTTCGGTTTTTTGGATCGGTTTTCGGTTTTTTATTTGGATTGGTTTAGATTTGAACACCCCTAATATATTCCCTCTGATTAACCTTTCAGCTGCTAAGCCTTTATGTGCGGGATATCAATCAGATTCTAGAGAAATTTACTTAAAATTTAAGGGAATCTCTTAAAATCTGAAAAGACCAGCTAGTTAAATTCTATAATATTGAATATGCTCTAAATAGATTTGAGAGACAAGTCCACATGTGGAAACCATCAACTCATTGGTAAAAACCAAGTATCTTGAGCTAAGTGTAAGACATGTAATTTGTTACTCTGTCTACAGAAGACATATAATTTATCTCAGTCGATGATTATTACAACATATCCGCTCTAAATAATATATCAGCAAGATGGTTGTCAATCGTGTGAAAACAAAGTTGTCATCACCTATGTTGTATGCCTAGATAATTTAACTTCCTCGAATAATTTGTGCTTGTTTCTGGGTTGAGTATCTTTGTCTGTTGTCAATCAAAAGTAGCCTCAATCAGAGTTTGATAACCTAACTATGATGAAAAGTGGTTTCTGATTTACTTCAGACATTAGAACTTGAAATGGATTATTTAATGTTAACTACATTTGGATTAATATTTATGATAATTATATGTGTTGCTTAGTTACTACAAGCTTAAATACTCTTGGGTAATGATGTGTATCTCTTTAGTATTCTTCTTACTACTACTTCTATCACCTTCATTTTTGTTGTCTTGTCTTTTCAATGTTTTTGTTTTTAAATGTTTTTTAAATCTTTATGTTTTTGTACTTCTCAACTGTTTTAGACTTCTTAAAAACTGTCCTCGAGTGAATCTTTTGCAAATTCAATTGTCCTGCATTTACTTTTGGCTAGGCCTTTAAGAATCCCTTCTCCTCTCCTGTTTTAATCAATTTTTTTTTCGTTTACTCAACCTGAAATGGTTTCGAGATCTATTTCTAATATTAAGAACCTGTTAGTAGTCATCAATGAAAGATTAGTTGATCTTAAAGAAATTTTAGTCGTTGGCTATGATTTTCAAAGGGTGGTCTCTCAAAAAGGATGGAATGGTTACTTCATTATGCTATTTGGATTCACATACTCAAATCTTATTAAAGAGTTTTGGATAAATACTTCTATCCAACAATTAAATATGGAGTTTGTAAGTCTTTCTATTTTATATGGTGTTCCTATCATCATCACCATAACTTTTATTGCTAATGCTATAAACTGTGAAAATGATGAGATTTCTCTAAATATATTGTCATGGGAACACTATTTTCCTCCTGACTACATCCTTGTTGATTCATACAACACTTCTAATGTCTCTAATCTTTATTCCGAGGCAATGTGTGAGACTAAGAAAATATAGAAGCAATAGTATCAAAACTTATTTCATCATAACTTGTTTACATAAGATCTTTCAAACAATATCAAAACTGCTCGTGACAAGTACTTTGGTACAAAAAAGTATTAAACTAAATTTGTATCTTTAGTTTTCTTTGCAGCTTGAACAAACTAAATTTGAGGAGTGCTGGCTGATATTGCTACACCATCAATGATATGCCATGCCACTGTGTATGGTTCTTCACACCATCATTTTTGCACACATTGTATGGTTCTTCATGCATAATTATGGTTCTTCAATAGCATGAACATTAGCATGAACAAACTTCACCTTAACACCATTCACTTTCTCTCTCTCGCTCTTTCTCTCTCTAACCACTTGTGAAAATTCAATTTCAATGAGTTATCAAATCTCAACCACATATCATATGATAGTAATAATGTTAATTACAATGGTTGTTCTTCCATGAAAGATAGGCTTGTTTAACATGAGATACTCCATTAATGGAACCTTGATTATCACTTTCTTCGAACGCCGAACCGCAACTCACCACAAAACACCACCACACGCATCAACATACACCACCAGTATGAAACTATATCATTTTATTTGCATGAAACTGTATCTATACCCTTCTGAAAATTCACTTTTGATTTTTATTCTTCCATCATAATTGAAACTAGCTGCATCATTGTCTCTAATTATTGAATTTATGTATAAGTGCATGCATACACTAAAACTACAGATCATCACTGTTAGCATTTCTTTGATAATAGATAATTTGAATACGTATGGAAATGATTTCAATGGTGGACTCTTTCATTTTCAAGACGGTGAATTGACAACAATGATTCCCACTGTAGGAGTGAGTTTTCACTATAAGCAAATGTGATACATATTTATGATTTTTTTATTGTCACTGAAAATTTAATTTTCATAAACATATGTACATAGAAAAAACTTATGCATATTTTAAATTAGAGAGGTGTCGGTTCCACTTTAATAGATGTAAGAGAAAATTATGTAATTTACCCTTTTATATATAAGGACATAGACTCCCTTTACTATACCCTTTTACTACTCTATTTATGCTATAACATTTTACAAAATCACGTACTTTTAGTTTCAATTTCAATTTCAATTTCAATTTCTATATACTTATACACTTTTTTAGTATAATAGAAATATATTACATTTCCAAAAAAAAAGATATTAATATTAATAATTCATATAAGTAATTACCATAATTCATCGTTATGTCATTTATTATTTTATTTTTAAGAATTACATTTATTTCTCCAAAAGTTTAAATAAAATACACAAATTCCTCTCTATTTTTAAATTATACACTAACTACCCTTAAGATTATATATGTTAACACATTTTTTAATGATAAATAAAAAATCACAGGTAAATATCATCTTTACTTATAAGTTTTTATTCTCATTAAAAATCAAAGTGATGTTAATATTATTTTAATAAATTTTAAATGAGCTTAGTGTATATTTTAAAACAGAAGAAATGTGAATATTATTTTATTATACAATGTAAGGGTAATTTTCTCTATTTTAAAAATATTTTTATATGATTAAATGTGACGAGAGATAGAAATGATACACATATAATTTATTTAAATCAATTCAATTGATAATTGTGCAAGAACATAAAATATATGAAAGTGAATTTGAATTTAATAACATCCTATTTTTATCACAAATAACATCATATTTATTCACCTTTAAATGGTAAATTTTAGCCACTACATTATTTTAACCAAAATAAAAATGACACATATGTAGGCATGGCAATTGAGCGGATCAGAGACAATTTTCATTTTCTCAAATTCAAACCCAAATCCCTAATTAATTTCTGTTCCCCGCCCAAATCCAATAGAGAAGGAGAATTAAAATCCAAATTCGTTTTTGTTCTGGACTGGGCCGGGCTGGCCCAAGAGCAAGGATGAAGGCCCAATCCAAACGGCTTTGCAGAGGGTCGCGCCGACCAAGAAGCTACAGTCGTGTCCGCCACCATCCGCGAGCGCCACATCCTCGACTCCATGCAGTCCAGCTCGACCTCAGCTCGAGCACCCCTCATAGGGCAGACTATGACCCTTACACCATTACCTGGATTCCGAAAAGACCGCATCCTCGTCCGTCCGTACTTCTCGCAGAACACCCAGGAAGGAGACCATGTGCGGGTCCCCACTACACACGTAAAACCTGGCAGTTCCTTCATTGGGCCAAACCTGCCCGACCCAATGAAGGGACCTTGGCCCAGCGCTAGGGGCTATATATACCCTCTGTTCCCAGAGGGTCAGGTATTCATTCTTTTACCATACACACACTTTCTTGCCTGCTCGTACTGCCACTTACTTTAGCAATGGAGTGCCTTGCAGGTACCCCCCCATCTCGTTCAACTTCAGCTCGGAGCCAATCGTGACGGTCCAGGTCTGATCCGGTAAGATCAGTGGCGCCGTCTGTGGGAAACTAGCTTCCCCATCTTGCAAAAACTCAAAGACCAAAGCTCAACTCAACTATCACCGTCATGGCTGACCAAGTTCGTGATGAACAAAACGTCCGCGCCGTCGACACCAACAACGGCCTCGCAGATAAAAATGGACACCTTGATAACACCGGTAACCCCGGTCACAACACCATCCCTGTGTCAACGGCCCCAGGGCCTTCAATCCACCGAGACGGAGTTACCGCTTCATCCTCCTCGGTCCCCCCGCCACTCGAAGAAGACGATGCAGCTCTCGCGAACTATCAAGTTGCTCAGTTTCAGGAAGTCCCCGTCCCCGTCGGGGCAGATGCCACAACCCGAGCGCTGTTCGCGGCGATCAATCAGACGAATTACCTCATCTTCGCCCAAGGGGAAAGATTGAGGGCACTTGGAGACGATCGAAGACCCCCGAGGAGGCACCAGAGGCCTCAGACTCCACCTCCTCGAGTGACTGAAGTTCATTTCCCATCTCCCCCCGCGGAGACATTACAGAGATACCTCTCGAAGCCCGTCGCCCCGCCCATCGGGGAAACGCCCCCCTTTGGAGAGGCAACCCATCATCGAAGCTGGAGGACGCGGCCGCGCCCCCGCGAGACAGGAAAGAAGACACTCCGGAGATGGTCATGGAAGAATCAACCAACGAGCACCATGCTCGAGAGATGCCCAGCACGACCAGGACCGTCATGTCCGACAGTATTACAGGTCCCCATCTCTGTCCCTGGAACAGAGCGATGAGGAAGACCCCCGCGGTCCCCTGTCGCAAGCTATCACGGAGGCGCCCATCCCCCCGGGCATGGAGAAGCCTCCACACTTGAAGGAATACGATGGAGTCGTGGACCCGGTCGACCACATAGACGGGTTCGAGGCTATGCTGCACTATCACAACATCGGGGGGCCCATCAAATGTCGGCTGTTCCCCACGACCCTCAGGAAGGCGACAATGGACTGGTACAAAGGACTCACCCCGGGGTCAATCACCTCGTGGCGGAACCTGAAGAACCAGTTCATCAGTTCATTCACAGCATATCGGCGACACCCAAAGACCGAGGCGGCTCTCGAGGCCATCATCCAGAGACATGATGAAACCTTAAGAGAGTTCATCAACCGCTTCAACCGTGAAGCCATACAGGTCCCCTACGCGGACCACATGAAGAGATATCTGTTGGAGAGGGGGCTCCTCCCCGGCACGGAATTCAGAAAGGTCGTGGGCATCGAGCCACCTAGAACATTCGATGCCCTCCTCGAAAAGTCCCGGGTGTACATGGATTATGAGGAGAGAGAAGCGACCAACAGAGCCCGAGACCCCAGGACTCGCGGGTCCAACAGCAACCCGCGCCAGGAAGCTCCTCCTTCTCGGCGAACCGGGGAGAAAAGAAAAGAAGACAAACCCTAGGAAGTCCGAGAGCAAAGGGGACCCTCGAGGCGTTTTACCGAGTACATTCCACTCACAGCTTCCCGCGAGTGCATTTTGGCGGAGTGTGCCAGCACGGACTTCAAGGATGGGGGCGTCAAACGTCCCCGACATGCTCCCGCCAAGCTCGGAGCAGACAAGAACAAGTATTGTCAGTACCATAGGAGCCATGGTCATCTGACTAAAGATTGCGTCCACCTCAAGGACGCCATCGAAACCCTCATCAAGGGAGGAAGGCTCGCACAATACCAGCGAAACGACGCTCCTCGCCGTGACGCTTGGGAGACAAGAGAGTCGGAGGAAGACGCCCGACCATCTGACGAGTCGGTCCCCATCCAGACCGCCTTCTCCGTGACCAGACCCGAGGACTTCGACGTCCCCGAACACCTGCGGGAGCCGCTCACAACACATAGCAGGTGGGAATATTTCCCCTCCGCCATGGTCATCAACGGAGGAGGATTCAACGACGACCATTAATTCGGCTAAGAGGAAGCTGGATGAGCTGGTCGACGCGGCACCCCCGTAAACAGTGACATTTGAAAGAGTGAAGGGCAGGTCAGAACCCATCACCTTCTACCTAGAAGAGCTCCCCGGGGGAGCCCCCAACGCGGTCATCCCCTTGCTAATAAGGGCAAGAATGGCCAACTTCAATGTGCTTCACATCCTCGTCGACGAAGGAAGTTCCGTCGACGTAATGTACAGCCAATTGTTCCGAACTCTGCAGCTGGACGACTCACATCTCTCGCCATATGTAGGGTCGGACTTACAGGGTTTCAATGGCTCGACCTCCAAACCTTAGGGATATGTCGAGCTCCTGGTTACATTCAGCGAGGGAACAACGAAAAGACAGGTCAAAGTACACTTCCTCGTCATCGACTGCCCGTCCCTCTACAACTGCATCCTGGGAAGACCAACATTGGAAGAACTGACAGCGGTGCCCTCCACCGTCCACCTGAAGATGAAATTCTACACCAAAAGGGCACGGGTAGCTACTATCCAGGGAGACCTAGTCGCTGCCCGGAGATGTTTCAACGCTGCATCTAAGGGACGTGACACTGTCGACGTAGGGACAAGGCCCGCCAAAAGACCAGCAACGACGCGACAGGAGCCCGACAAACAAGAGTCCGCCAAGGAAGAAGTCTAGAAAGCTCCACCAAAGGTCGACTCTATAGCTCTGGACGCTCGTTTCGATCAGGACGAACCTCTCAACGGCGAGCAAGTTCCACTCCGACTAATACCGGACAGGGATTTTAAGCTCGTCCCCCTCGGCACAGACCCGAGCAAAGGAGTAAAGATTGGCAAGGATCTCCCCGACATGGCAAGGAAGCAAATCAAAGCTTGCTTGCGTGAGAATGCTGACATGTTCGCCTGGAGCGCCGTGGAGATGCCCGGACTCGACCCGGAGGTCGCCTGTCACCACCTCGCCATAGATCCTGCCGCTAGGGCCGTAGTACAACGTAGGCGTAGGCAGTCTCCACAGAAAACGAAGGCTGCTGAAAAAGCTGTAAAAGACCTCATAGAGGCGAATTTTATTTCTGAAGCCCGGTATTCCACCTGGCTGCCGAATGTTGTACTTGTTAAAAAGAATAATGGAAAATGGAGGATGTGTGTTGACTATACCGATCTCAACCGGGCTTGCCCGAAAGATGCTTTCCCTTTACCGAACATAGACATGCTGGTCGACAACTCAACCGGCTACAAAACGTTGTCGTTCATGGATGCTTACTCGGGCTATAACCAAATCCCGATGGTCGTGGGAGACAAACACTGCACAACTTTCATGACTAGCTCGGGCAACTATTACTACAACGTAATGCCCTTTGGACTAAAAAACGCCGGGGAACTTACCAACGCATGATGAACAGGGTTTTCTATAAGCAGAGTGGGGACATGCTCGAGGTTTACATGGACGACATGATCGTCAAATCCCGAGCAGACTTCGACCATGCAGCACACCTCAAGGCAGTCTTTGCCTAAGCAAGACAAAGTAAAATGAGATTCAACCCCGAGAAATGCACGTTCGAAGTCAAGGCAGGAAAATTCCTCAGATTCTACCTAATAGAACGAGGAATCGAAGCCAACCCCGACAAGTGTCGAGTGTTCTCCGACCTCCCGACACCAACGTCGAAGAAGTCAATACAAATAATGAACGGCATGCTCACATCATTGTCCCGCTTCGTCGCGAGGTCCGCTCAGCACGCCATCCCCTTCTTCAAACTCCTTCGTAAAGAAGCAGCCTTCGAATGGAACGAGGAGTGTGAACGGGCACTGCGTCACCTAAAGCAAAGTCTATCTCAACCACCCGTATTGTCTCGACCATCCGACGGGGAGCCACTGTTCCTATACTTGGCCGTCTCAAACGAAGCCATCAGCGTGACTCTCATCCGCGAGACCACCGACGGACAGAAACCTGTCTACTTCACAAGCAAAGCCCTACAAGGACCCAAAGCAGGTACCAACAGATAGAAAAGGTAGCTCTAGCCCTCGTCAATGCGGCGAGGAGACTCAGACACTATTTTCTGGCCCACACAATCATCGTGCGAACCGACCAACCAGTGAGGCAACTCCTGGGTCGGCCCGACATGGCGGGCAGAATGTTGAAATGGTCCTTGGAGCTCTCCGAATTCGACATTCAGTACGAGAGTAGGAAAGCCCTGAAAGCACAAGCCCTGATCGACTTTGTCGTGGAAATGACCGCTCGTGACCCACCCGTCGAGAAGGAACACAAATGGACCATCTTCGTCGACGGGGCCTCCAGCTCGTCCGGAAGTGGCACAGGAATCCTCCTAGAGAACAAGGAAGGCGTAGTGGTCGAACACTCGTTAGCTCTCTCCTTCCCGACATCGAAAAACCAAGCAGAGTACGAGGCCCTGCTCACAGGAATGAGGCTAGCCGAGGACCTGGGAGCTTGCGAAATACAAATCTTCACAGACTCCCAACTCGTTGCCTCCCAAGTCCAGGGAAGTTACCAAGCCAAGAACGACAACCTCGTCGAATACTTAAACTTAGTCAAAAAATACATGACAAAGTTTGAACGAGCAGAGATTTCACATGTCCCCCGCGAGCAAAACACAAGGGCAGACATATTGTCCAAACTCGCGAGCACGAGAAAGAAGGGCGGAAACAAATCCGTCATACAAGAATCCCTAGCACGCCCGAGCATCGAAAGATCCTCGACACTAGTCGAAGTCCACACCATAGGAGATGCCCCGTCCTGGATGACCCCGGTGTACAATTTCCTGACGAAAGGCGAACTCCCCTCGAACCAGACGGATGCGACCACCACAAAGCGACGAGAATGCTCCTACGTGGTGCTCGAGCATAAACTATACCGCAGGGGATTCTCCATCCCCCTCCTGAAGTGCATCGATGAATCCACGGTCCCCGAGGTACTGCGGGAGATACACGAAGGGATCAACGCCCAACACATGGGCGGTAAGCCCCTGGCGAGGAAAGCCCTTCGAGCGGGGTATTATTGGTCGACGATGCAACAGGACGCCAAGGAACACGTCGAGAGGTGTGACAAGTGCCAGAGGCACGGTGACATGCACCTCGCCTCCCCTCACGAACTGAGCATATTGTCGTCTTCGTGGCCGTTCGCATGGTGGGGTATGGATATCCTCGGTCCCTTCGTGCAAGGGACTTACCAAAATAAATTCCTCATCGTGGCCGTGGATTACTTCACGAAATGGATAGAAGCCGAGGCTCTCGCGAAGATCACATCGCACAACATCCTCCGTTTCTACAAGAGAAACATCCTCGCCAGATTTGGAATCCTGAGGGCACTGGTGACCGACAACGGCACCCAATTCACCGACCACGGGTTCCAGGACTTCGTCACCAAACTAGGAACAAAACAACACTTCACCTCGGTCGAGCACCCTCAAACCAACGGGCAAGCCGAAGCCGCAAACAGAGTCATTCTCCCGGGACTCAAATGCCGACTCGGTGAAGCAAAAAGGGGTTAGGTCGAGGAGCTGCACAGCGTCTTGTGGGCATACCGCACCATGCCCCACTCGACGACGGGCGATACCCCCTTCCGACTAACATACAGCACCGAGGCCGTCATACCGGTAGAAATCAGAGAACCCTCCAGACGGACAGAGAATCTCCTCGACGAAGAAATGAACGACGAGGCACTCAGGAACGAGCTCGACTTAGTCGAGGAAATCTGATCGGGGGTGGCCCTACGCGAAGCCACCTTAAAACAACGAGTGACTCTGCGCCACAACGACAAGGTCATCAAACGCGAGTTCGAAATCGGCAGCCTGGTGTTACGAAGGAACCAGAAAGACTCCCGCGAAGGGAAATTGGCCGTGAACTGGGAAGGGCCTTACCGCATCCACGACATCACTGGTACCGGGCATATTACCTCGAGCAACTGGACGGAGAACCACTACCACAACCCAGGAACGCTGCTAAACTAAATCAGTACTATAGTTAAAAACCCTTAACACCGAGGACTCTCGCTGTCGACACCCACGTCCGGCCAGCGAGGAAAAACGTCTGACCCCGTAGAAAGGCCAAGGTACAGGCCAAACATACGCCCAAACGGCATAGCGTCGTTCAGCAGACGAGCATGAACGATAGTGCCCGATGTGGACACCTCAATCGAGCTCCACCGTCAAAGTACCTGTAGGGCATAACACCCAGCTCGCGATGGACAGTTCACGCCACGGGTGAACAACCCCGATCCGGGCCATACGCCCGAACAAGCGGCTTCGCTCCGCACGCCCGACGAATCTCGAAGAACGTCGGACCATCCAAAGGGTCGAAAAGGAATCTCTCCTCGAGGTCGTTACTTAGGCGAATTTCGCCACCAAATAGAAAGCCGAGCACAAGCATGTCCCGAACAAAAGACTTAGACAAATTTACCAACAAAGTCACAACCACACACAGGCAAGACTCAGGGCCATAACTTAGGCAAGTTCAATCGCAAAATATCAAAACATAAACACGGGCAAAACAATCAAAGTCGAAACAAACATTCATTCAAAAAGCTTGTGGGCAACAAAACAAATAGAAATAAACTGACCAAGAAGGCCGGCGATGTTCGGAAAGTACAAGAGCGGGCATGCAGGCACAAAAAGTAAAACATGCACGGGCACACGGGCCCTAAAAACAACCATCAAACAAAAGAAAAGGCGCACAAGCCCGACTAAGATCTCGCAGCTAGACTTCCCCGGGGCTATCACCGCCGACAACAGAAGACTCGGGCGGGGGCACGACCTGGACGTCGATGATCTGAGACATGTAGCCCACTCCTTCAGTATTCATATCGGGATTCAACAGAGCGAGCTGGCTAACCACGGCTTCAAAGCCATCCGCCAAATCACCGACACAATCCGCCTCGAGGAGTTGAATACGAGCAACCAGTTCTGACCGACTCCGCAAATGAGCTGTCTCCTTCGACTCATCCTCGGTAGGGAGCATGGCGGCCTTTAGCTCCTCGACCTCTTTGGCGAGGCGCCCGTTGTCAGCTTCTGTGATCGGTGGATCTGGAACTAACTGTTTAACGCTGGTTCGCGAAATGTCGCGGAAGCAAGAGTCGCCACCGTCTTTTATTTTCTCCAACATGGAAAGGACAAAAGCACAGAAAAATTCCTTATTGAGATTAGTTCTCGGTTCGGAAGGTAGATTTATAGAAAGGGAAAGTGTTAGCACCCTTTCTATCCATGGTTATCCATGGACTCTTAGATACTTGCTCATTGTGTTTTCAAAATGTTTGTTTGCTTTTCGACTGTGGGTTTAAAAAAAGTTTCTTTGAAAATTTAAGTTCGACTCTTGTATCAGTCCTCAAGAGTGTTTGAAAAATTGCTTTTTTGAAAGCTTTTTGAAAGGTGTCGGTGTGAAAAGAAGTTTTTGATTTGTTTTGAAATTAGAGCAAGTATCTACGAGTCATCTACCTACCCTAAGGAATTCGTCTGTGTAAATGTCCTTAAGATAGTTCCATCCCACCATTGAGAGGTAGGTAGCACCACCGTTGGAGGTGTTCGAGTCAATTCGAGGGTTAGGGACAGTGTGGTCACCGAGCAATAGTAAGATACCTTAGAAGCTACCTTATTCCATTGATCTTTTTATTCCGAGGCAACCGTTTCGAGGCAACTTATTTCGAGGCAACCGTTTCGAGGCAACTAGATCAATGGAACATAAGGACTCACTAAGACGTCCTGTACTCGACGACCACGTTTCGAGGGGCAAGGCAACAGTGAGATCACCAGAGCAACAGTAGGACACCTTAGAAGCTACCCTTATTCCATGTTCATGGACATAAGGACTTACTAAGACGTCCTGTACTCGACGACCACGTTTCGAGGGGCAAGGCAACAGTGAGGCGTACCCTAAGAGTGGTGTGTGAATTGTGTGTCATTTTCAGTTATTATTTGTCTTGTCATGCATTGGGTGAGCTACACTTTGATTTTATTTGGACATTCATTCTTTCATGTGATTAGCAGTTAAAAGGGTGCTGTGATCGGTGGATCTGGAACTGACTGTTTAACGCTGGTTCGCGAAATGTCGCGGAAGCAAGAGTTGCCACCGTCTTTTATTTTCTCCAAATGGAAAGGACAAAAGCACAGAAAAATTCCTTAAAGAGATTGCTCTCGGTTCGGGAGGTAGATTATAGAAAGGGAAGGTGTTAGCACCCTTTCTATCCATGGTTATCCATGGGCTCTTAGATACTTGCTCATTGTGTTTTCAAAATTGTTTGTTTTTCAGAGTGTGAGTGGGTTTGAAAAAAAAGTTTCTTTGAAAGTTTCAGATTGACTCTTGTATCAGTCCTCAAAAGTGTTTGAAAAATTGTTTTGACAGCTTTTTGAAAAGTGTAAGGTGTGAAAAGTATTTTGATTTGTCTTTGAAAAGAGCAAGTACCCATGAGAATCTACCTACCCTAAGGAATTCGTCTGTGTAAATGTCCTTAAAGTAGTGCCATCCCATCATTGAGAGGTAGGTAGCACCACCGTTGGAGTTGTTCGGGTCAATTCGAGGTTCGGGACATGGTGATCACCGAAGCAATGGGAAGACACCTTAGAAGCTACCCTCATGCCAGGTTCCCGGATCATGAGGACTTACTAAGACATCCTCTACTCGACGATCACCTTTCAAGGGGCAAGGCAACAGTGAAGCGTACCCTAGGGGTGGTGTGTGAATTGTGTGTCATTTTCAGTTTATTGTTTGTCTTGTCATGCATTGGTGATCTACGTTTTGATTTTATTTTTGGGCATTCATTCTTTCATGTTATTGTTTAACAGTTAAAGGTGCGGGAATTTAAAGTGCGGAAAATAAAAGTCCTACGCTATTACAAGGCGCGGGTCTACATCGCCAAATTAAATAAAGACCCGATTTGAATAAGTAAAATGCGGAAGGTAAATATCCTAATTATCTATTACAAGGCTTTGGGGCAAATACATTATATCCACAAAAGAAATAAAAATAAATGTGCGAAAAGAAATAAGAATCGAGTGCGAGGGCGTTGGACCCTTTAAGGAATTGAATTGAAATTATTAAATTAATTAATGATTAAAGAAAAGAAGTTATTTTTTTTTTTTGATGTTTTTGTTTTTTTATATTTTTTTTATGAAATAAAATAGAAAAAGAAATTAAAATGTCAAAAGAAAAGCCTAAGTCTAAATTTATTTTAATTATTAAAAAGAATGTTAAAATGACCTAATTAAAAACTAATTCAATTATGGTTTATTTACAAAATAAAGATAATAATAATAAAAGTGTTAATTATATTTTTTTTTTTGGGTTTTTATGAAAATGTTAGTTAAATTAATTTAATGATAGAGTAATTATTTTTTGGTGTTTTTTTGGATCAATTTTGATAACTAAAAGCAAATAAAAGTCAAATTAATGATTATTTAACAATTAATTAAATATGCATGCAAAAATATTATTTTTAATGTCAAAAATTAAATAAACATTTTTCTGATTAAAATGCAAAAGGAAAATATTTTTTGTGAGTTTTTAAATGCATGAGAAAATTATTTGAATATAAATTAAATTAGGATTAAAAATATAAAAAAAAGGTGAAAAACAAAGGAAACATGTTAATTATGAAAAGGGTGAAAAAAATGCCTGAACCAGGACTCGAACTCGTGCCTTCTGGGAATATCCCCTAACGCGTTGCCATCTGAGCCAGCTGTTTCAATTGACATAACAATAAACACTTAATATTATATTGATAAGCAAATAAATCCTGGGAATTAAAAAAACGCGCGCGGAATTTTGAATGGTCTAATGCCCGGTTGCCACGCCATCGTCTTCTACCTTTTCTGCAAAATAACAAACATGTAGCGGGGGTTTTAAACCCCCCCCCCCCCCCCCAAAACACAAGCCTGCAAATAATAGCGATTAGCTCCTCGTTAGACATAAATTAGGCGCGAGGGGTCCATTGGATTCGTCTCATCTTCCTCAATTCAACCATGGCAGTTTGAGGTTCCAATTTTTGCGTATGTGAGAAACCCCAAATTGAAAGCTTCGGAAAACCTAGATGTCTCCCATGGTGATTTGCATTTTGTGGCCTTACAGTCAAATTAAAGCATACAGGAAGCTTGGTAATAACATCAGCAATGCATAGCAATATTTAAAATGAATTAAAAAGGCATGGAAATGGAGTTTTGATTTTCAAATTTTGGACAAACCGTGGGGTGTCGTGGGGATGCTTCTTTGCGCGTTTGGGCTTGATTTTGATTGCTGGAGATTCCTGGCAATGCAAGGAATGTGTTTTTGATTGGAATAGAGGCTTAAAACGTGCTGCAAGTAGGTTTACAGTTTTGCTTTTTTTCTTGAAAAGTTCAAATGTGTTTTTTCGTTTTTGGGGACTTTTTAGGTTGTGATTTTCTTGTGTTCTGGTGCAGCCTCTCTCAATTTCGTTTTGTCTCATTTCTATAGGCATTAGGTAATGTGAATCAAGAGGAATTATGGCCTCTTAATGCAAAGCTTTCAATTTCAAGATCCTCCATAAACCTCCATAACCAAGCTTCCTTTTTTGACTCATTTTTTGAATTCTTGCTTCAATTAGCCTTTTGCACGAATTTGGTAAGTTGCATAATGATAAGTCAAGGTTAGTTAAGGCCAAATATTCCTTTTAATTAAGCTTTTGGATTTTCTTTTGATTTTAAAAGATTTAAAATTAATTAAATCCAATAAAATCAATTAAAAATGAAAAAATTAATTAAAAAATATGAAATAAAAGGTGGGACACGTGGGAAGCATGTCCAAGTCAATTCAAGTGGAAAAAGTGGGCCCCTTTTGTCAAAAAATGAAATTTCAAGGATAAATGATTTTGGCCATTTCACAAAAATTTCCCAACTTCTCCAATGCATATCTTGCTCAATTTTTAAGCTTTGATCATGTTCTTGGACATTTTAGAAAGGTCTTGAAGTCCTCTAAACAATGTCCTTGGTCCCATGTCATTTTGATTTACCAATCTCAAGTTATGGTCTTTGACTTAAAGTCCCTTTTTGTTGACTTTTGAAAATGACCTATAATGTTGAAATTGATAACTTTTTGTGAGAGAATTTATTGGACTTGAAGTATGAAGAGGAGTTGTAGGAAATCTCTTTATCTTCAAAATGAGCATTGGAAGGGATTTTTCTGATGAACCATGTGAAAGTTATGCCCTGGTCAATTTATAGTTGACTTTTTCAGTTGTCCAAATAAGGAAACTTTTGCATCTTGATGATTTTTGAGCCAAGCTTTGAGAATCATGATCAAGCATTGATCAAATGATGTTTGTGGCTTCAAAATGAGATGTTGACCAAAAATTTGAACTTTTGACTGCCAAATGACCATTTTGCCCCTACAGTTGACTGTAGTGCAATCAGGGTTTTGACTGTGCAATTTTGTGCTGAAAGTCTTGAAACTTTATATGAGGATGCTTGACCATTTTTATAAGCATGTGGGACTTGATTGGACCCTTGGAAACTTCATTTTCTTGATCAGAACCAAAACCCTAATTTGACTGTTTAGGAGGCCCTTGAACTGTGCAACCCTTGGGGAGATTTGAAGCTTTGACTTGGAAAATTCTTGAAGAATATGGGAGGGCAAATTTTGGGGTACAACAGTTGCCCCTGTTCAATCTTCTTAGACCTGAGGATGCAGATTGGCTGACGTGCCTTTCGTAATCCGAGGGTGGAAGATGATTGAACACTAGAGTGCCCAGAAATTTGCGCTCACATAGTAGCAGTGTGATGATGGGAATGGGCTTACAGATGCCATGCTGAGAGATGCTGGAAGGTGGATGGGCTTATAGATGCCATCTGGATGTCGATCGCATAAGAGATTCCTTAGCGAGAACTTGCGTACCTGCAAAAGAAAAAACGATACCTGACATGTTGCAGGAACTGGTCTTTAGATGCTTTGTATAGATGTGTCCTGACTGGTTACAGGAGCTGAATCTGGAGTTTCAAAAGATGATGAATGAACCAGGGGTGATTACTACTTCAGCAGGAACGGTAAGAGAACCTTGGATGACCTTAACCTCAACAGCAATTTGAGGAAATCTTAGTGGGAATTACCATCTCCGCAGGATCGGGGAGAGAACCATAGGCAATTATAATCTCAACAGCGGACGTTTGAGAAAAACCTGGGTTGGAATTATCGTCTCCGCAGTAATGGGGAGAGAACCATAGGAAATTATAATCTCAACAGCGGACGTTTGAGAAAAACCTGAGATGGAATTATCATCTCCACAACATTAGGGAGAGAACCATAGGAAATTATAATCTCAATAGCGGACGTCTGAGAAAAACCTTTGATAACTTCTACTGAGTCTTCATCAGAAAAATCTGTTTGGGGTTGATTTAGCTGGACTAGAGAAGGCCTTGGACTGGATAAGAAATCTTTGGAGTCGATTAACTGAACCGGTCTAGGTCTTGAAATATGATTGAGAATTTAACTGAATCTTTCCTGAAAGATAGAGGTCAGTCATATGCAATGCATGATATGGATCAAGCGATGATGTTCTCAATATAAATGAAATTTGTATGATGCGTCTATGCATGCTATAATGATGTATGTGATGTTTAGGAATGTATGTTTTCGTCTAGGAAAGTAAATCCTTGACGGGTGCCGGGAAGTCATATCCTGGGCTGATGTTGAAGAATAGATTTTGCTTCCGCTGGGGATGCTAGTTGCAAGAATACCGGTAGGGGAAGATGACTCCGTTGGGGAATAGACTTGGCGAATGGATAACTCTGCGGGGAGAAAGGTACCCTGACGATCTTGCTGGGAAGCGATACTCTGTGGGGAGAGAGATACTTTGTTGAGTGTTGATGATAACTTGTTGTGGATACCATCGTTATATTGGAAGTGTTAATGGACTTCGCTGGGGATAAGAAGACTCCGTCGAGGACGCTCTTTCTGTGGCTTTTGGCTGAGGATAACCCAGTTATATCCTGGTAGGGAAATAACCTTTGAAGAAAGCCGGGAGACGCGTTCGTGCTCTGCGGGGAAGAAGCTTCCAGAATCTACTGGGGAAATTTTTGAGATGTATTTTTTTGTAAGTTGAAAGAGGGAACCTATGTAGGGTTACTTTGAGGTTGGGCTCGCGTGAAGCTGCATTTGGAGTTGAAGGAAACCTATGTAGGGTTTCTTGATGACGAGTTCGTGTAAAACTTCATCTTTGGAAAGAGAGGACCTGTGTAGGGTTTCTTGATGGCGAGTTCGTGTAAAACTGCATCTTTGGAGGGAGGAAACCTGTGTAGGGTTTACTGACAATGAGTCCGTATAAGACTGTATCTAGAGCTGAGAAGGAAACCTGTGTAGGGTTTACTGATGACGAGTCCGTGTAAAACTGCATCCTTAAAAATAGAGAACCTGTGTAGGGTTTCTGGGTGACGAGTCTGTGTAAAACTACATCTGGAGTTTTGAGAAGGAAACCTGTGTAGGGTTTACTGATGACGAGTCTGTGTAAAACTACGTCTGGAAAGAGATAACCTGTGTAGGGTTATTTCAGGATAAGTCCGTATAAAACTTCTTGATGAACCGGGGTAAGGTTATCTTTGAGGTAAGTCCGTGTAAGACTTCCGGATGAACCGGGGTAAGGTTATCTTTGAGGTAAGTCCGTGTAAGACTTCCGGATGAACCGGGGTAAGGTTATCTTTGAGGTAAGTCCGTGTAAGACTTCTGGAGGAAACCGGGGTAAGGTTACTTGTGGAGGGTGAGTCCGTGTAAGACTTCGTGATGAACCGGGGTAAGGTTATCTTAAGATGAGTCCGTGTGAGACTTCGTCTGAAAATTGAGAAGGAACCGGTGTAGGGTTACTTTGATGATAAGTCCGTGTAAGACTTTTTTGAAAGAAAAGGAACCGGTGTAGGGTTACTTGTGGATGAGTCCGTGTAAGACTTTGTCTGAAAGTTGAGAAGGAACCGGTGTAGGGTTACTTTGATGATAAGTCTGTGTAAGACTTTTTCTGAAAGAAAAGGAACCGGTGTAGGGTTACTTGTGGATGAGTCCGTGTAAGACTTTGTCTGAAAGTTGAGAAGGAACCGGTGTAGGGTTGCCTGATGATGATCACGTGGATGATTGTCCTGTTTGGTTTAGGATGTTAACCCTTGATCTGGAATTTGTAAAGGTAGATGGTAATCATCTTTGTATTAACCTTTCCTTGGTACTTTGGTTGACAGAGCAACTGGATCGCCTGGACGACTCATTATTGCCCCTGTTTCTGAGGTGAGGGGAAAAGATATCTTGTGGAGGTGCTGGATGACTGCCGATTGACAAATCTTCCTTTTGGTAGGCAAGTGACGAGATGCCGGGACATAGTCGTACGCTTTGATCCCTAACTTTTGCCTGGACCGCCCTTTCGGGTTTTCAGTCCACCGGGATACCCATTTTTGCCCAAGCCGCCTTTTCAGGTTTTCGACTTGTCGGGTGTACAAATTTTTCTTTTTCATCCCTTATTTTGCCCGAACCCTTTTGGTTCGCCGGGAAGCCCTTATTTTTGCCTAGGTGTGTCAACCTAGCAGGTCTTTGATTACGTGTAGTATTCTTTTTCGACTATGTCCATGCTCTCAGGGTGTAAGGGGGTGCCCCTGTTGATAGTGTTGTGTTGCCCTGCTACCAGAAGATGTCCGATCGTGCAAGATTCGTTGCTGGAATGCCACCAGTGACTCGGGCGGAGGTTTTCCCCAAGCTAGTTGGCCTTGAGAGATTCCTCGAATCTTGACTGGACTGCCCCAGATGATAGACACTGATCATGCCATGCCCCTTGATTGGAAGTGTTTCTTCCACTTGAGGCGATCTCTTTGTTGAGAGGACTTTTGTTCATTAGATGTTCGTCGTGCGAATTTCTCTGCTGTTCAAACAAATAGTCATATGCAAACAAGGTTATTTTAAGAATGCAAAGGCTTATGTCTGTCTTGAAGTTTTTTTGAAAAATGCATTTTTTCAGTAAAAACAACAAATTATGTAAAATGTGATGTCAACTCGTTATTTTACCGCAAGCCTTAAGGAGTCAGGATACTTTTCGTAACAGTATGCTTTCGAACTAACCCATGCTTCAGTAGGACTTTTAAGGGTTATAACGTGGCCTGGTTCATGGTTCAAGAAACAAAGGATAAAGGCTCAAATTATTTGTACCCACCCGCTCTTCGTGATGTTCTTCAATCCTAAACTCCGCCGATCGTGCGCTAGACTTTGTTTGAGTCTTTGCCTTGATATTCCAATGATGATTCAGATATTGATGATTCATTCTGAATAGGCAATCTCTTTTTTTTTTGTAGAGGGTTTGCGCGACCTCTTTCTTTTTGATTTTGCTATCCCTAAATTTTGCCTGAACTGTTTCTTTTGTGATTACAGTCAGCGGGATGCCCCAGTTTTGTAAGTCTCCTTCATAGGTTTTGACTTATTGGTTTTTTATTTTTGAGATATAATGACTTCCTATCTTTATGGTTATTTAGAACCATCACTGTCTTTTGTTTTAGAAGGAATTCTTTTGATGCCATTCGTTGTGCACCTGGATCAGCTGAGAGAACTACCCTGCCCCAGGTTATGATTAAGGGTTTTAATTTTCGAAAAGAAAAACTCCTACTTCTTTGGCTCAAAGGGGTCGACGAGGGATTATCTTCCTTATAACTCCAGTGTTTAGGGATTGAAACAATGCATGTACCTCATCAGCGGGGTCTGTTCAAAAGCATACTGTAAAGATCGTGGTATCGTTTTCGTCATCCTCCCTCAAGAGGCTTAGAATTTTCAGTCAAGAGTTGATCATCACAAAAATATGAAAGCAGTTTTAAGTACAGTAAACATAATTAATTCAAGACAGACATGTGTAATGCATTCATGAAATAAAAGAGTTTAACATGATAATTGTTTGTTTGAACAAGAAAAGAAAAATACAACTTGAATTCAAATGAACAAAAATCTCTCAATCCTAGCCATGTTTTGGCAAAGGAGCAGTGGTCACAACGGGAGTCTCAGCAGGCTCGAACTCGATCTCCTTAGCGTCGATCATATTCTGGATCTTATACTTCAGCGCCCAACAGTCCTCAGTATCGTGCCCCGGGCTATCAGAATGATAAGCACACCTCGCTTCTGGATTGTAGTTTGGAGAGGAGGTCTTGGGATTTGCAGGAGGGTTGATCACCGCAATCAGGTTCATTTTCAACATGTGCTGCAATGCTTGTGACCATGGCATGTTGATGTTGGTGAATTGTCTTTTAGGCTCGTCCGGCCTTCGCTGATTTCCCTTTTGTGGTTGGCGGCGTGGTGCAGAACCATAGATCATGACTGCCCCTGCATGTTGGTCATGACGACTCTTTTGACTGTATGCAGCATTAGATTCCTTCTTGCCCATGTAAGGCTTTTGGTGAGTATCCGAAGGTGTGGCCTCCTGAATCTTCCCACTCTTGATACCAGCTTCGATTCTTTCCCCAGTCAGAATGAGGTCGGTAAACCCTGCAGATGAATTACCAATGAGATAATTGAAGAACGGCCCGGATAGGGTCCCTAAGAACATATCAACGAGTTCCCGGTCGGTCAAAGGTGGTTGTACCCTCCCAGCAAGGTCCCTCCATCTCTGCGCATATTCTTTGAAACCTTCTCCCGATCCTAACGACATACCCTGGAGTTGGGTACGTGTAGGAGCGAGGTCGGCATTATACTGATACTGCTTGTAAAAAGCAGTAGCCAACTCCTCCCAGTTACGAACCTTGGTCCCATCCAGCTGATAGAACCATTCGAGGTGAGTCCCTGAAAGACTCTCCTGGAAGAAGTGGTTCCACAAGTTCTTGTCCACAGTGTATGGTTGAATCTTCCACACATAAGATCTGAGATGCAGCCTGGGACAGGATGCCCCATCATACTTAGCAAAAGAAGGAACCTTGAATTTGTGTGGGATCACCACACCAGAAGATAGACCCAGGTCCCCGAAATCCAACCCAGGCACTTGTTGAATTTCCATGGCATTCAGACGATTCTCTAGTTGCTTGTACCGGTCCTCAACAGGGGGGTACTGTTCATCATTGAAGTTTGTCTCGGTGTCGGAGACCATAGGGCTAGGAACCTCTCTCCCTTGGTGACTGCCTTCCCCCACAGATGGAGTAGTCCTCTCAGCTTCATTCTGCAGTGTGTTCCCAGATCTGCGTCTAGGGTTGAACAAAACAGTCCTCTTCTTCTTCTTCTTCTGAATCAGAGTCTTTAATTCCTTTTGACCCTGGGCTAGGCTCATAATCAGCTCCTGGAACTGGGCATTCTGGGCATGGAGGGCCTTGATAGCTTGTCCATCGGATGATTCAGGATTCATGATGACGGCTGTAATAAACAGCGAAGAAGGTAAGTGACCTGCAACAAGTGTACATGTAATGAAATGATATGTATGATATGCATGCGATGTTTTCAAGGATCTCGCGGGGTAGACAAGAAAAATTGTTAGAGTTGAATTTCGTAGCTTGGTTGAAGGAACTGCATGTCGTTGAGAGTCCTTCTTCAAGGGTTAAAGGCTCACCATATCCAGTGGGTCATAGCCTCTGACAACCTTGGCTTAGAGGAAAATAAATCCCCTTTGCCCCTGGCTAGGCAGTTTGGTCCATCGTGACCTGCACCACAGACCCTTGAGATCCTTGAAATGGATTAGTCCTTATGTAGGATGCATGCAATGGCATGATGTCATGATGTTATGCTATGCGTGGGGTAATGTAGGTAAACCCTGTTATGAGTCCCATTTAAGGACTGTAAACAAAACTTGCGAGAAACTTAGTAAACCCTGTTATGGGTCCCAATTAAGGACTATAAACAAAACCTGTAAGAAACTCAAATGTCAGATAACAAGCATGCAAGTAGTCAAGTTGGAAGGCACACAAGTCACACAAGGGAAACCCTTAGAGTTCAGGCCAGCATGGGGTCTGGGTATTACCCTCTTGAAGTTGGTGGGCTCAACCTGTCCTATTAGAAGTAACCGGGTTCTAAGGATCTCAATATCATTGGATTGCTTTCATTGTTCATCGTTTCGATTTAGCCACTGACTGACGATCAAAATATCCCAAGAAAACAACCCTCAATTGAGTGTAGTATCGAGTATCAACCGACTTCGGAGTACACCAAAGTAGTCATCTCACTACCCTAAAGAGGCCAAGATCGTTCAATTAAGGTTCCTAAGGTCTGTTGATGCTTCACGACAGCACACGGAGGCCCCGTACTCTCCTTGATTGACTCAAGGGTTACCGGTACACACCAAAGTGCCACATCAACGTAGCAGACTGCTTCAACCATGTCGGTATACCCCGCACAGTTCCCTCACAGCCTTGTTGCTACTTTCTAATAAGGCATCCCCAGATCCGGGTTAGGATCTATAGAACTCCCAAGACAGTCCCACAATTTAAAGCAAACAAATCAAAGCAATTGAAAACACAGTGATCTTAGTCCTAAGGTACACCTCACTTTAAAGATATCCCCAGCAGAGTCGCCAGTTCTGTGATCGGTGGATCTGGAACTGACTGTTTAACGCTGGTTCGCGAAATGTCGCGGAAGCAAGAGTCGCCACCGTCTTTTATTTTCTCCAAATGGAAAGGACAAAAGCACAGAAAAATTCCTTAAAGAGATTGCTCTCGGTTCGGGAGGTAGATTATAGAAAGGGAAGGTGTTAGCACCCTTTCTATCCATGGTTATCCATGGGCTCTTAGATACTTGCTCATTGTGTTTTCAAAATTGTTTGTTTTTTCAGAGTGTGAGTGGGTTTGAAAAAAAAGTTTCTTTGAAAGTTTCAGATTGACTCTTGTATCAGTCCTCAAGAGTGTTTGAAAAATTGTTTTGACAGCTTTTTGAAAAGTGTAAGGTGTGAAAAGTATTTTGATTTGTCTTTGAAAAGAGCAAGTACCCATGAGAATCTACCTACCCTAAGGAATTCGTCTGTGTAAATGTCCTTAAAGTAGTGCCATCCCATCATTGAGAGGTAGGTAGCACCACCGTTGGAGTTGTTCGGATCAATTCGAGGTTCGGGACATGGTGATCACCGGAGCAATGGGAAGACACCTTAGAAGCTACCCTCATGCCAGGTTCCCGGATCATGAGGACTTACTAAGACATCCTCTACTCGACGATCACCTTTCGAGGGGCAAGGCAACAGTGAAGCGTACCCTAGGGGTGGTGTGTGAATTGTGTGTCATTTTCAGTTTATTGTTTGTCTTGTCATGCATTGGTGATCTACGTTTTGATTTTATTTTTGGGCATTCATTCTTTCATGTTATTGTTTAACAGTTAAAGGTGCGGGAATTTAAAGTGCGGAAAATAAAAGTCCTACGCTATTACAAGGCGCGGGTCTACATCGCCAAATTAAATAAAGACCCGATTTGAATAAGTAAAATGCGGAAGGTAAATATCCTAATTATCTATTACAAGGCTTTGGGGCAAATACATTATATCCACAAAAGAAATAAAAATAAATGTGCGAAAAGAAATAAGAATCGAGTGCGAGGGCGTTGGACCCTTTAAGGAATTGAATTGAAATTATTAAATTAATTAATGATTAAAGAAAAGAAGTTATTTTATTTTTTATTTTTTTGATGTTTTTGTTTTTTTATGTTTTTTTTATGAAATAAAATAGAAAAAGAAATTAAAATGTCAAAAGAAAAGCCTAAGTCTAAATTTATTTTAATTATTAAAAAGAATGTTAAAATGACCTAATTAAAAACTAATTCAATTATGGTTTATTTACAAAATAAAGATAATAATAATAAAAGTGTTAATTATATTTTTTTTTTGGGTTTTTATGAAAATGTTAGTTAAATTAATTTAATGATAGAGTAATTATTTTTTGGTGTTTTTTTGGATCAATTTTGATAACTAAAAGCAAATAAAAGTCAAATTAATGATTATTTAACAATTAATTAAATATGCATGCAAAAATATTATTTTTAATGTCAAAAATTAAATAAACATTTTTCTGATTAAAATGCAAAAGGAAAATATTTTTTGTGAGTTTTTAAATGCATGAGAAAATTATTTGAATATAAATTAAATTAGGATTAAAAATATAAAAAAAAGGTGAAAAACAAAGGAAACATGTTAATTATGAAAAAGGTGAAAAAAATGCCTGAACCAGGACTCGAACTCGTGCCTTCTGGGAATATCCTCTAACGCGTTGCCATCTGAGCCAGCTGTTTCAATTGACATAACAATAAACACTTAATATTATATTGATAAGCAAATAAATCCTGGGAATTAAAAAAACGCGCGCGGAATTTTGAATGGTCTAATGCCCGGTTGCCACGCCATCGTCTTCTACCTTTTCTGCAAAATAACAAACATGTAGCGGGGGTTTTAAACCCCCCCCAAACACAAGCCTGCAAATAATAGCGATTAGCTCCTCGTTAGACATAAATTAGGCGCGAGGGGTCCATTAGATTCGTCTCATCTTCCTCAATTCAACCATGGCAGTTTGAGGTTCCAATTTTTGCGTATGTGAGAAACCCCAAATTGAAAGCTTCGGAAAACCTAGATGTCTCCCATGGTGATTTTCATTTTGTGGCCTTACAGTCAAATTAAAGCATACAGGAAGCTTGGTAATAACATCAGCAATGCATAACAATATTTAAAATGAATTAAAAAGGCATGGAAATGGAGTTTTGATTTTCAAATTTTGGACAAACCGTGGGGTGTCGTGGGGATGCTTCTTTGCACGTTTGGGCTTGATTTTGATTGCTGGAGATTCCTGGCAATGCAAGGAATGTGTTTTTGATTGGAATAGAGGCTTAAAACGTGCTGCAAGTAGGTTTATAGTTTTGCTTTTTTTCTTGAAAAGTTCAAATGTGTTTTTTCGTTTTTGGGGACTTTTTAGGTTGTGATTTTCTTGTGTTCTGGTGCAGCCTCTCTCAATTTCGTTTTGTCTCATTTCTATAGGCATTAGGTAATGTGAATCAAGAGGAATTATGGCCTCTTAATGCAAAGCTTTCAATTTCAAGATCCTCCATAAACCTCCATAACCAAGCTTCCTTTTTTGACTCATTTTTTGAATTCTTGCTTCAATTAGCCTTTTGCACGAATTTGGTAAGTTGCATAATGATAAGTCAAGGTTAGTTAAGGCCAAATATTCCTTTTAATTAAGCTTTTGGATTTTCTTTTGATTTTAAAAGATTTAAAATTAATTAAATCCAATAAAATCAATTAAAAATGAAAAAATTAATTAAAAAATATGAAATAAAAGGTGGGACACGTGGGAAGCATGGCCAAGTCAATTCAAGTGGAAAAAGTGGGCCCCTTTTGTCAAAAAATGAAATTTCAAGGATAAATGATTTTGGCCATTTCACAAAAATTTCCCAACTTCTCCAATGCATATCTTGCTCAATTTTTAAGCTTTGATCATGTTCTTGGACATTTTAGAAAGGTCTTGAAGTACTCTAAACAATGTCCTTGGTCCCATGTCATTTTGATTTACCAATCTCAAGTTATGGTCTTTGACTTAAAGTCCCTTTTTGTTGACTTTTGAAAATGACCTATAATGTTGAAATTGATAACTTTTTGTGAGAGCATTTATTGGACTTGAAGTATGAAGAGGAGTTGTAGGAAATGTCTTTATCTTCAAAATGAGCATTGGATGGGATTTTTCTGATGAACCATGTGAAAGTTATGCCCTGGTCAATTTACAGTTGACTTTTTCAGTTGTCCAAATAAGGAAACTTTTGCATCTTGATGATTTTTGAGCCAAGCTTTGAGAATCATGATCAAGCATTGATCAAATGATGTATGTGGCTTCAAAATGAGATGTTGACCAAAAATTTGAACTTTTGACTGCCAAATGACCATTTTGCCCCTACAGTTGACTGTAGTGCAATTAGGGTTTTGACTGTGCAATTTTGTGCTGAAAGTCTTGAAACTTTATATGAGGATGCTTGACCATTTTTATAAGCATGTGGGACTTGATTGGACCCTTGGAAACTTCATTTTCTTGATCAGAACCAAAACCCTAATTTGACTGTTTAGGAGGCCCTTGAACTGTGCAACCCTTGGGGAGATTTGAAGCTTTGACTTGGAAAATTCTTGAAGAATATGGGAGGGCAAATTTTGGGGTACAACAGGTGCGGAAAATAAAGGTCCTACGCTATTACAAGGCGCGG
The DNA here is from genome assembly GCA_948472305.1 of Vicia faba. Classification (NCBI taxonomy): domain Eukaryota; kingdom Viridiplantae; phylum Streptophyta; class Magnoliopsida; order Fabales; family Fabaceae; genus Vicia; species Vicia faba. The sequence goes on from OX451741.1 coordinate 625,730,978, forward strand.
GTCTACATCGCCAAATTAAACCAAGACCCGATTTGAATAAAAGTGCGGAAAGTAAATGTCCTAATTATCTATTACAAGGCTTTGGGGCAAATACATTATATCTGCAAAAGAAATAAAAATAAATGCGAAAAGAAATAAGAATCGAGAGTGCGAGGGCGTTGGACCCTTTAAAGAAATTAAATAGAAATTATAAATTAATTAATGATTAAATAAAGAAAAGAGATTATTTTTATGTTTTTTTTTTAATAATTATTTTAGAAAAAGACATTAAAGTTAAAAACCTAAATTTAAACTAATTGTTTTATTGGAATTTATTTACAAAAACTATTTAAAGAATTAAAAAAATTAAATAAAACATATTTTTATTTTTTAATGATTTCTGATTTTTTGGTTTTGTGTTATTATTAAGATTAATTTTGGTGAATTAAATAAAACAAAAGAAAAACAATTAAAATAAAAAGAAGAAAAGAAAAATGGAAAAATGAAAGGTGATGCAAACCATGGGGGTGTTGACCCAATTTAGGAGGGAGCACGAAGTCGCGGCAGAAGCGGATCTGGAAGCGGCGGTTGAGTCCGCGGTTGCGCGGCAGAACTGCGATTTGGACGCTTCTCGTTCTTCTATTTCTGATTCAGAGAGCCAAATTCCAGTCCTGATCTTCACAAAGAATTTTATGGATAAAGTTCAAACAATCAGAAAGAAAATTAAATAGAATAAATGAAATTGAAAATGTTAGAATTTTGTGTTGCTTTATCATGACTCAATGATGTTGTTGTGGTGCTGTCAAGAGGATGATGATTTGTGGTTGCATCAGTTTTGAGCTTGTGTCAACGGTATGAACATGAGCTTGTGTAAGGTTTCTGTTTTGGTTGATGAGATTTTTGTTAAAGTTGGTTCATGGGAAATTGCACGTGAAAAGTGAATTTACAGTGCAACAAGAAGAAAAGTGGGGGTTTCCATCGAGTGGCCTCCGTACAGGATTTTGTATAAGAGAATATGAGGTTTTTTTTTGTGGAATTTTTTGTTTTTTTCGTTTTAGAGAGTTCTCTAGGTTGTGTTCCCTTTTTTTATCACTTGCATATGCATTATGTAATGTATTTCAATTGGATTTAAGGGCCTTGAAGCCTTGCATTCATACATAAGATTTTGCCATAAACCTCCATTAACAAACTTTCCATCTTTGTACCAATTTTGAATTCTTGCTTGATTAGGCCTTGAAACAAATTTGGGATGTTGTATAATGATGATTCAAAGCTAATCAAGACCAAATATGCCCCTTAATTAACCTTCTTGATTTTTATTTGATTTTAAAGGATTTAAAATGAATTAAATCCAATAAAATCAAATAAAAATGAAAAAATTAATTTTAAAATTTGAAATAAAATGTGGGACACGTGGGAAGCATGGCCAAGCTGATTCAAATGGAAAAAGTGGGCCCCTTTTGTCAAAAATGAAATTTCAAGGATAAATGATTTTGGCCATTTCACAAAAATTTCCCAACTTCTCTAATGCATATCTTGCTCAATTTTGAAGTTATGAACATGTTCTTGGACATTTTGGAAAGGTCTTGAAGTCCTCTAACCAATGTCTTTGGTCCCATGTCATTTTGATTTACCAATCTCAAGTTATGGTCTTTGACTTAAAGTGCCTTTTTGTTGACTTTTGAAAATGACCTATAATTTTGAAATTGATAACTTTTTGTGAGAGCATTTCTTGGACTTGGAATGTGAAGATGAATTGTAGGAAATGTCTTCCCCTTCAAGATGAGCATTGGATGGAATTTTTCTGATGAACCATGAAAAAGTTATGCCTTGGTCAAGTTACAGTTGACTTTTCAGCTGTCCAAAAATAGAAACTTTTGCATCTTGAGACTTTTTGAGCCATACTTTGAGAATCATGATCAAGCATTGATCAAATGATGTTTGTGGCTTCAAAATAAGATGTTGACCAAAATTTTTGACTTTTGACTGCCAAATGACCATTTTGCCCCTACAGTTGACTGTTGAGCAATTAGGTTTTTTGACTGTGCAACTTGACCTTGTGAGCCTTGAAACTTGACATGTAGGTGCTTGACAATGTGTATGAGCATGGGACTTGATTGAGCCCTTGAAAACCTCAACTTCCTTGCAGGAACCAAAAACCCTAGTTTGACTGGCTTAGGAGGATGGTTGACTGGGTAGCCCTTGAGTAGACTTTGAACCATTTGAGGTGATGCTTGTCAAAACTTTGAAGATTATGGGAGGGCAAATTTTGGGGTACAACAGTTGCCCCTGTTCAATCTTCTTAGACCTGAGGATGTAGATTGGCGTGTGTGCCTTTCGTGATCCGAGGGTGGAAGATGATTGAACACTAGAGTGCCCAGAAATTTGCACTCACATAGTAGAGTATCAGCAGTGTGATAGCGGGAATGGGCTTAAAGATGCCATTTGGAGAGATGATGGATAGGAGGATGGGCTTATAGATGCCATCTGGAAGTGTGACAGAACCTTGTCGGGAATGGGCTTATAGATGCCATTTGGAGACTGTCGGATAACTGAATTTGAATAAGAAATAGAATAGCTTCCGTGCCTGGAGCATATCTAGCCTATATCTAGTTGTTGACGTCTGAATAAACAGTAGAATGATCGCCGTGTCTGGGGTATATCCATACTGTATCTGTATGAGCGACAGAATGTCATCCGAATCTGGATCGTATCTGGACTGAACAATAGAAGAGCATCCGGGATGGAGCATCTCTAAGTTGTTTTTTAGAAGTTTGAATCTGAATAAGCAATAGAACGGCATCCGGATCTGGAGCATCTCTAGGCTATATCTGAAAGGAAATCTGGAATGAGTATCAGAACGTCGCCATGCCTGGGTCACATCTGAACCATATCTAGAAGGAGTCTTGAATAAGCAAAAGAACAGCATCTATATCTGGAGCATTTCCAAGCTATCTCTGAGACGAAATATGGAATAAGTATCAGAGCGTCGCCATGCCTGGGTCACATCTGAACCATATCTAGAAGGAGTCTTGAATAAGCAAAAGAACAGCATCCATATCTGGAGCATTTCCAAGCTATCTCTGAGAGGAAATTTGGAATAAATATCAGAACATCGCCATGCCTGGGTCACATCTGAACCATATCTAGAAAGGTGATCTCTGAATAAACAACAGAACAGCCTCCGTGCCCGGAGCATCTCTAAGTTATATCTGAGAAGAAATCTGGAATAAGTATCAGAACGTCGCCATGCCTGGGTCACATCTGAACCATATCTAGAAAGGTGATCTCTGAATAAACAACAGAACAGCCTCCGTGCCCGGAGCATCTCTAAGTTATATCTGAGAAGAAATCTGGAATAAGTATCAGAACGTCGCCATGCCTGGGTCACATCTGAACCATATCTAGAAAGGTGATCTCTGAATAAACAACAGAACAGCCTCCGTGCCCGGAGCATCTCTAAGTTATATCTGAGAAGAAATCTGGAATAAGTATCAGAACGTCGCCATGCCTGGGTCACATTTGAACCATATCTAGAAAGGTGATCTCTGAATAAACAACAGAATAGCCTCCGTGCCTGGAGCATCTCTAAGTTATATCTGAGAAGAAATCTGGAATAAGTATCAGAACATCGCCATGCCTGGGTCACATCTGAACCATATCTAGAAAGGTGATCTCTGAATAAACAACAGAACAACCTCCGTGCCCGGAGCATCTCTAAGTTATATCTGAGAAGAAATCTGGAATAAGTATCAGAACATCGCCATGCCTGGGTCACATCTGAACCATATCTAGGAAGGAATTTTGAATAAGCAAAAGAACAACATCCATATCTGGAGCATTTCCAAGCTATCTCTGAAAGGAAATCTGGAATGAGTATCAGAACGTCGCCATGCCTGGGTCACATCTGAACTATATCTAGAAGGAGTCTTGAATAAGCAAAAGAACAGCATCCATATCTGGAGCATTTCCAAGCTATCTCTGAAAGGAAATCTGGAATGAGTATCAGAACGTCGCCATGCCTGGGTCACATCTGAACCATATCTAGAAGGAGTCTTGAATAAGCAAAAGAACAACATCCATATCTGGAGCATTTCCAAGCTATCTCTGAAAGGAAATCTGGAATGAGTATTAGAACGTCGCCATGCCTGGGTCACATCTGAACCATATCTAGAAGGAGATCTCTGAATAAACAATAGAACAACCTCTGTGTCCGGAGCATCTCTAAGTTATATTTGAGAAGAAATCTGGAATAAGTATCAGAACGTCGCCATGCCTGGGTCACATCTGAACCATATCTAGGAAGGAATTTTGAATAAGCAAAAGAACAGCATCCATATCTGGAGCATTTCCAAGCTATCTCTGAAAGGAAATCTGGAATGAGTATCAGAACGTCGCCATGCCTGGGTCACATCTGAACCATATCTAGAAGGAGTCTTGAATAAGCAAAAGAACAGCATCCATATCTGGAGTGTTGTACCCCAAAATTTGCCCTCGCGCTTTTCCACAAAGAAATCTCAGCTTCAAACATTTCCTGACTTCTCAAACTGACTCAAGAATCGGACAAACGGACTTTTCTTGACGGTCAAGCAAAATTAGGGTTTTACTGATTTTCAGAGCTCTGAGTTGTTTCATACAGTGGGCTTAGGGTTTGGTTGGTTTTTGGTTCAATTTTGATCAAGTGAGTGTGATTTGGCATTTAATCAGGAATTAGGGTTTCATAGGCATATTCTCAGAAGAATTTGAATTCCACAACACTTTGCGGTTTATTTCAAGATTCGGATTAAAAGTCGCGTTATCTTGATTTAATCAACAAAAGAGACAGTGGTTTGAATTCAGTACATTTTGATTGGGCCAGTCAGATGCAAGATGCAGTTTTGGAATTCACAGTGTTCATGTGTTTGATCAGTCTATCTGGGTTAATTGTTGCTTTGCTTTGGATTTTGGATTAGACAGACTTAATTGGTCAATGTTGTTTTATTTAAGTTATTTATTATTCTGAAATTAAATGATTGAATTTATTTTTCAATTGTTAATTCTAAGAATTTTAAATAAATAAATAAACAATAAAGAAATTAGATTTAATTAGATAATTTGAATTTTTATTGATATTTAAATTATTTACAAATTGTTGTTACAAACAATAATTTACATTTAATTTAAATATTACAATAAAATGAAAAAAGTATCCTATTTTCTAAATACTCTTCATTCCTCACTCTGCTCCGGCATTCCATTTTTCATCTGCAAAAAGAAAGAGAAACAAGAAAAGTCAAAAGCAGTTAATTGGAAAAGACAGTTAAATTGCTCATCATTAGGGGCCACTGACTGGGATCAGTTGCCCTCTCTGCAAATCACGGGATTTCTCCCGGTTCACAGAGAGGGAAGATTATTTTATCTCATGAAATGCAAATGTCAAAAATGCATAGGTTACAAATTTTAAGCTACATAAGAATCTCAATTTCCAATTTCAAACCATTTAGTTCAAATCCAAATTTCCCATTCAGAACTGAACTGAAATGCCAAGATACCAAAGAAAATCAATAAAAGCATACAAACTGTCATGGAAAGATTTTTGGAAAAGATATCAAAAGGCAAAGTCAGACACAAATTGTCAAAAGAGAGATAAAGGAGATGCAGTAGTGTATTATGCAAGTGATCTTTTCATCATTTCCCACAAAAGCCCCTTCAGAACAGTACAGTAAAACCATATTAAAATCCTAAGCTGTACTTTGAGAGAGAGAAAAGAGATTAAAGCAGCAGGCAGGGTTAGGCAAGACAGTTCAGCAGATAGACAGCAGGCAAGTCACAGAAAAGAAGATACACAAAATCTAAAAGTCCACAAGCAGTTCACAGCAGGCAGTTCATGAGATGGAAAAGAGATAATAAAAGCCAGAACTCAGTTCAGAAGCAACAGAGCAGGTTAGAGGGGAGAGAAGAGAGACATAAAACCAGTTCAACATAGACAGTTCAGGGAAAACAATAAAACAATTCAAGACAGTTCAGCATAGCAGGCAGTCTGTACAAAAGCAAACTCTGCATATAGAAAAGGCACAGTTCAGAAGAAGATTTTTTACAAAAAACTGATACACAAAAACTCTCACATACTCAAACCTGTACCAGTATAATCATACAAATAACACCTAAAGCCATTATCTAACCAAGATCCTCACCACCAATACACCACATAGCACATTCTCAAAAACTCAATAACCAAACCTTTGTGCCAAACACAAGAAACCTGAGATCCCAACTCAAGCCTCAACTTTCAAACCATACTTGCATCCTGATATCCAAACTAAAAACCATAACCAACCTCCAAACCTCAAGATCCTGTCAAGCACCCCAGACCCCACTGTCATAACCAAACAACAATAATAACCCAAAACTCCCTGTCAAAAACCTTGTATATCTGTGCTAAAAAAATATATCAAGCACGAACTAATCTTTAAGCCTCAGAAGCAAGCTTCATCATAGGCTAGCACACATAGGCAACAGCTGTTCAAGAAAAGAGTTCAAGACAAGCAAATCTCAAGCAAAGTACTCAGACATACGCATCACTCAAAGACAATCATCACAGTGGAAGAAGAAGAGGTAAAGAAGCGAGGATTTAGGGTTTTCTCAGTGAGTACTCATCATCAAAAACCTAAGCAAAAAGGTAAAAGGAACGAAAGTACCCGAAGCAAAGCAAGCTCAAAGTCCCTCACGCCGCTCCGGCCTCCTCAAACGCCTCCACTCTTCTCTCCTCCTCCGCCAAAGATCAGGTAGTAAGCAGTATCCTTCTCCTTCCTTCCCTTCACCTCATAAACGATTAAAAACTCAGTTTACAACGAATCTAAAACATGCGAAATCAGTAGAAGAAGAAGCATAAAAACAAAAACTAACCTTGTTTCAAAGGGTGTGGAGTTCTCGCCGTGGAGAGAGGAGAGTACAGGATTGCGTTGGTGGCCGGAGAAAATGCTCAGGGAATTGCTAATCGAAGACGACGAACGTAGCGCCGTTCCCACATGAACCCTCGTCTTCACTCTGAACCAACGCGTTAACCCTAATTTTCTGCCTTTGGATCAAAGGGCCTGACCCGTTACTGATTCCTCTAAGCCCATCAGATTGCCTTTCTTTTCTTTTTTTAAAACAATACTAAACACTAACTATTACATTAAACACTAACCTTATTTTATAAAACACTAACTCTTTTCATTTTCATAAAAAAAAAACTAACTTTGTTTTATAAACAATAATTATTCTTCTTTTTTATATATAAAACACTAATCTCTTTTTTATTAAGAATACTTTTTATTATAAAATAAAGACATTTTTAGATAGATATTTCATACATATATTACTTAAAAAAAAAAATTAAATTAGTTTTATACATATCATATAAACTAAATTTGAAAATACTTTTTTCTTAATCAATATACTTTTTATACACAAATTAAACTTAAAAACATTTTTTTGAAATACATTTGTACATAAAAATAACTAAATTCTTTTTTATACATGATTAAATTGAAGAAACTTTTTTAGTTAAATTCATTTTTGTACATATTATACAATCTTATACATAATTAAAATTAAACCTTTTTTAGTTAATATACATTTTTGTACATAACCATTTCAATACATTTTTCTTCTAATATTTAAAACCCCAAACATTTTGACTAAAATACTCTCCAATTAAAACTTAACACTTAATCAAAACCCTTCATTTATACATAAGCATACAAAAAAAATCAAAATTCATTTAAAAAACGTATATCTAAGACAAAACCCTAATACGACTCAATTTCATAATTCGCATTTGTACATATTTACACTTACACATACATTTGCACTTACACAATATATTGCCCTACACACATTTTATCTTGCATTTATACATTTGACATTTATATTTTGATTGCGACATTCGATTTGGTTGTAAGTACTATAAGTCTCATCCCCTTGTACATTTATACCCCCACTCCCGGACATTATTTTGTAATAGCGTAGATTTACATTCCGCAATTTACAGCTTTTCAATTATACCATGGTTAGACCTAGGGTTTGTATGTACATAAAATCAAACGCTAGATAACCTAATACAAGACAAATGCATGTAATCAATACACAATCACACTTGCACCCCCTAGGGTAATCCCACATGTTGCCTTCCAAATGGGCCATGCTTGCACGTCGAATGTCTTTGGCAAAACGAATTCAAATGATCATAAGTCCCTCGATGACGCTTTCGAAAGTCGCCTATCAAAAATGATCAAGTCCCCTCAAAACAAATTGCCAAAGACACTTGGCATCATTGCATTCATGGTCCATACAATGACCCGCGCCCGTCCCGAATAAACTTCCTAAACGCAAGATTGCCCATCAATTTCAATGGTGGGACAAAATTGTTAAAAGAGGTTAAAACATGACAAAAACCTTTGAGTACCATAGGGTAGACATAACTCTTAGTTACTTGAGATCAAACTTGCAAAAAGCACTTGCCTTCTTTTCAAAAAAACACAATCCACAACACTTTCAAAAATCAAACCTTTCGAACTTTTGAAACATCTTTTCGAAAAGATATGCACCTTTGTAAAACATTCGAGTAAAGAATTATTACAAGGTTGGCCTAAGACAAGGCATCTTTTTCCAAAACATTTTCAAAACAACCCACACACGCACTATTTCAAAGCAATCGAAAAACAAGGCAAGTGATCTAAAAAGCCAAGTAACTAAGAGCCCATGGATAACCATGGATGAAAAGGGTGCTAATACCTTCCCTTTTCATAATCTACCCCCCGAACCCACGAAATATCTCAAAAAGGTTTTTGCTGTGCTTTTTAACCTTTCCTTTAGGATAAAATAAAAAGTCGGTGGCGACTCTTGCTAACCGCACAAGTGCGAATACGAATGCAAAACACTAGTCAGTTCTCCCACCGTACCACAGAACTGGCGACTCTGCTGGGGACACAATTTAAAAGTGGGGTTACCTTAGGGCTTAGATCACCTTTACTTTCCATTGATTGCTTTGTTTGCTTTACATTTATGGGCTTTGCATCGGAGTTTTATAGATCCTAACCCGGATCTGGGGAAACCCTTTTAGGTAGCAACAAGGCTGTGAGGGAACTGTGCGGGGTATACCGACATGGTTGAAGCAGTCTGCTACGTTGATGTGACACTTTGGTGTGTACCGGTAACCCTTGAGTCAATCAAGGAGAGTACGGGGCCGCCGCGTGGTGTCGCGAAGCATCAACTGACCTTAGAACCTTAATTGACCATCTTAGCCTTTTTAGGGTAGTGAGATGACTACTTTGGTGTACTCCGAAGTCGGTTGATACTCGATACTACGCTCAGTTGAGGGTTGCTTTCCTGGGATATTTTGGTCGCCAGTTCAGTGGCTAAATCGAAACGATGAACAATGAAAGCAATCCAGTGATATTGGGACCTCTAGAACCCGGTTACTTTTGGTAGGACAGGTTTTAACCAACAAACTGAAAGAGGGTAATACCCAGACCTCATGCAAGCCTAAACCTAAGGCCTTGTGTGCTTTGTGTGAATATTGTCTGCCTGTATATACACTTACTTGTTTGTGCATACATGCACATAACATCATGACATCATACCATAGCATTTTAGCATTTTCAGTAACCATTTCAAGGATCTCGAGGGTTCTTTTGATGCAGGGTTACGTTGAACCAGACATCTACCAAGGGGCAAGAGGTTTCTCCTCTAACCAATCCAGTCAAAGATTAAGTACAACAACTTGAATCAGTGGCTATGACCCACTCGACATGGTGAGCTTGATTCTCGTGGAAAGACATCCAACGACACAAAGTTCTCCAATCAAAGTTCAAGAGCAACAACTTGAATCAGTGGCTATGACCCACTCGACATGGTGAGCTTGATTCTCGTGGAAGGACGTCCACCGGTGCAGAGATCTCCAATCCAAGAGCAGGGCTCAACCCCTAACATTTTTCTTGTGCTTACCCCAAGAGATCCTTGAAAGCATGCATCCACATATCATACATTGCATCTTGACAATCTTTCATTTTTCAGGTTTCCTTACTCTCCTGCTGTTTATTTCAGCAAGAGATGGCTCTAGAACGGTCTGTCAAAGACATCCAAGACCAGACTGCTCAGCTGCAGGAGATGTTCATGAACTTGTCTCTGGGGCAAGAAGAGATGAAAGCTCTCCTCACCAAGGACTTGGGGAATTCCAACAATGCCAGGAATGATCAGATTGCGGAGCTGCAGTTTGATCTGACAACACTGAGGACTCAAATGATGGGATATTTGGTGGGCCAGATGGCTCTCATCCAAGACCTATCTCAAAGACAAGAGGAACTCAGAGTTCTGGTCTGCCAACTGCTTCCAAACAACCAACTGGGGCAAACATCTGAGGTCGAAGAGCAAGTCACCGCTCAACCTCCACCCACTCAAGAAGACAAGGGGAAAGCTCCTCTGCTAGCTTCAGGGTCACAAACCCATCAACAACCTCGCCGGCGTCAGCGGGGCAATCGGCGTAGACAAGAAACGTCGGGAAGGCAGTTCACAGAGACTGACATACCGTCATCTCTAATTCTGGAGCGCTTGTTGGAGGTTAATCTGACTGCCTTGAGGGATCCTATCCGGAACCCTAATACCTCCGCCCCTGACTATCATCCCGATGCATTTTGTGTTTACCATTCCTATAGCCCAGGACATGACACCGATAGCTGTTGGGCCTTGAAGAACAAGATTCAAGATCTGATTGACATTGGAGTGCTGAGGTTCATGCCAGACGGCGAGATGAAGATCTTCCGTTAAAGGGTTCTCCGCTTGAAGTGACGAAGCTAGAATTGAAAGACTTTTGCTTCTTTTGAATTTTCAAAGTTGTAATTTCTTTTGCTGTCAAAACAATTATCTGTTGATGTTAAACTCTGTTTTCATTAATGCATTGCATATGTTTGTCTTGAATTCATCCATTCGTTTCACTACTCTTATGCCTTTCTTTATGATATTTGACTCTTGATAAAAAGCTGCAAGCCTTTAGAGGGAGGATGACGAAACAATACCGTGATCTTATACAGTATGTTTTTGAACGGACCTGGCTGATGAGGTACAGGCATTTCTTTCAATTCCCAAACACTGGAGTTATAAGGAAGTTAATCCCTAGTCAACCCCTTCGAGCCAAAGAAGTAGGAGTTTCCCGTTCTAAACAATCGAAACCTTTGATATAAACCCGGGGCAGGGTAGTATCTCAGTTAATTCAAAAGAAAACGCGCATTGAAGTCGCAAACTCTCGGTTCGTAATACAACGAACGACGTCGAAAAAGAAAGCATTCCTTCGGAATCAAAAGACCAGGGTGGTTCCCTATTACATAGACAGTCAATCTCTCAAAAGAGAAAGAGCCCACCAAGCCAAAACCTATGAAGGAGGCTTAAGAAAGCTGGGGCATCCCGCTGACAGTAATCCCGAAAACGGTAACAGTCAGGCAAAAGTTAGGAATAACGAATCAAAATCAAAATAGTGAGGTCACTACAAAATCCTCAACAACATGAAAAATGTTGGAAAAGAAGAGGAGATGATGACTGTCTCCCAAATTCAAACTTGTGAACCATCACCCAAAAGTCGTTCCAAACTCAAGACAGAGTACGACGCATAATTAACTGAGCTTAGGTTGAAGGACATCACGAAGAGCGGGTGGGTACAAATATACTTTGAGCCTTTACCCTTTGTTTCTTAAACCGTGAACCTGACCACGTTACAACCCTTCAAAAGTCCTAATTGAAGCATGGGTTAGTTCGAAAGCATACTGTTACAAAAGGTATCCTGACTCCTGTAGGGCTTTGCTCTAAATCTTGTGTTAACTTGTCTTATAGTTTTTTGCTAAAAAACGCATTTTTCAAAACTTCGAGACAAACATAAACTTCGCGTTGCTTGAATATCACTGTCTGTATTTACCCCTTTTGTTTGACAGCGAAGAAATTCATACAGCGAATGTTCGGAGGAACAAAGACTCTCTCAGTAAGTCAAAATCACCTCGAAGGGATGACACTTCCATCAAATCTCCTATCAACAAAGGGGCATGACATGTCACAATCTAATTAACCTGGGGCAGTCCGGTCAAGATTTCAAGAAATCTCTCAATATGCAGAGTAATCCGATTCAAGACTCCTTCGCAACCACTTGGGACATTCGAATGTCAAAAGTGTTCAACAAATCAACTACAACATTTCCAGACCGACTCCTGTATCCAGCCAGGGCATGTCTGAAGAATTCCAGATCAACACCTGTAATAAACCAGGATTTATCTACAGCACCACTTGGGGCATTCGAATGTCAAAAGTGTTCAAACCCGATGCAGTTTTACACAAGCTCATCATCAGGAAACCCTACACCGGTTCCCCTGCAAGACTTCTGAAAACAGTTCACGGGTTCTCCAAGTAAACGGATGTTAACCTATCACTTGTTCAGATTCTTCTCAAGACTTCTGAAAACAGTTCATGGATTCTTCCCAAGTAACGGATGTTAATCTATCAACTTGTTCAGATGCAACCTTTGAATTTAGTTTCCGGACACTTCCCAACAACGGATGCTGCTCTATTGCTAATTCAACCTCAAGACTTCTGAAAACAGTTCACGGGTTCTCCAAGTAAACGGATGTTAACCTATCACTTGTTCAGATTCAAACCCAAGACTTCTGAAAACAGTTCATGGATTCTTCCCAAGTAACGGATGTTAATCTATCAACTTGTTCAGATGCAACCTTTGAATTTAGTTTCCGGACACTTCCCAACAACGGATGCTGCTCTATTGCTAATTCAACCTCAAGACTTCTGAAAACAGTTCACGGGTTCTCCAAGTAAACGGATGTTAACCTATCACTTGTTCAGATTCTTCTCAAGACTTCTGAAAACAGTTCATGGATTCTTCCCAAGTAACGGATGTTAATCTATCAACTTGTTCAGATGCAACCTTTGAATTTAGTTTCCGGACACTTCCCAACAACGGATGCTGCTCTATTGCTAATTCAACCTCAAGACTTCTGAAAACAGTTCACGGGTTCTCCAAGTAAACGGATGTTAACCTATCACTTGTTCAGATTCAAACTCAAGACTTCTGAAAACAGTTCACGGGTTCTCCAAGTAAACGGATGTTAACCTATCGCTTGTTCAGATCCTTCTTAAAGCTAACCACCACGGAAGATCGCACTCGCCAGATTCTCCCTATCCCCAGCAAAATTCCTTCAATCCCCAGCGGAGTCAGACTTTCAAACTTTCTCCCCACAGAGTTTTAAGGAAGCAATCTTGAGTTCCCCAGTGAAGTCTCCAGGGTTACCTCCCATCAAGTCAAAGATTCTCAATCTGGTCTCCCCGGCATGAGTCTACTAGTTGGAATTCCCCAGTAGAGGTCATTAGGAATTCTCTTCCCCAGCAACAGCCAAGGATTTATTTTCCCCGGCAGCGGTCAAGACGTTTTTATCTTCAGCCATCTCGGAATCATGTATCCTTGGCAAGATTAGCTCATCAGCCTACATGAGCATTCATTACATTCATATCATAAACATTAAATGTCACATGCATTGCATCATGCATCATAACATTACATTCAACTAACCCTTTAACTTTTCAGGTAAGATCAGTCGACAAACACAGATCATCTCCTGAGATTCATCCAAAAATAGTTCAGATGTGACCCAGACACGGCAACATTTCGATACTTATTCCAGATTCATTCAGACGCATCAGCAGAAACCCTACACCGGTTCCTCTTCAAACTTCTCAACTTCAAGATTTCTGAAAACAGTTCACGGGTTCTCCAAGTAAACGGATGCTAACCTATCACTTGTTCAGATTCTTCTTCAAGACTTTTGAATTTAGTTTACGGATTCTTCCCAACCACAGATGTCAATCTACCGACTGATTCAGACTCTTCTCAATTTTTGAAAATAGTTTACGGACGTGTCCCAAACAACGGATGCTGCTCTATTGCTTATTCAATCTCAAATAGTTTACAGATTCTCCAGACACGGCCATCAATCTGTTGCCTGTTCAGACCCCCGTTCAGAGATATTCCAAAGCAGGGACGCCCTTCTGATACTCGTCCACTCACCATTGACGTACAGTTCAACATCACCATATGGCATCTATAAGCCCATCCTCCTACCAGCAGTCACCGAATGGCATCTTTAAGCCCATTCTCAGATGGCATCTCTAAGCCCATCCCCCGACAAATTTCTTTCGCACCAGGTGGCATCTTTAAGCCCATCTCCAAATGGCATCTCTAAGCCCATTCCCGCATCCAGTACTATGATAAGTGCAAATTTTCTGGGCACATTAGTGTTCAATCTCCTTTTACCTTCAAGTCGCGAAAGGCAAACTTGCCAATCTAACTCTTCAGGTCCAAGAAGATTGAACAGGGGCAACTGTTGTACCCCAAAATTTGCCCTCGCGCTTTTCCACAAAGAAATCTCAGCTTCAAACATTTCCTGACTTCTCAAACTGACTCAAGAATCGGACAAACGGACTTTTCTTGACGGTCAAGCAAAATTAGGGTTTTACTGATTTTCAGAGCTCTGAGTTGTTTCATACAGTGGGCTTAGGGTTTGGTTGGTTTTTGGTTCAATTTTGATCAAGTGAGTGTGATTTGGCATTTAATCAGGAATTAGGGTTTCATAGGCATATTCTCAGAAGAATTTGAATTCCACAACACTTTGCGGTTTATTTCAAGATTCGGATTAAAAGTCGCGTTATCTTGATTTAATCAACAAAAGAGACAGTGGTTTGAATTCAGTACATTTTGATTGGGCCAGTCAGATGCAAGATGCAGTTTTGGAATTCACAGTGTTCATGTGTTTGATCAGTCTATCTGGGTTAATTGTTGCTTTGCTTTGGATTTTGGATTAGACAGACTTAATTGGTCAATGTTGTTTTATTTAAGTTATTTATTATTCTGAAATTAAATGATTGAATTTATTTTTCAATTGTTAATTCTAAGAATTTTAAATAAATAAATAAACAATAAAGAAATTAGATTTAATTAGATAATTTGAATTTTTATTGATATTTAAATTATTTACAAATTGTTGTTACAAACAATAATTTACATTTAATTTAAATATTACAATAAAATGAAAAAAGTATCCTATTTTCTAAATACTCTTCATTCCTCACTCTGCTCCGGCATTCCATTTTTCATCTGCAAAAAGAAAGAGAAACAAGAAAAGTCAAAAGCAGTTAATTGGAAAAGACAGTTAAATTGCTCATCATTAGGGGCCACTGACTGGGATCAGTTGCCCTCTCTGCAAATCACGGGATTTCTCCCGGTTCACAGAGAGGGAAGATTATTTTATCTCATGAAATGCAAATGTCAAAAATGCATAGGTTACAAATTTTAAGCTACATAAGAATCTCAATTTCCAATTTCAAACCATTTAGTTCAAATCCAAATTTCCCATTCAGAACTGAACTGAAATGCCAAGATACCAAAGAAAATCAATAAAAGCATACAAACTGTCATGGAAAGATTTTTGGAAAAGATATCAAAAGGCAAAGTCAGACACAAATTGTCAAAAGAGAGATAAAGGAGATGCAGTAGTGTATTATGCAAGTGATCTTTTCATCATTTCCCACAAAAGCCCCTTCAGAACAGTACAGTAAAACCATATTAAAATCCTAAGCTGTACTTTGAGAGAGAGAAAAGAGATTAAAGCAGCAGGCAGGGTTAGGCAAGACAGTTCAGCAGATAGACAGCAGGCAAGTCACAGAAAAGAAGATACACAAAATCTAAAAGTCCACAAGCAGTTCACAGCAGGCAGTTCATGAGATGGAAAAGAGATAATAAAAGCCAGAACTCAGTTCAGAAGCAACAGAGCAGGTTAGAGGGGAGAGAAGAGAGACATAAAACCAGTTCAACATAGACAGTTCAGGGAAAACAATAAAACAATTCAAGACAGTTCAGCATAGCAGGCAGTCTGTACAAAAGCAAACTCTGCATATAGAAAAGGCACAGTTCAGAAGAAGATTTTTTACAAAAAACTGATACACAAAAACTCTCACATACTCAAACCTGTACCAGTATAATCATACAAATAACACCTAAAGCCATTATCTAACCAAGATCCTCACCACCAATACACCACATAGCACATTCTCAAAAACTCAATAACCAAACCTTTGTGCCAAACACAAGAAACCTGAGATCCCAACTCAAGCCTCAACTTTCAAACCATACTTGCATCCTGATATCCAAACTAAAAACCATAACCAACCTCCAAACCTCAAGATCCTGTCAAGCACCCCAGACCCCACTGTCATAACCAAACAACAATAATAACCCAAAACTCCCTGTCAAAAACCTTGTATATCTGTGCTAAAAAAATATATCAAGCACGAACTAATCTTTAAGCCTCAGAAGCAAGCTTCATCATAGGCTAGCACACATAGGCAACAGCTGTTCAAGAAAAGAGTTCAAGACAAGCAAATCTCAAGCAAAGTACTCAGACATACGCATCACTCAAAGACAATCATCACAGTGGAAGAAGAAGAGGTAAAGAAGCGAGGATTTAGGGTTTTCTCAGTGAGTACTCATCATCAAAAACCTAAGCAAAAAGGTAAAAGGAACGAAAGTACCCGAAGCAAAGCAAGCTCAAAGTCCCTCACGCCGCTCCGGCCTCCTCAAACGCCTCCACTCTTCTCTCCTCCTCCGCCAAAGATCAGGTAGTAAGCAGTATCCTTCTCCTTCCTTCCCTTCACCTCATAAACGATTAAAAACTCAGTTTACAACGAATCTAAAACATGCGAAATCAGTAGAAGAAGAAGCATAAAAACAAAAACTAACCTTGTTTCAAAGGGTGTGGAGTTCTCGCCGTGGAGAGAGGAGAGTACAGGATTGCGTTGGTGGCCGGAGAAAATGCTCAGGGAATTGCTAATCGAAGACGACGAACGTAGCGCCGTTCCCACATGAACCCTCGTCTTCACTCTGAACCAACGCGTTAACCCTAATTTTCTGCCTTTGGATCAAAGGGCCTGACCCGTTACTGATTCCTCTAAGCCCATCAGATTGCCTTTCTTTTCTTTTTTTAAAACAATACTAAACACTAACTATTACATTAAACACTAACCTTATTTTATAAAACACTAACTCTTTTCATTTTCATAAAAAAAAAACTAACTTTGTTTTATAAACAATAATTATTCTTCTTTTTTATATATAAAACACTAATCTCTTTTTTATTAAGAATACTTTTTATTATAAAATAAAGACATTTTTAGATAGATATTTCATACATATATTACTTAAAAAAAAAAATTAAATTAGTTTTATACATATCATATAAACTAAATTTGAAAATACTTTTTTCTTAATCAATATACTTTTTATACACAAATTAAACTTAAAAACATTTTTTTGAAATACATTTGTACATAAAAATAACTAAATTCTTTTTTATACATGATTAAATTGAAGAAACTTTTTTAGTTAAATTCATTTTTGTACATATTATACAATCTTATACATAATTAAAATTAAACCTTTTTTAGTTAATATACATTTTTGTACATAACCATTTCAATACATTTTTCTTCTAATATTTAAAACCCCAAACATTTTGACTAAAATACTCTCCAATTAAAACTTAACACTTAATCAAAACCCTTCATTTATACATAAGCATACAAAAAAAATCAAAATTCATTTAAAAAACGTATATCTAAGACAAAACCCTAATACGACTCAATTTCATAATTCGCATTTGTACATATTTACACTTACACATACATTTGCACTTACACAATATATTGCCCTACACACATTTTATCTTGCATTTATACATTTGACATTTATATTTTGATTGCGACATTCGATTTGGTTGTAAGTACTATAAGTCTCATCCCCTTGTACATTTATACCCCCACTCCCGGACATTATTTTGTAATAGCGTAGATTTACATTCCGCAATTTACAGCTTTTCAATTATACCATGGTTAGACCTAGGGTTTGTATGTACATAAAATCAAACGCTAGATAACCTAATACAAGACAAATGCATGTAATCAATACACAATCACACTTGCACCCCCTAGGGTAATCCCACATGTTGCCTTCCAAATGGGCCATGCTTGCACGTCGAATGTCTTTGGCAAAACGAATTCAAATGATCATAAGTCCCTCGATGACGCTTTCGAAAGTCGCCTATCAAAAATGATCAAGTCCCCTCAAAACAAATTGCCAAAGACACTTGGCATCATTGCATTCATGGTCCATACAATGACCCGCGCCCGTCCCGAATAAACTTCCTAAACGCAAGATTGCCCATCAATTTCAATGGTGGGACAAAATTGTTAAAAGAGGTTAAAACATGACAAAAACCTTTGAGTACCATAGGGTAGACATAACTCTTAGTTACTTGAGATCAAACTTGCAAAAAGCACTTGCCTTCTTTTCAAAAAAACACAATCCACAACACTTTCAAAAATCAAACCTTTCGAACTTTTGAAACATCTTTTCGAAAAGATATGCACCTTTGTAAAACATTCGAGTAAAGAATTATTACAAGGTTGGCCTAAGACAAGGCATCTTTTTCCAAAACATTTTCAAAACAACCCACACACGCACTATTTCAAAGCAATCGAAAAACAAGGCAAGTGATCTAAAAAGCCAAGTAACTAAGAGCCCATGGATAACCATGGATGAAAAGGGTGCTAATACCTTCCCTTTTCATAATCTACCCCCCGAACCCACGAAATATCTCAAAAAGGTTTTTGCTGTGCTTTTTAACCTTTCCTTTAGGATAAAATAAAAAGTCGGTGGCGACTCTTGCTAACCGCACAAGTGCGAATACGAATGCAAAACACTAGTCAGTTCTCCCACCGTACCACATGGAGCATTTCCAAGCTATCTCTGAAAGGAAATCTGGAATGAGTATCAGAACGTCGCCATGCCTGGGTCACATCTGAACCATATCTAGAAGGAGATCTCTGAATAAACAATAGAACAGCCTCCGTGTCCGGAGCATCTCTAAGTTATATCTGAGAAGAAATCTGGAATAAGTATCAGAACATCGCCATGCCTGGGTCACATCTGAACCATATCTAGGAAGGAATTTTGAATAAGCAAAAGAACAGCATCCATATCTTGAGCATTTCCAAGCTATCTCTAAAAGGAAATCTGGAATGAGTATCAGAACGTCGCCATGACTGGGTCACATCTGAACCATATCTAGAAGGAGTCTTGAATAAGCAAAAGAACAGCATCCATATCTGGAGCATTTCCAAGCTATCTCTGAAAGGAAATCTGGAATGAGTATCAGAACGTCGCCATGCCTGGGTCACATCTGAACCATATCTAGAAGGAGATCTCTGAATAAACAATAGAACAGCCTCCGTGTCCGGAGCATCTCTAAGTTATATCTGAGAAGAAATCTGGAATAAGTATCAGAACGTCGCCATGCCTGGGTCACATCTGAACCATATCTAGAAAGGAATTTTGAATAAGCAAAAGAACATCATCCATATCTGGGGCGTTTCCAAGCTATCTCATTAATCTTTTTAACATAGACATGCCTGATCGGATACAAGTATCGAATCCATAATCAATCGCTCACAGACATGCCCTGGCTAGATACAGGAATCGAATCTGGGATTGCGATAGTTGATAGTAATCATCTTTGTATTGACCTTTCCTGAAAAAAGGCAAAACATTAGTTATATGCAATGTCATGGTGCATGGAATGCACGGTGTCATGACGTTTATAACCAATGGGATTGTAGAATGTGATGTTTATATCATGTATGAAAATGTGATGTTTGCGAATGTATTTTTTGTCTAGGAAAATAAATCCTTGACGAATGTCGGGAGCTAATCCTGGGCTGATGTTTGAAGAGTAGAGAATTCTTTGTTTCCGCTGGGGAAAATGATTGCAAGGATAAACCGGTAGGAGGAGATGACCCTGTTGGGGAATAAGCTTAGAGAGATTACTCTGCGGGGAAAATTACTCTAGCGATCTTGCTGGGGAAAATACTCTGTGGGAAGAGAGGTACTTCGCTGAGATGTTGTATGAGAACTCCGCCGGGGATACCATTGTTGAGTTATGCTTTGGCGATTTGAGGAACTCCGCTGGGGATAGGAAGACTTCGCCGAGGACGACCTTTCCGTGGCAATTAGCTGAGGATAACCCAGTTATAAGCTCTGGCGAAGAATAACCTTCTGAATAAAGACGGGGAGAGATATGCTCTGAAAGGATAAGCTTCCAGAATCTACTGGGGATAAGCTTCCTACTGGGGAGATTGATTCAACTCTCCTGGGGAGACTTTGAACTGTACTGGGGAGGGGCTCCGCTGGATGTCTAGATTCCGCCGGAGAACAATCTTAGATCAAAACTACCGGGGATGCTTGTTGAGGATGTTTGTAGACTCCGCTGAGGAATGTTGAGATCTTTTGGGGGTAATCCAACTTCCTTAAGACTGACGGAGTATAACTCTGCTCGGGGAGAGTATCGCTGACCTGCTGGAGATATTGTGCCTTGTAGGGCTTATGGGAATCCAACTCTGCTTGGGGAGAATTATTGAATCTTGGCTCCCTCTCTGGGGAATTAAGGCATCTTGGTTGTTCTTCAGCCGAACTTACCTTGGTACCTTGGTGGACAGAGCAATTAGATCGCTTAGACGACTCATTATTGCCCCAGTTTCAGTGGGAGAAGGCACTTGTGGGGGTAATTGACAAATCTTCTGGTAGACCGGTGACGAGATGCCAGGACATAGTCGTATGCTTTGATCCCTAATTTTTGCCTGGACCGCCCTTTCGGGTTTTCAGTCCACCGGGATACCCATTTTTTCCCAAGCCGCCTTTTCAGGTTTTCGACTTGCCGGGTGTACAGATTTTTTTTCATTTCATCCCTTATTTTTGCTCGAACCCTTTTGGTTCGTCAGGAAGCCCTTATTTTTGCCTAGGTATGTCAACCTAGCGGGTCTTTGATTATGCACAGTATTTTTTCGACTATGTCCATGCTCTCAGGATGTAGGGAGATGCCCCTGTTATTGATATTGCGTTGCCGTACCACTAGAAGATGTCTGATCAGGCAAGATTCGTTGTCGGAATGCCCCAGGTGATCCAGATGGAGATTTGCCCCAAGCTGGTTGGCCTTTTGAGAGATTCTCCGAATCTTGATTTAACTGCCCCAAATGATGGACAATGATCATGCCTGCCCCTTGGTTGGGAGTGCTTTTGCCCATAAGATATTCTTCGTGCGAATTTCTTTGCTGTTCAAACAAATAGTCATATGTGCAAGCAATGTTATTTCAAAAATGCAAAGATTATGTCTGTCTTGAAGATTTTGAAAAATGCATTTTTTCATAAAAAAACAAGTGAATTTTGTAAATCGTGATGTCAACTCGTTATTTTACCGCAAGCCTTAAGGAGTCAGGATACCTTTCGTAACAGTATGCCTTCGAACTAACCCATGCTTCAGCTAGGACTTTTGAGGGTTATAACATGGCCTGGTTCACGGTTTAAGAAACAAAGGATAAAGGCTCAAATTATATTTGTACCCACCCGCTCTTCGTGATGTTCTTCAATCCTAAACTCAGCTGATCGTGCGTTAGACCTTGTTTGAGTCTTTGCTTTGATATACCAATGATGGTTCAGATAATGATGATTTATTCTGAATGGGCAGTCATTTCTTTTTGTTGAGGGTTTGTGTGACCTCTTTTTTTGATTTTATTATCCCTATTTTTTTTGCCTGAACTGTTTCTTTTGTGATTACAGTCAGCGGGATGCCCCAGTTTTGTAAGTCTCCTTCATAGGTTTTGACTTAATGGGTTTTTATTTTTTGAGATATAATGACTGCCTATCTGTACGATTGTTCGGAACCATCACTGTCTTTTGTTTTGTAAGGACCTCTTTGGTGCCATTCGTTATGCACTTGGATCAACTGAGAGACTATCCTGCCCCAGGTTATGATTAAGGGTTTTAAATTTCGAAAAGAAAAACTCCTACTTCTTTGGCTCAGAGGGGTTGACGAGGGATTATCTTCCTTATAACTCCAGTGTTTAGGAATTGAAACAATGCCTGTACCTCATCAGTGGGGTCTGTTCAAAAGCATACTGTAAAGATCGTGGTATCGTTTTCGTCATCCTCCCTCAAGAGGCTTAGAATTATTGAGAGTTGACCGTCACAAAAATATGAAAACAGTTTGCATATAGTGAATGCGAATATATTGCTTCAAAACAGACATATGCGACGCATTAATGAACTAACAACGTTTAATCATGAATAAATGTTTGAACAGTCAAAAGAAAGTTACAACTTGAAAATTCTAATAAACACAAGTCTTGTAGTCTCAGGGCTTGTTACTTCGATTGGTGCATCTTGTAGGGATGGCAGGAGCATTCAGCTTGGCCTATCTGGGTGAAATCCACAACTCTTTCATTAATCAGATCTTGAATCTTATTCTTCAAAGCCCAGCAGTCGTCGGTGTCATGTCCTGGACTGTCAGAGTGGTATGCACATCTTTCCTCAGGATTGTACTTTAGGGAGGTTGTGTTGAGATGCTTAGGAGGGTCCCTTAACGTCACCAGATTCAACCTCAACAATTGTTGTAAAGCTTGAGACGGTGACACGTTGAGTTTGGTGAACTGCCTTTTAGGCTTGTCTGGCTTGCTCTAATCAGCCCGTTGTTCTTGGCGAGGTCGTGGTTGGACCTGTGAAGTGATAGCAGCTTGGAGAGGTCTATTCATTGGACCAGACCTTTGTCCTCTTGGAAGTTGTTCAATGACCTGGTCCCTGACTTGGGCTGGTTGCTTCATGTCGTGATGAAGCTGACTGATCATGGCCCTCAGCTCTCCTTGCTCCCGAGCTAAACTTTGGATGAGAGCCCTTTGTCCCAGCATCTGGGTTTTCATCGTATCTACCTCAGCTTGCAGACGTTTCAGCTGCTCGTCCTTGTCATCTTCGGGACTTTGCTTGGCCAAATTCCCCATAAGGAGTGTCCTCAACTCTTCCTTCCCCTTGGATAGGCTTAGGAAGATCTCTCTGAACTGAATCTCTTGAGCCTGAAGATCCTGGTTATCTTGTTGGGAAGCCATTGCTGAAATAAACAGCGGAGGTGGTAAGTGACCTGTCAAAAGGGTACCTGTTATGCAATGATATGTCTGTATATATATGCAATGTTTTCAAGGATTTCGCGGGGTAAACAAGAAAATCATTAGAGTTGGGATCCGATAGCTTGATTGAAGGAACTGCATGTTGTTGAGAGTCCTTCTTCAAGGGTCAAAGGCTCACCATATCCAGTGGGTCATAGCCCTTGACAACCTTAGCTAGAGGAAAATAAATTCCCTTTGCCCCTTGCTGGACAGTTGGTTCATCATGACCTACATCACAAGCCCTTGAGATCCTTGAAACAGATTAGTCCTTATGCGGGATGTATGCAATGGTATGATGTTATGCTATGCATGGGGTAATGTAGGTAAACCATGTTATGAGTCCCAATTAAGGACTGTAAACAAAACCTGCAAGAAACTTAGTAAACCCTGTTATGAGTCCCAATTAAGGACTATAAACAAAACCTGCAAGAAACTTAGTAAACCCTGTTATGAGTCCCAATTAAGGACTATAAACAAAACCTGCAAGAAACTCAAGTGTCAGATAACAAGCATGCAAGTAGTCAAGTTGGAAGGCACACAAGTCACACAAGAGAAACCCTTAGAGTTCAGGCCAGCATGGGGTCTGGGTATTACCCTCTTGAAGTTGGTGGGCTCAACCTGTCCTATCAGAAGTAACCGGGTTCTAAGGGTCCCAATATCACTGGATTGCTTTCATTGTTCATCGTTTCGATTTAGCCACTGAACTGGCGACCGAAATATTCCAGGAAAGCAACCCTCAATTGAGTGTAGTATCGAGTATCAACCAACCTCGGACTGCACCAAAGTCAGTTATCTCACTACCCTAAAGAGGCCAAGATGGTTCAATTAAGGTTCCTAAGGTCAGTTGATGCTTCATGACACCACATGGAGGCCCCGTACTCTCCTTGACTGAACTCAAGGGTTACCGGTACACACCAAAGTGCCACATCAACGTAGCAGGCTGTTTCAACCATGTCGGTATACCCCGCACAGTTCCCTCACAGCCTTGTTGCTACTTTCTAAGAAGGTATCCCCCAGATCCGGGTTAGGATCTATAGAACTCCCAAGACAGACCCAATAATATTAAAGCAAGCAAAACAAAGCAATTGAAAACATAAGTATGAGCTATCCTAAGGTACACCTCACTTTAAGTTTCCCCAGCAGAGTCGCCAGTTCTGTGATCGGTGGATCTGGAACTGACTGTTTAACGCTGGTTCGCGAAATGTCGCGGAAGCAAGAGTCGCCACCGTCTTTTATTTTCTCCAACATGGAAAGGACAAAAGCACAGAAAAATTCCTTATTGAGATTAGTTCTCGGTTCGAGAGGTAGATTTATAGAAAGGGAAGGTGTTAGCACCCTTTCTATCCATGGTTATCCATGGGCTCTTAGATACTTGCTCATTGTGTTTTCAAAATGTTTGTTTTCTTTTCAACTGTGGGTTTAAAAAAAGTTTCTTTGAAAATTTCAGTTCGACTCTTGTATCAGTCCTCAAGAGTGTTTGAAAAATTGCTTTTTTGAAAGCTTTTTGAAAGGTGTCGGTGTGAAAAGAAGTTTTTGATTTGTTTTGAAATTAGAGCAAGTATCTACGAGTCATCTACCTACCCTAAGGAATTCGTCTGTGTAAATGTCCTTAAGATAGTGCCATCCCACCATTGAGAGGTAGGTAGCACCACCGTTGGAGGTGTTCAGGTCAATTCGAGGGTTAGGGACAGTGTGGTCACCGAGCAATAGTAAGATACCTTAGAAGCTACCCTTATGCCATTGATCTTTTTATTCCGAGGCAACCATTTCGAGGCAACTTGTTTCGAGGCAACCGTTTCGAGGCAACTAGATCAATGGAACATAAGGACTCACTAAGACGTCCTGTACTCGACGACCACGTTTCAAGGGGCAAGGCAACAGTGAGATCACCAGAGCAACATTAGGACACCTTAGAAGCTACCCTTATGCCATGTTCATGGACATAAGGACTTACTAAGACATCCTGTACTCGACGACCACGTTTCGAGGGGCAAGGCAACAGTGAGGCGTACCCTAAGAGTGGTGTGTGAATTGTGTGTCATTTTCAGTTATTATTTGTCTTGTCATGCATTGGATGAGCTACGCTTTGATTTTATTTGGACATTCATTCTTTCATGTGATTAGCAGTTAAAAGGGTGCGGAAAATAAAAATGCGGAAAATAAAGGTCCTACGCTATTACAAGGCGCGGGTCTACATCGCCAAATTAAACCAAGACCCGATTTGAATAAAAGTGCGGAAAGTAAATGTCCTAATTATCTATTACAAGGCTTTGGGGCAAATACATTATATCCGCAAAAGAAATAAAAATAAATGCGAAAAGAAATAAGAATCGAGAGTGCGAGGGCGTTGGACCCTTTAAAGAAATTAAATAGAAATTATAAATTAATTAATGATTAAATAAAGAAAAGAGATTATTTTTATGTTTTTTTTTATAATTATTTTAGAAAAAGACATTAAAGTTAAAAACCTAAATTTAAACTAATTGTTTTATTGGAATTTATTTACAAAAACTATTTAAAGAATTAAAAAAATTAAATAAAACATATTTTTATTTTTTAATGATTTCTGATTTTTTGGTTTTGTGTTATTATTAAGATTAATTTTGGTGAATTAAATAAAACAAAAGAAAAACAATTAAAATAAAAAGAAGAAAAGAAAAATGGAAAAATGAAAGGTGATGCAAACCATGGGGGTGTTGACCCAATTTAGGAGGGAGCACGAAGTCGCGGCATAAGCGGATCTGGAAGCGGCGGTTGAGTCCGCGGTTGCGCGGCGGAACTGCGATTTGGACGCTTCTCGTTCTTCTGTTTCTGATTCAGAGAGCCAAATTCCAGTCCTGATCTTCACAAAGAATTTTATGGATAAAGTTCAAACAATCAAAAAGAAAATTAAATAGAATAAATGAAATTGAAAATGTTAGAATTTTGTGTTGCTTTATCATGACTCAATGATGTTGTTGTGGTGCTGTCAAGAGGATGATGATTTGTGGTTGCATCAGTTTTGAGCTTGTGTCAACGGTATGAACATGAGCTTGTGTAAGGTTTCTGTTTTGGTTGATGAGATTTTTGTTAAAGTTGGTTCATGGGAAATTGCACGTGAAAAGTGAATTTACAGTGCAACAAGAAGAAAAGTGGGGGTTTCCATCGAGTGGCCTCCGTACAGGATTTTGTATAAGAGAATATGAGGTTTTTTTTGTGGAATTTTTTGTTTTTTTCGTTTTAGAGAGTTCTCTAGGTTGTGTTCCCTTTTTTTTTATCACTTGCATATGCATTATGTAATGTATTTCAATTGGATTTAAGGGCCTTGAAGCCTTGCATTCATACATAAGATTTTGCCATAAACCTCCATTAACAAACTTTCCATCTTTGTACCAATTTTGAATTCTTGCTTGATTAGGCCTTCAAACAAATTTGGGATGTTGTATAATGATGATTCAAAGCTAATCAAGACCAAATATGCCCCTTAATTAACCTTCTTGATTTTTATTTGATTTTAAAGGATTTAAAATGAATTAAATCCAATAAAATCAAATAAAAATGAAAAAATTAATTTTAAAATTTAAAATAAAATGTGGGACACGTGGGAAGCATGGCCAAGCTGATTCAAATGGAAAAAGTGGGCCCCTTTTGTCAAAAATGAAATTTCAAGGATAAATGATTTTGGCCATTTCACAAAAATTTCCCAACTTCTCCAATGCATATCTTGCTCAATTTTGAAGTTATGAACATGTTCTTGGACATTTTGGAAAGGTATTGAAGTCCTCTAACCAATGTCTTTGGTCCCATGTCATTTTGATTTACCAATCTCAAGTTATGGTCTTTGACTTAAAGTCCCTTTTTGTTGACTTTTGAAAATGACCTATAATGTTGAAATTGATAACTTTTTGTGAGAGCATTTCTTGGACTTGGAATGTGAAGATGAATTGTAGGAAATGTCTTCCCCTTCAAGATGAGCATTGGATGGAATTTTTCTGATGAACCATGAAAAAGTTATGCCTTGGTCAAGTTACAGTTGACTTTTCAGCTGTCCAAAAATAGAAACTTTTGCATCTTGAGACTTTTTGAGCCATACTTTGAGAATCATGATCAAGCATTGATCAAATGATGTTTGTGGCTTCAAAATAAGATGTTGACCAAATTTTTTGACTTTTGACTGCCAAATGACCATTTTGCCCCTACAGTTGACTGTTGAGCAATTAGGTTTTTTAACTGTGCAACTTGACCTTGTGAGCCTTGAAACTTGACATGTAGGTGCTTGACAATGTGTATGAGCATGGGACTTGATTGAGCCCTTGAAAACCTCAACTTCCTTGCAGGAACCAAAAACCCTAGTTTGACTGGCTTAGGAGGATGGTTGACTGGGTAGCCCTTGAGTAGACTTTGAACCATTTGAGGTGATGCTTGTCAAAACTTTGAAGATTATGGGAGGGCAAATTTTGGGGTACAACAGTTGCCCCTGTTCAATCTTCTTAGACCTGAGGATGTAGATTGGCGTGTGTGCCTTTCGTGATCCGAGGGTGGAAGATGATTGAACACTAGAGTGCCCAGAAATTTGCACTCACATAGTAGAGTATCAGCAGTGTGATAGCGGGAATGGGCTTAAAGATGCCATTTGGAGAGATGATGGATAGGAGGATGGGCTTATAGATGCCATCTGGAAGTGTGACAGAACCTTGTCGGGAATGGGCTTATAGATGCCATTTGGAGACTGTCGGATAACTGAATTTGAATAAGAAATAGAATAGCTTCCGTGCCTGGAGCATATCTAGCCTATATCTAGTTGTTGACGTCTGAATAAACAGTAGAATGACAGCCGTGTCTGGGGTATATCCATATTGTATCTGTATGAGCGACAGAATGTCATCCGAATCTGGATCGTATCTGGACTGAACAATAGAAGAGCATCCGGGATGGAGCATCTCTAAGTTGTTTTTTAGAAGTTTGAATCTGAATAAGCAATAGAACGGCATCCGGATCTGGAGCATCTCTAGGCTATATCTGAAAGGAAATCTGGAATGAGTGTCAGAACGTCGCCATGCCTGGGTCACATCTGAACCATATCTAGAAGGAGTCTTGAATAAGCAAAAGAACATCATCTATATCTGGAGCATTTCCAAGCTATCTCTGAGAGGAAATATGGAATAAGTATCAGAGCTTCGCCATGCCTGGGTCACATCTGAACCATATCTAGAAGGAGTCTTGAATAAGCAAAAGAACAGCATCCATATCTGGAGCATTTCCAAGCTATCTCTGAGAGGAAATCTGGAATAAGTATCAGAACGTCGCCATGCCTGGGTCACATCTGAACCATATCTAGAAAGGTGATCTCTGAATAAACAACAGAACAGCCTCCGTGCCCGGAGCATCTCTAAGTTATATCTGAGAAGAAATCTGGAATAAGTATCAGAACGTCGCCATGCCTGGGTCACATCTGAACCATATCTAGAAAGGTGATCTCTGAATAAACAACAGAACAACCTCCGTGCCCGGAGCATCTCTAAGTTATATCTGAGAAGAAATCTGGAATAAGTATCAGAACATTGCCATGCCTGGGTCACATCTGAACCATATCTAGAAAGGTGATCTCTGAATAAACAACAGAACAGCCTCCGTGCCCGGAGCATCTCTAAGTTATATCTGAGAAGAAATCTGGAATAAGTATCAGAACGTCGCCATGCCTGGGTCACATCTGAACCATATCTAGAAAGGTGATCTCTGAATAAACAACAGAATAGCCTCCGTGCCCGGAGCATCTCTAAGTTATATCTGAGAAGAAATCTGGAATAAGTATCAGAACGTCGCCATGCCTGGGTCACATCTGAACCATATCTAGAAAGGTGATCTCTGAATAAACAACAGAACAACCTCCGTGCCCGGAGCATCTCTAAGTTATATCTGAGAAGAAATCTGGAATAAGTATCAGAACGTCGCCATGCCTGGGTCACATCTGAACCATATCTAGGAAGGAATTTTGAATAAGCAAAAGAACAACATCCATATCTGGAGCATTTCCAAGCTATCTCTGAAAGGAAATCTGGAATGAGTATCAGAACGTCGCCATGCCTGGGTCACATCTGAACTATATCTAGAAGGAGTTTTAAATAAGCAAAAGAACAGCATCCATATCTGGAGCATTTCCAAGCTATCTCTGAAAGGAAATCTGGAATGAGTATCAGAACGTCGCCATGCCTGGGTCACATCTGAACCATATCTAGAAGGAGTCTTGAATAAGCAAAAGAACAACATCCATATCTGGAGCATTTCCAAGCTATCTCTGAAAGGAAATCTGGAATGAGTATCAGAACGTCGCCATGCCTGGGTCACATCTGAACCATATCTAGAAGGAGATCTCTGAATAAACAATAGAACAGCCTCCGTGTCTGGAGCATCTCTAAGTTATATCTGAGAAGAAATCTGGAATAAGTATCAGAACGTCGCCATGCCTGGGTCACATATGAACCATATCTAGGAAGGAATTTTGAATAAGCAAAAGAACAGCATCCATATCTGGAGCATTTCCAAGCTATCTCTGAAAGGAATTCTGGAATGAGTATCAGAACGTCGCCATGCCTGGGTCACATCTGAACTATATCTAGAAGGAGTCTTGAATAAGCAAAAGAACAACATCCATATCTGGAACATTTCCAAGCTATCTCTGAAAGGAAATCTGGAATGAGTATCAGAACGTCGCCATGCCTGGGTCACATCTGAACCATATCTAGAAGGAGTCTTGAATAAGCAAAAGAACAGCATCCATATCTGGAGCATTTCCAAGCTATCTCTGAAAGGAAATCTGGAATGAGTATCAGAACGTCGCCATGCCTGGGTCACATCTGAACCATATCTAGAAGGAGATCTCTGAATAAACAATAGAACAACCTCCGTGTTCGGAGCATCTCTAAATTATATCTGAGAAGAAATCTGGAATAAGTATCAGAACGTCGCCATGCTTGGGTCACATCTGAACCATATCTGGGTCCCACCGGGCAGGGAAGAAACTATCAACATATCTGCAGAGGGTACCATAGGCCTCCTCATCTTTGGTGCTCATCCCACCCGCTGGCGTATGGTAGTGCCCGGTGCCGTGCTCGTAGTGACGCGAGGTCCAATGCAAAGGAAACTTGGGCACATGCCCCAACACCGGGCGTCCCTCATCGTCTAGAAGAGCCTCCCCGTGATCGTCGGTCACCACCGTTTCTTCCTCGTATACAGAATCCAGACCAGTTTTGGTAACCGGCCGCACGATGTACCGTTTGTCCTTGAACCCCCGGACAGAATCCATATACATCCTAAACAGTCTCTTCGACTGTTTCAGGGAAACCCAACTGTGCCTACCTCCCCGAGACTGGCGCTGTAAATGGAAGACTCTGAAGAAGAGAGGTATGGTCGCCCCAATCCTTAAAAAGTGACACGTCAGTTCGAACGCCCGGAGGAAAGCAATTGAGTTGGGGTGAAGCTGCGACGGGGCCAGCTCCAGATGACTAAAGACCCCGACCTGAAAATCACTAAAGGGGAGCTGTAGTCCAAGGTCCTTGAAAGCAATCTCATACATGGGAAACCCGTACTCGGGGAACTCTGAGCAGATCCGCGTGGTAAGAGTCGGTCTGGTGACAACGAAGTTTTTCTGAAAGCCTGGCTGACTACCGCCCTGCTCGACGATAGTATACGCACTCCGACTGCGCCGACTATAGGCAGAAGCAATCCCTCTGGGCTCGGTGCCCACCCACTCCAGCAGAGGATCGTCGATGGTATCGACCAGATTCACATTCTCCTCGGTGCTTTGATCTTCCACCTCATTGCGCCCCGAGGAACACGGTTCATCCGCCATTGTAACCTGCAAAGCACAGGAAACCGGTCAATTGGGGAGCAAATCCACACGCTCGTCATAACTGACGGGAAGAAGGCCACGACAAACCGAGTCACACTCCACACACGATTAAAAAGTTGAAGTTTCGAACAAAAGAGTGGAGCCACCTCCCCGACGCCAAGATACCGCGACAAGTCTTCCTACAGATTGCCTAAACGGGCCAACATCCCGGCCAGTCACGAATATGTCGACCTAGGCTATGGACATGGCGAGCGATATCATAAATCCTAAAACTAGAGCTATGAATTTATCGAGCACTATCACGAATTAGGCGCCCTGAATCACGAAGATTCCGGGCAGCATTGCGAGTCAAATACCTAAACTATGCGTTTACCGGGCACAAACATGCGTTTGCCGGACATAAACGTGGATTTGCCGAGCGAAAATACGAATCTACCGGGGCTAATCCCAGACGCACAGTCTCTAACGTATAAAACAATGGAAAATGTCATATACCACATAGGAAAAGCAAAAGGGACAAGACGCTTACTTGAAATCAGGAAAGAGGTACGACGACGGAGAAGAGAATCAGCGGTAGAGAGCACGACGGTCCTATGAAAGTCTGGAAAAAACAGCAGCAGCAGAGGCAGAGGAAGGAGGAGAAGCGCGAAGAGGAAAAACATGTTATGGGGCCCAAGGACCCTATTTATAGTGATGACGTGGAATACAAAACGTTACCCCGGGGAACCACGAACTTCCCTCCTCGACGCATAGCTCCCCTAGGCAATGATGACCCTATCTTCAATAGGGTGGCGGCATGGTTCCCAAGAGATACCTCGTGTGCTCAACGAACACAGCCCGTCGAGAGTCCCCCGAGCACTCCTCGAAAGGAATCATCTCACGAGCCCGACACAGGGGAAACTCCTTGAGTGACCACGGGGAACTAAATCTCTTGTCCGAGCACGGGACCTCGTGACGGAGGTGAACTAGGATCAAGCCATGGCTCCTACTCCAGGAACCACGACTTGGGGGGCTCCTGTTCTGGACTGGGCCGGGCTGGACCAAGAGCAAGAATGAAGGCCCAATCCAAACGGCTTTGCAGAGGGTCGCGCCGACCAAGAAGCTACAGTCGTGTCCGCCACCGTCCGCGAGCGCCACATCCTCGACTCCATGCCGTCCAGCTCGACCTCAACTCGAGCACCCCTCGTAGGGCAGACTATGACCCTTACACCATCACTTGGATTCCGAAAAGACCGCGTCCTCGTCCGTCCGTACTTCTCGCAGAACACCCAGGAAGGAGACCACGTGCGGGTCCCCACTACACACGTAGAACCTGACAGTTCCTTCATTGGGCCAAACCTGCTCGGCCCAATGAAGAGACCTTGGCCCAGCGCTGGGGGCTATAAATACCCTCTGTTCCCAGAGGGTCAGGTATTCATTCTTTTACCATACACACACTTTCTTGCCTGCTCGTACTGCCACTTACTTTAGCATCAGAGTGCCTTGCAGGTACCCCCCATCTCGTTCAACTTCAGCTCGGAGTCAGTCGTGACGGTCCAGGTCTGATCCGGTAAGATCAGTTTTAAATGGGTTCAAATTAGGTTTGGGTATCCCCGACCCAACACCATCCATTTAGTAAAATCAATATTTTAAATCAAAATATTGTGTAATTATGAGGAACATCTACAATGGGTTAAGAGCAACACACAAGTGAAAGACACACCACATATTCACCTAAAACTTTAAGGTAATATGTATACTTCCCCCTCAAGTGTCACATGACCACCACTTTATCACATAAACTTTCGATACAAGAAATCGATCTCTTAATTGAACTATCAACTCTACCGGTCCCTTAACAATACATAAGTGAAAAAGACACCACATATTCACCCAAAATCTTAAGATAATACATGTATTAATTATCTCATTTATAAAGTGTTCAATCCCCCACTATTTCAAATAATGTGAGACTAACAACTCACATGTGTACACAATAAATAATAATATAGATAATAAATTAAACGATATAGATTCCAAATAAATATTAATGTCCCTGTTATTAGATTTGTTCACATATTTTATAATCGAAAAAATTTTAAACTTAAACTCAAATTCAATCAAAACAAATACTCCATTAACTCTAAAACAGATTCGGATGAATTTCCACGAAGACCTTGCGATACCTACTCATATGTGAAAAAAAATGAAGTACCAAAAAGAATGACACATATGTGAGCGATATCAAACCGTTCGTCGCTATTATCAATTTGTCATAACATTTACTACCACGTGGGGTGCGAGCTTTTATGATATGCAACATAACCTCGTAAAGAAAAAAAAAAAAAGAAGCTATGGAACCAAAAAACAGAAATGATGATTACACAAACAAGTGGTACTAGTAGACATTACCAAAAAAAAAAAAAAAAACTCATGAGGCGCAGTACCAACGTGGCGCACATTAGCACACTCACTCTAACACCTGTACTATAAATTCCACTAATAAAAAAAACCCTGTCTTCAACTCTCACTTACAAAAATGGCGGCCGTTACTTCATCATGCTCCACCGCGATCTCTGTTTCTTCCAAAACCCTAGCGAAGCCAGCCGCCACAAGCTTCGCTGCTACCAATCTCTCATTTTCAAAGCTTTCTCCTCAGTCAATTAGGGCTCGTAGATCCATCACTGTCGGCAGCGCACTAGGCGCCACCATGGTGTCGGCTCCTCCCGCCACACTTCCAGTTTCGCTTGATTTTGAGACTTCTGTCTTCAAGAAGGAGAAAGTTAACCTTGCCGGACACGAAGAGGTTCGGGTTTCTTCAGAATTTTCACCCTACTCTGAGAAATTGAATATTATTTTTAATTTTTAATTAAATAATAAATCAATGATTTTTTTTTTGTGCTGATTTGTTGTAGTACATCGTGAGAGGAGGAAGGGATTTGTTTCATTTGTTGCCCGATGCTTTCAAGGGGATTAAGCAAATTGGTGTCATTGGATGGGGTTCACAGGTGATTTTTTTTGTTAATCTCAACCTAATTTTGCATGTGACATGTTTGTTAAAAGTGTTTTTCTTTGAGGAAGCTTATTTGTTAGGGTTGGATGCAACTTTATAGTTTGGTATTTAAACATGTGTAAGTGTAACCATTTTTGTGGAATACTTTATTCTAAGATAGAGAGTGATATGCTAGATACCTTTTGTGTTTGAATATATTATTTTAGAAGGAATATTCTGATACTGGCACGGTTCAAAATTTTAATATGATTGCTATTTTTGTGCTACATTCATCAGGGACCTGCTCAGGCACAGAATCTACGGGACTCACTTGTTGAAGCCAATTCTGATATTGTGGTTAAGGTGATTATGTTATTATCTTGTATTGATATATTGGTATATGCTTGTAAGCTGTAAATAGTTTTACTAGTTAAGAACATCTGATTGGTAGTTCTGTTTCTGAGGTTTGTTACAATAATACATTTGTCTGTTGATGTTATAGGTTGGACTCAGGAAAGGTTCTAGTTCCTTTAATGAGGCTCGGGAAGCTGGATTTAGCGAGGAGAAGGGAACTCTAGGTGACATATGGGAAACTATATCCGGCAGTGATCTTGTATTGCTGTTGATTTCTGATTCTGCACAGGTTAGTATCTATTCATGTCAATGCCCCAGGAATCTCTGGACTCTTTTGGCAATGTTTCCACTGGCCACTAATAATAATTTAGATTAATTTTGTTCACTTTCTGTTGCTTTTTTAATATTGTTCTTGATTATCAAGACTGCTTCCAGTCATTTTGTATTGTTTTCCGTCACTAAGTATGGTCATGTTTGTCATTTATTAATCAGTATCAAACATATAGATAACCCATAGAAATAATATGTTAACAAATCAAAGAAAGATGTATTACTTTTTTCTTTAATTTTGAAATGGATGTTTTTCGGATTCAAAACATTTTTTTTTTCCGTAGTATGGATCATAATATTTCCTTCCTTTTGATAACCTGTAATTTGCATTTCTTGTTAGACTTTTTGCCGGAGCAATTTGATTTGGCTTTGAAAGTGTACAAGCTGTGTCATGCTGCTGTTGTTTACAGTTTTCTAACATTTTGCGCCTCTTCTTAGTTTTCATCAAGGCCACTGCCAATAACATTAATTTTTTTTCTTGAACACAGGCAGATAATTATGAGAAAATATTTTCCCACATGAAGCCAAACAGCATACTTGGGTTGTCCCATGGTTTTCTTCTTGGGCACTTACAATCAATCGGACGTGATTTCCCCAAAAACTTCAGTGTAATTGCTGTGTGTCCAAAGGGGATGGGTCCATCTGTAAGGAGGCTGTATGTACAAGGCAAAGAGATAAATGGTGCTGGAATTAATTCAAGTTTTGGAGTCCACCAGGTAAACCTCCCTCTATCTTAGTCTCTATCCATTTCCTCATCAATGTGCCCTTGACCATATTATTTCATTTGATTCAATAATTTACTTTACTGGGAGGATAAGCATAATATCATTGGATGCAGGATGTGGATGGCAGGGCAACTAATGTTGCTTTGGGTTGGTCTGTTGCCCTTGGTTCTCCTTTCACATTCGCCACTACATTAGAGCAGGAGTACAAGAGTGACATATTTGGAGAGAGAGGTATGAATTTGCTTCTAGAATTACATTGATATTGCCCTTTGAACTTTATTTGCATTACCTAACTTTGCTTTTATGGCTTACAGGAATTTTACTGGGTGCTGTTCATGGAATTGTTGAGTCCTTGTTTAGAAGATACACTGAAAATGGAATGAGTGAAGATCTGGCTTATAAGAACACTGTTGAGTCCATAACAGGAGTAATATCTAAAACCATCTCAACTCAGGTAGTGATTTCATGCTTATTATATCTACTAAATTCTAGTTTTTTTTTTAATTTTTTCCCCTTACAATATGAATATTATGGGCTTGTGAGTTGTGAGTTAAGCATCATTCTTTTTGGTTGGATAGGGCATGTTGGCTGTATACAATGCTTTATCTGAAGATGGAAAGAAGGAATTTGAGAAAGCATACAGTGCTTCCTTTTATCCCTGCATGGAAATTTTGTATGAGTGCTACGAGGATGTAGCCAGCGGCAGTGAGATTCGCAGTGTTGTTTTGGCTGGTCGTCGATTTTACGTAAGTTCATATTAATCTTCCATTTATAGTTGGCCTTTATATGGAGAACTTCAAATTATTCCTGTATTTTACAGGAGAAAGAGGGTCTGCCTGCATTTCCCATGGGTAAAATTGATCAGACCCGGATGTGGAAGGTTGGTGAACGCGTTCGATCTACAAGGCCGGCAGGTGATCTAGGCCCTCTATATCCATTTACTGCTGGTGTCTTTGTGGCATTGATGATGGCCCAGGTTTGTTTCTTATTTTGTTATCAATTTTTTTGCTC
Organism: Vicia faba; assembly: GCA_948472305.1. Classification (NCBI taxonomy): domain Eukaryota; kingdom Viridiplantae; phylum Streptophyta; class Magnoliopsida; order Fabales; family Fabaceae; genus Vicia; species Vicia faba. Next base: position 625,767,282 of record OX451741.1, read on the forward strand.
ATATATTGGTAGTTGTATATTGGCAGTTGGTATAATATTATTACAACATATATTTCCTGCATCAACATATTTTTTGGAAAACTTTTAAATAGAAATTATCTTTTATGTAGCAGTGTATTCACCCTTAACTTTTTATGTATCTTGCATCAACATATTTCCTGCATCAACATATTTTTTGGAAAACTTTTAAATAGAAATTATCTTTTATGTAGCAGTGTATTCACCCTTAACTTTTTATGTATCTTGCCCTTGTAACTGAATCAAGGGCAAACAGACATGTAGTTGCTCACTCTAGAAATAAGCTCAGTATATAATACCTTTGTCCTATATTTCTATTCATTTTTCTTGTTTATCATCTGTGGTTGAATTGGCGAATATAACAGACATTTTTTTGTGAAATTTTTGTAACAAAATTTCCAGATTGAGGTCTTGAGAAAGAAGGGGCACTCTTACTCTGAAATCATTAACGAGAGTGTGATTGAGTCTGTTGATTCTTTGAATCCATTCATGCATGCTCGCGGAGTTTCTTTCATGGTTGACAATTGCTCAACCACAGCAAGGTTGGGTTCAAGGAAATGGGCTCCCAGATTTGATTACAATCTAACACAGCAGGCCTTGGTGGCAGTGGACAGTGGAGCTCCTATCAGCCAGGACCTGATCAGCAACTTCTTGTCAGACCCAGTGCACGGGGCTATTCAAGTTTGCGCTGAACTAAGACCCACATTAGACATTTCAGTGCCAGCAGATGCAGACTTTGTCCGTCCTGAGTTGCGCCAGTCTAGTAACTAGAATGTGAACCAATTATGGCTTTTCTTGGGTTGACTCCCTATCAGAAATCCCACAGAATAGCAGCTATTATTAAGTGAGTTTTAAAATGGTTAAGCTGTATGGAAGTTTTGTATGATCACTCTGTAGTAAGTTTGATTTTAATGAGGAATGTTGCTTGATGATATATTATGATGAGTTAATAAATAATGCCCACAAATCTTTTCGGTTGTCATTGAAGCGTTGAATTAATTTACTGATGATTTTCAATGCTGTTTCAGTACATTGATTTCTATTCTATGCCGTAAAATAATACTTCTGCAACCTTATTAGTAACGGTCTTATAGTCTTATAAAGTTATACCTAAAACAATTTTCAGCAGCGGAAAATATTTCAGTCATTTTTATCAGAAATACAAATTGAGAATTTTTTTTAGCAATAAGCAAGTATTGAAAAAAAATATGTTTTGGAGATAATGACATAAATAATTATGTTTCAAAAAATTCTATAATAAAGGTGTCAAGTAAAATGGTGTTTACATCTAAATTTTAGAAGAAGGTGTCAAGTGAGATGACGTCTAGGTGTAACATGTCTGTTCTAAATCATGTAAGATGGTGTTTAAGGGTATGCTTTCTATTTTAAATACGAGACAATAAGCAAACGATATAACTTCATGAAATTTCAATTTTTCATTAACAAAAAGCGATTACATAATAAAAAAAATATCATGCATATTATTTAGTGGTCCCTCAGATTTCTGTAACGATATGTGGTCTTGCATTCGTGTTCTCGCCTATTTCGTGGTGGGTTTCGTCGATTTTCCTGTTGCGGTTGGGTCGATAGCCCAACGAAGTCAATGCATTCGGGATCTATGAAATCAGTCAGATCACCATATCTGGAAGATCCGCTTTGGTACAGTCGGTTACCCATGCCCTCAAAGTTTGATCGTCTTGGTGGAGAATGGGGTTTCATGGATGGTCTATAGCACTGATCGTCTGAGTAAGGGGGTAATAAGGAAATGAATCTTGGGGTGTTTGGTATTGCGACTGTTGGGTGCAATGGTGATGTGGTGGTTGATGGTAAGTTAGGTCGGTTGGGTCATATTCTTCAGGAAAGTCTAGATCTGGGCTAAGATGAGATGATGAGGGGTCCACATTGGGATATGGAGAAGATTAGAATTGTGTGTGGGGCATGTGGGTGTATCGGTATTGCGATTTAGATGGGGTTGGGCGTGAGACATATGAGTGTATTTATATTGAGGTGGTGATTGTAGTTGGGTATGGAGAATATGAGTGTATTGGTATTGAGGTGGTGATTGGGGTTGGGTGGTTGTGGATCTGTATCGTCGGGGTGGTTGGTGGGAGGATCTTGTGTGTTGGGTTTGTTGTTGGGGATTTGAGGTTTGTGTCCATTGTGTTCGTGGGTTCGTGGGTCAACCAAATACCTCAGATGAGATACGTGCATTTTTGGTTTACTAACCGATCTGTACCAATCAAAATATTGATTCGTGTGTCGCATATTATTCTGGTTGAGGAAAACAGGGAATTACAAGACATGTTGGTGACGCCTATGCCACATCTTACACCATTCTGGAGAAAAATCTTTTCAATTAGTAAGACTCCATTAGGCGTCGACCCTTTTGAGATGTCAGGGTGACAAATAAGTTGGATCGCATGGTATCTGTTGATTCATTCTGAACTGCATCTTGACACGGTCGCTGTGGTGCATCTCCACAATGTTGAACCGTATGACTGCAGTCTTTGCAGTCCAAACTACTGCATCCTCGGAGTTTGGTTCATGGTCCAAACTCAAATATGGTCTCTAGATGAACCGTGGATAAAATTAAATCAATATAATAAAAACGTAAAAAATAAATAATTTAAAAATAGAAAAATTCAAAGGTACCACGTACATCATCCAGGCCAAGGTGATCCAATAGATTACGATATAGAGCAACATTGAATCTTGGATTCTTGCCGTAATTCGTACCCGTCACGCAGTACCTAAAGGAATTGAAAAATAGTTTATTTTATACATATATTTGACGAAAGGATGAATAATAAATTATTTAAGTTCTTGACTTACTTTGTTGCGTATGGGAAAATGAATGCATTGTTGTTGACGGGGTTTAGGGTCTCCATTCTCTACCAACCCCAGACTTGGAGTAAGAAAGCGCATCCATAAAAAGTATATTTGTCCTTTGTTGCATTTTTACACAAAGAATTGTATAGATGGGCTAAAACAGCAGAACTCCAACTATACTTTTTGTTTTTTTAAAGTTCCTAAGCAAACTTAAATACATAAAATTTACACTATTCCTTGTACTTTTGGGAAATAACAAGCTTCCAAATAGTATCATTATATAATTTTTAGCTTTTATTATTCTTGCTAGCTCAGACGAATTTTCACTCAACTCAAGAGTCGCATAATGTTTTTTGAGTTCGGTTAGTAATATACCTTGGCCTCTAGCACCACTACCTTCTACCATATCTTTGCCCAACAATTCCTCGCATAGAGAATTAGGTTGTTGAACGGACCCATTAACTGCCTTACCATCATTAGAGAGACTCAATAATATGTACACGTCCTCTAGTGTGACAGTATATTCACCTATTGGTAGATGAAATGTGTGTCTCTCGGATCTCCACCTTTCTAATATTGCAAGTATAAACTTGGAATCAATTGTGCAGTTTGAGATTTTTATAATATTTCCAAAATCCGCATATTCGAGATAGGGCACGATCAACGGGTCGGAAGTAATGTAGTTGTGTGAGCGAATTCTAAATCTTTTAGCATCCTAAATTCAAAATATAAATAGTTTAAGAGTCCATAAGGTGACTACTTGAATAATAATTTTATAAAAAAATGTTAATATACAAGAATATTTAAGAATTTATAGAAACTTACAAACGCCGCAATATTGTCTCTTGTGCCTCTGAGAGAATCTCACATTGTGAGAAGAGGCATATTTGAAATTATATAAGACAATGAAAGAGTTTGTATCAGAGAGTGAGATGGTTTGTGATGCAAAACAAGTTTCTCATGCGCCATATTTATAGGAGAAATTGTATAAGAGTGAATTAATGAGGTGTTTGGTGGTTGCATGCATGTATGACATGTGTCACTCATGTGCCAAGTCAAATGACACCTATATGCAATTTAAAGAGCATGCGTCATTTAACTTGGCGTGGGACATGCCTACTTGTAGAGCAGGTGGCAGCATATGGGCAAACTTTTGCACATGCATGTAAGGTGATAGGACATGTAGGGATGCGCCATTTGACTTGGCGCATGAGTGCAAATTTGAAAGGTGTCGCCATCTCACTTGGCGAGTTAGTGGTGGAGCATTTTTGTCTTGTTCAAGTGTAATAAAACCTATTTATTCTACACGCATCTAATGTTATCAACACTCAAACATTCAAACATTCAAACACTCAAACCTTCAAACATTCAAACATTCAAACACAATGTCCTCTACACCTCAATATGTTATCAATGCGTATTTCAACGATGAGACGTACACTTATCCCACCTCTGGGTTTTTATTTAGAGACACTGAAAACATTCTATTTTGTTTAAACAGGAAAGCAAATTTCTTGTATTTCAAAAAACGATTAGAGGTCAAACTTGGACGAGGTCCAGTCACACACATCTTCTACCAAAATCCAGTTTTTTTGGTGAGAACCAAATAATATTTTATAAGATAGAGGTTCAATATGAAGAGGACCTTGAAAATATATTTTCCAATCATGAGTATTCTGGGTACGACTCGATTAAGTTGTACATTGTGCTGCGGGAGCCTCCGCTGTTATGACCAACTCAGTCACAAGTGGTTGATCCTCTCGAAGACGAACAAGCAGAGGTAGACGTGTTGACGAAGAAGAGGACGAAGAAGAGTTAGAGTTTGACGACATGGTCAACGATGATTTTGAAGACGACGGACAACCTGAAATACCTTCGAATGAGATCTACAAACCACCTTCACACATGACAAACTTCAACATGGGAGGAGATGAACCGTCATCTGATGTTTTTTTCAACCCGTATATGCAGTCGGATGAAAATTTAAAAGAGAAAGACAAATTTTATAATAGATAAGATTGTATGCGACCTATAAAAAGTTTCACATGCTAAACCTCCCAGTAACCGCGTTGGTGAAATCAACATATTTTAGGATGGCTTCGTTGTTTTCCAAAAGAGGTGAAATATGGAATGCGGTCTTACAATCGGACAACTATGGATTCAAAGCTGCATTAAGTATATTAAGACAGAAATCTTTAAAGCTAACACCCATCTTGTTATAAGGTTTGATCGACATAGCCACAACTTCATTGTCAAAGAGACAATCGACCATAATGAAGGCTGTCAAGACAAGAGTATATGATTATACTACCATCTCGTTGGTGTGATTGTGGAAAGTTTCAAGCCTTTCGTATGCCTTGCTCTCATGTCATTGCGGCATGTGCGTATACTCATCAAGATGCATTACTACTTCTATCTCCCATTTACAAGTCCAAAACCTTGCTCAACGTATATGTTGTACCCAAAAATTTTCCCTCTCTTTTTCAAGACATTCCTCACAAAGGATATCCAATGCTCAAGTATTCTCAAGGAATTGATCAGACAAAATTAGGGATGGCAACGGGTCGGGTCGGGTGCGGGTTTCACACTACCCACACCCGCACCCGAAATCATCACCCGAACCCGAACCCGAACCCGAAGGCTATTCGGGTGACAAAATCACACCCGCGCCTGCACCCGTTGGGTTCGGGTTTTTTCACCCAAACCCGAACCCGAAGGCTATTCGGGTGACAAAATCACACCCGCGCCCGCACCCGTTGGGTTCGGGTTTTTTCACCCAAACCCAAACCCGCACCAAAAAAAAAAAATTACAATTAAAATAAGGTCTCTTTACATTGTCTTCAAGAAAATGCAATCACAATTATCTTAACATAGTCTTCAACATCTTAACATTACAATTAAAATTAAATTCTACAATCAAATTACAACTTTTCAACAACAACAAGCTAATATATTACAACTTTCTTGTGTAAGATTAGATGTTCCTTCCGGCTCCGGAGTTGTGTTCACTTGATCTATTTTACCTATTACAAAGAAAATATATTTCACATGTTAAGAAACACTAATAGATATTATCATCATAATTTTAAATTGTAATAACAAACATGTGAAACTTAAAACATATAAAACAAGTAACTTAATTCTTGGTAATGCTGAACTTTTAAATTGTAATAAGAAGAATCTTTTAGACCACTTCTTGATACATACAGAGATGTAATAGCTTACAACACAAATAACATATCGCTTTTAAATTGTAATAATTTTAACATGCCATATTCTTGAGAATTTATCATGTTTGCAACTGGAATAAAACTGCCTATAATAATGTTTGTCTACTAACTTTCAGCATGCTTTCATGCGCGTTAAATATCATGTTTTTGAACTGTCTAGAAACATAAGCACAACACTAAAAGAACTGTCTAATATCAAAAGCATTAGTGCAAATTAGTCGGGGCAACAATGGTGGAAGATAGAAACAATAATACTCACCATGTTAACATATAGAAACAACAACTTCTAATCTTCAAAATGGTAACCCAAACAACCTTCCATCAACTCAACTGTATTAACAAATAAATTGATGTTAAATAAAACACTAAAGCTTAAAACTTCTACACCAAATGAAGTACAAAATACCTTCATCGTCTGACTCCATTTCATTCAACACAGTAGCAATTTCTTCTGCAACTCTAAAAATTCCTATATATATTATATAACAAGAAAAATTAGTAATATATTATTTGCCAATGACATACCAAAGTAGTAATACATTATATAACAAAAAAATTAAGGTAGAAAATAAAAATAATTTGACAATGACATACCGTTATTCTCAGCAGCCCATAGCCAACTCCTAGCACACATCAAAGCCTCTACGGTAGTCCAGTTAAGTCGGCTACGATGAGAACTCAATATTCTACCACTATTATTGAAGGCCGATTCAGAAGCTACTGTAGAGATAGGAATAGCTAACACATCTCTTGCAATTGCTTGAAGTGTTGGATACACAACTCCATTTACCTTCCACCAATTCAAAATGTCAAATTCTGGAGTATTTTTTATAACTGGCTCTTTCAAATAATGATCTAACTCATACTTAACACTTGAACTTGAGTCTTCGACAACGGCAATTGTCTCAACGTATGCATCAAATTCAGCCTCGTCATCAATAATAGCAGTTGTACCAATGGATGGAGCAGTAGGTTGTGCATCTCTAAGTTTAATCTGTTGATAATCATTGAGCAAATCATAACACATGTCTTTGATTCTACTAACTTGTGCACTTGATTCTTCTCCATACAACTTAGGAAACCAGAAATTAAGTACAACCATCTTCTTCCTAGGATCCAAAACTGCAGCAACTCCCATCATATCATGAACACCACTCCAATAATTTTGAAATTTTTCCATCATTCTTGTGGCCATCATATCAATAATTGAATTGGAGGACTTCTTCCATTCCTCTATTGCCAACTTAATCTTACAAATCTTAGGAAAGTACAAGTTGGCAGTTGGATATTTTGTACCAGAAATCAACTCAGTTACTTCATTAAATAATTTTAAGCACCCACAAACATCTTTAGCAAATTGCCATGGTGAATTAGTTGGAAGACAAGTGTACAAAGACTCACATTGCTTCAACCGAATAAATCCATCCTTGTATTCTATGGCAATATCAAGCATCTTATATGTGCTATTCCATCTTGTTGGACAATCTAGAGCTAACTTTCTAGTGCAAATAATTCTCAATTGTCTAGCGGTATCTTCAAATTTTTCATACCTTTTAGGTGTAGCACTCCAAAATCCTACACTATCCTGAATATTTTCTATGCCATCCTTAATCACTTGTAGCCCCTCCTGAACAATTAAATTTAGGATGTGCGCACAACAACGCATATGTAACAAAGACCCATCCCTTATTAAACATTCCAACGACAACTTATCCTTAATTTTCCTAATCATTGAGTCATTTGTGCTACAATTATCTAAAGTAATCGTAGAAAGCTTTGAATCAATGTTCCAGTCCATTAAACAATTAACAAGTGCTTCAGCAAGTCTTTCACTAGTGTGAGGGGCAGGAACATAAATGAACCTAACATAATATTTACAAAAAACAAGTCTTTCACTTATTGTCATTAAGAACAAAAAAAAAGATACAATTAAGTTATAAAATATAAACATTGTTACCTCAAGATTCGACTCTGTAAAGTCCACGAGCCATCAATATAGTGAGTCGTAACCGCCATATACCCTTTTTTTTTGGTTGCTTGAAGTCCACATATCTGTGGTAATTGCCACTCTCCCTTCATGGTTATCTAACATCTTCATAGCACATTTTTTCTCAAAATCATAAACTTTCAATACCTCCTTCTTGATTGTGTTTTGAGTAGGAACTTTAAACAATGGTTGGAGAGAAACAAAGACTCTTCTAAGACCAATGTGATCCACAATTGATAGTGGGTAATCGTGCATAATAATAGCTTCAGCAATCAACTTCTTCACATGTTCTGGATCATAAGTTCCAATTCCCAACTCTTGCTTTCCTTCTGAGATAGTCGGTAGGAGAAATGGTTGTCCTTTGTCATGGTTTCTAGTCTTGATCTTTTTTTGAATACAACTCAAGAGATGTCCTTTCAAGTGATTTGTTCCATTCTTTGAAGTGCCACTAAGTTGTTTTTTACACCAGATGCATTCAGCCTTATCTTTTCCATTCACTTTCATCTTTTTAAATTCTTGCCACACATTACTTCTAAGTTTCTTTGATGCAGGTTCTAAAATTGTATCAATTTCTTCTTGTTGCCCAATATCAGGTTCAGGTGTCGGATTCGGATTAGAAGATACCTCCTGAGTTGGACATGTACTTTCTTGTGTAGGATTAGATGCTCCTTCTGGTTCCGGGGTTGTGTTCACTTGATCCATTTTACCTACTACAAACAACAAGAAATTTCATAAACAATTGTATAAAAGAAAATGAGACTTTAAGAAGGCATGCAAAAACATACCACCACAAGATTCATAATCGCAAACACCTTAACATTCATACAAAGTTTAAAAAAGAAATTAAAATGATAAAAACTATTATTGATAAAAGCTATTATTAAAAGTAATGTTTTTACACGAGACAACATGGTTTTGTTTCAAATGTGAAGTTATATCTCTCTTTTTCAACTGTCAAAGATTTACAGTCCAGCAGCAATGGGCTATGATCCGAGTGCGACGCGAGGAGATTCCATAACTTTGCATTTGAAAACCGACTACCGCTTGACAGAATCCATTACAATCACTTACCGCTTGACAGAAACCTGGTGCCATCTCAATTGCTAGACACCTTAAACTACCACTGGCCAGTTCACTATTGCTTGTATAACTCAGATATATTTTACATCAACAAAACATTAATAACTTCTCAAAACCTCAACTGCCACACGTTCTATGTTTCACATGTTCAACTGATTAATAGCAATCAATAACTGCACATATATTACATGGTTGGCTTTAACGAAAACAACTCAGCACATATGTAACTGCTTGCAACTTATATTGACTTCCATGTTTGTATTCATTGGTACAACAACTCAAAGCTTTACATTAAATATTAAACCTTCCTTACACTTGGCTCTATCTTGGGTGTTTTTCATCTCTACATGTAAGTACTTTGTGTTCACTCCTATTAAAAAATGAGACTATATTAATAATGCATGATAATAGTTAACAAAAGTAATATTTTAGAGAAAAGAAACTTGAGGTGAGCACTCCTAAACCATTTTAAAAGGATTACTGCTAAACCATTTCTAAGTGTATGCAAAATATAGATTCAAGCTTAATTGTGTTACAAATGTAAAGTATATCTGATTTGAATATTACACAAGCAAGATCGAACTGGCCTAGTGGTAGTTTAAGTTGTTCAGCAATTGTTCTGCCATGGTTTTGCCATTCCTAATAGCTATTACTCTAAGCTCTTAGGCCACATAACTTCTCATGGATTCATTGTTGAGAGATATGAGTAGTTAAAATATGTCTATATTCTCATCAATTTTCGTCTGCTATAGCTTTCAAAAACCTGCTGCAGAACTTACAAAAACCTGCTGCAGAACTTACAAAAACATTCACACAGAACTATAAAAAACATTCACAAAAGTTTTATAATGGCAGCTGAAGGAAAAGGAAGAGCTTGTGTAACAGGAGGTACATGTTGCGTTGGCATATTCCACACAGCTGCGTTGTGCACATTTTATGTAATTCACAAATTTGGAATTTCTATCACATGAAGTTCGCAAAATGAAACTGAACCTACTTTCAAAAAGAGACATAATCTTATTAACTTTATGATTGACGAACGAGCAAAATTTTAAGATAATGTTGTTATGAACCCTCCTCATCAACATTTTAAACAAAAACGTCCTCCTTGGACATATCAATGAAGTCAACCAAGGAGAGCACCAATTTACTAAGCAATTTTTCCTCCCAAACCAGCAAACTAAGCTGCCATTCGAAGTCACTAACCCACACCCCATCAACCGGAGACCCCATCATACCAACCAGTTGAAACTGCTACTGAGACAGGAAATGATTTCCCAAATAACAAAGCTATATGAAATAATTGAAACCAATTACTAGCACTGCTGCGATTAAAAATATAAGTTTCAAATCCATATTCAGATCTAATTACGAACCCTAATCATATACACATGAAGAAAAGAGGTTCTCCATCGCCATCATAATTTCAATGCAGCTTATATTCAGAACTTGTCCCACAAAACATGGAGGAAACTATTTATTAATAGCTATGGATGAGTGATTCATGTACCTTTGGAGAATGGCGAGAAGAGGATTGTATGAAGAAGATGACGGAGGAGTTTGTAGGCGCCGGTGAAGAGGCGAAGGATACGGAGAAACGAACTAACGAAGGTGACGGTCTGATGGAGGTGACGAAGGTGACGGAGGTGACAGAGGTGACGATGGCGGTGGCCGGTGGGTGAACTGAAGTGAGCGTGAACTTGAAAGTTGAATCCGTGGCGTGGTGTGATGTACTGAACAATAAACCCTACATTTTATTTTTAATTATTGAAATATATATATTTAGGGATAGTTTTGTAATTTAACATATAAGCGGGTGTGGTTTCGGGTTTCGAGTGCAGGTTTAAGCTATCCCAATCCCACACCCGAAATATCGGGTGGCACCCGAACCCGAACCCAAACCCAGTCAATTCGGGTTTCACCCGTTGACTTGGGTGCGGGTGCGGGTGGGGCCCGCAGGTTTGGGTCTGCTTGCCATCCCTAGACAAAATCACCTCTGAAGCACTGAGACTCCAAATTAGGGTTTTGACTAAGAATGACTGATCATTGACTTTTTGACCTAATGCAGGACCTAATGGCTTGAAACATAATCTCAAAGACTCAAACATAACATGTTGACCCAATTACATGACTTAAATCTTTTCTCAAGATCAATGGATTGATAGTTGAAATTTGGTCAACTGATGAAAAGTCAACTGATACACCAAAAGTCAAATTTTGACTTTTTGGTCAACATTAAGTTTCAAAGATCAACTTCATCAAGACATTCAAGAGTATCAAGCTTAATCATCAATAAGTCAAGAAAGTCAAAAGTCAATTTGAAAATTCAAACTTTTCAAGACTTAGAAATTTTTCGAAGTGTTTTGTACTTGATAATTTCACTACTTCATGCCAATTTTCCACCAAGATCCATGATGATTCAAAAGAAACTTTCAACAAGAAAGTTGTAGATCTTGATAAATTCTATAACTTTGTATTAGAGGGTTGATGTCCAAAAAATGCTCAGATTTGAAGATATAAGGCCATGAAGTCATGACATTTTCATCTAACACTTAGAGAAATTTTCAACAGATTTTGGTCAGGATTTTATCCTAAATTCTTGGCATTTTTTCACTTAGTTCTAAGATGATTTTGTCAAAATGACCAACATGAAAGTTATAGAGGATGTTTCAAGCTTTCTAAAACATCCAGGAGCATGAATTTATCATACTTGAGCTAGGAGATTCAAGAGCACGAAGTTGGACATCCATCCTTGAATTACAAGTCTTTTTGGTGAAGAACACATAATTCAATCCTTATGATATGCTGCATGTTGTACCCCAAAATTTGCCCTCTTATTTTATCAACATTTCTCATCACAAGGCTCTTTGAACTCAAGATCAAGCTAGGGTTTGCTCTGCTCAAGACATCTCTTTGCACTGTTGACCTAAATTAGGGTTTGAGTTTGCACAAGGAATTTTGGACTTTAAATGCTCAAAGTGACTTTCATACTTCATGTTGGACCATTAAGATTGCTCATACCAAGTTTCAAGCTTTGAATCAAATTTTTGCCTAGTCAATTGGACAGTTGACCTATAAATCAACTGTATTAGAAAAAAGTCAACTGTGGCCAATTTACAGTCAAACCTCATAATTTTTGACGCATATCAACATTATGAACTCATATGAACCACTTGATCAAGTCTGGACCACAACTCCACAAGAAATTTGATCAGATCACCAAAAGGGCAAAATGGTCATTTTTAGGGTTATGACTGCACAAGGGCAATTTCTGATTTTTGACTCAGCCAATGGCAAATTGGGTTCAAGCATGGATTCAAGGACTCTATGGCAACATCTTGACCTATTCACAAGGTTCAAAAGATCTCAATTGCATTAGATTGACAGATAAATTTTTCAGTCAACTGATCAAATTTTGACTGTACACTGAAAAGTCAAACTTTGACTTTTTGATCAAAATCAAGTGCCAAGGGTCATTTTTCATCAAGATGTATCAAAACATGAAACTTGTTCATCAAGAAACCCATTTTTGCAAATTAGGGTTTAAAGTTGAAAAATTTCATAACTTAAAATTTTTCTAAGTTATGAAATTTTCTTAATTTTTCCTAACTTTGCCCAACATTTTCACCATGATGCAATTGGATTCAAACAAAACATCCAACATGAAAGTTGTAGTCCTCCACAAAGTATACAACTTTGATTCACAAAGTTTTCCCAAAAGAAGCTTGGATATCAAGTTATGATTTTTGGAACAAGGGTCCCTAAAACTTTTAACTTAGTGAAATTTTGTCCTAGTTTAGGCAGGATTTTGACCTATCTTCATGGCCATTTTTCACATAGTTCCACTTGGAATATCAAATTGAATTTCAAAGATGGATTGTAGAGAATGTTGCAAGCTTTCAAAAATGTCAAAGAACTCTCCAAACTCATTTGTGGTTAAGGAGAATCGAAGGCTTGAAGTTGGCAAAAACTCACTTTTCATCCATGGCATATTCATGTTGATACAAATTGCAATTTCAAGTCAACTTGCTTTGCACTAGATTACAGGCCTCTAAACCATTCCACACTCAATAATTTAATGCAAATCCATTGGTCTAAGGCATTGTTTTGGTCATTAGAACATTGCACACAAAATTAATCCCTAAGTAGAAAAAGCAACATTTCCATTTTTGCCAAATCTTGCTTTATGTCAATACTGATTTCTTGAGCATTGATCCATATCTCATGTAGAAAATCAAATCCACAAATTGGAGAGGCTAAGGGAAAAGTGTGCAAGGTGGTGAATAGCCTGTACATGCCTGCTAGACATCATTTCTCATGTTTGCTTAAAATACAAGAAAGATATCCAAAACACTAGAACTTGAACATCAGCCAAACAAACTTGTGCAAGTATTTGAGACATCTTTCTCACACCCCTTTGAGCCAAAAACACGACCCTTTGAGCCCTCAAACATCCCATATCTCAAAATCACCTTCCATTGGCAAAACAGGGCAACATCTGCAACTTGAGTTCTATCTCACATTTTGCTCGTGCGTTTTGCCCCAAGTTGGTTCAAACATCTTCCACATAACTCATCCAAGCTATCCCAAACCTTAAACACCAACTGTAACTCCATTTACAGGGTTTGACATTTTCATTTTGAGCTAGTGCAGGTTGAGTTCTGTAGGCTTACTCAAGCATTTTCAAGGCAAGCAGGGTATTGGAGAAGGTCAAGTGAAGTTCAAGCAAGCTCCCAGACATCTCAAGCCTTGTTGAAAAGCTCCACATTGCCATACATGAAGTCAGCTGAAACATGTTTTTATCAACTTCCTATCTCTATATTTAGGAACATTTAGACTTAGGTTTGTGAATAAGAAATGTAGTATTCATAGCCATGAAGCTGTACATATGCTCATTTTTCATTTTTATTAAGCATGCTAAGAGAATTTGGTCCATGAACATACTGAAAAAATTAGGTTAGATTTTAGGGCCAGAGAAATTCTCTCTGGTCTTTGAGAGTTAGGATTAGTTTTTTATATGGTTGAATTCGTCTTGAAGAGCTCTACAACTTTGATGTTATGTGTTTTTGCAATAGAGCTCGTATGCAGGATGTTCATGATTGGTACAGGCGCGCGCGTTTTGTGAAGAATAGAGGTTGAAGATGAAGTGGTGGGCTGGGCTTGGTCCTGGCTCACTATTGACACCCCCTTTTCACTTTTGCACCCCCTGGTCCAATTTCTTTACATTTTGTATTTTTGTATTTTTATTTTCATTTCTGATTTTATTTTATTATTTCCAAATATAAAAAATACTCAAAAGTATTTTTATAAATTTTTACATTTTATTTTGTATTTTATTGTTATTTTTTTCTCAACATAAAATTAATTTAATGATTATATACTTTTATTTTATTTATTAAAAATTTGAAAGTGATATATAAATTATACTTTTATTTTATTCTTTATTTTTATTCACACTAAAAATATTATTCTAAAGATATTTTTATTTTTTGTATATATTTTATTTTATTATATAATTAACATATATATATATATATATATATATATATATATATATATATATATATATATATATATATATATATATATATATATATATATATATATATATATATATATATATATATATATATATATATATATATATATATATATATATATATATATATATATATATATATATATATATATATATATATATATATATATATATATATATATATATATATATATATATATATATATATATATACTTTTATTTTATTTAATTAACAATCATTTTTTCTTTTATTTAATTAATTAGGATTTTATTTAATTTTTCTCAGTTAATTTAGTCAAATTATTTTCTTAAAATAAACAAAACCAAAAAAGATGTTTACTTAGCAATTTCTTAGGATTTTAGACGTTCGTCTCTATTTCGCGCGCATTATTTTGTTCTCGCATTTTTTATATAATAATATACCTACTGATAGTATGTAATAGATTAAATTAGGGCTTTACTTCTTTTCTTTATTTTCTTTCCCCCATTTGGACATGTAAATACCCCTCCCCGAAGCATTGTAATAGAGTAGGATTTATGATTCCCGCACTTTAAATTTCTGCAAAATATTAACTGTTAGTAATTAGACTTGTATGGAAAGACTAATAAAAAAACGCTAGAAAAACTAATAGCAAGAGATAAAAGAACTGAATTGAATCATTGCACACATGCACCTCTAAGGTACGCATACTTTACTTGCCTTTCGGAAAAACAGTCATGTCCCTCGAAATGGTTACGCTTTAACAAAGACCCGTAAAACAAAAGATCACAGTCCCTCGATGACTCTACAATTGCCTCTCGGTAAATGATCTAGTCCCTAAACAAAAATTGCTAAAGCGTCTCCACATGTTGCCTTTATGACCTTAAGTCCCTTCGAATGTCCCTCATACATCCAACGATAAGGCTACCTACTCACTAATAGTAGGGTATCACTGCCTAAAGGATAGGAGAAAAAGAACGACCTTTTAGAGTACAAGTAGATAGCTGTTAGATGCTTGCTCAAATAAAACAAACTTTTCACACTTACACATTTCAAAAGCAACTTTCAAAAACATTTTCTTTGTCAACACTCTTGAGGACTGATACAAGAGTTAACACAAAGCAAATCGCCGCACTAAGGCATTTAAAAACATTTTTTTCAAAACACATAAAGCACAAGGTACTTTTAAAATGAGCTAAGAATCTAAGAGCCCGTAGAAAACTACGGATGGAAAGGGTGCTAATACCTTCCCTTTCCATAATCTACCCCCCTTACTCAGAAAATTCTCGAAAACGTTTTTTTTTCCTATTCTTTTCACCCTTTCCTTAATTTGGATAAAAGAAAAGTTAGTGAGAACTCTTGCTTACCACAACATTTGCAAACACAAACACAAAACCAATATAATAGTCAGTTCTGCCACCGTATCAAAGAACTGACGACTCTGCTGGGGAAATTAAAAATTGGGGTTACCTTAGAGTTTAGTTTATCACTTTAAAATTACTTGTATGCTTTGCTTGATTTATTTTTAAAGGGCTGCTTGGGTTATTGTTAAAGATCCTACACCCAGATCTGGGGCACCTTATTAGGTAAGTAGCAATAAATCATGGAAGCTATACGGCATAGACCGATATGGACGAAGTGATAGCTACGTTAGCGTGATACTCTGGTTTGTACTAATGTTCCTTGAGTCAGTAAAGGATAACATTAGGCTTCCTTATAGTGTCATTAAGTGCTAACTGACCTTTAGAACTTTTAATTGACTCATCCTAAGCCATTAAAAAGTAGTGAGATGGCCGACTTTGGTTTCGACCGAAGATTGGTTGATACTCGATATTACACTCATTGAGATATGACTTTTGGGATATTTTGGCCGCAATACTTTGGTGCTTGAGCTAGAACAATGCCTAAAAGAAAGGTCAGTGATGTGAGATTCCTTAGAACCCGGTTACTATTAATAAGACAGGTTGAGCCAACTGAAACTTCAAGAGGGCACTTACCTTTAAAACTCATGCAAGCCTTTAAACCTAAGGTCACTGTGTGACTTGTTTGTGTTTGATATACTTGTGATTTCAAAACATAATCATAACATCATAAACATCATAACATGTCATGTACACTAACCATTTCAAGGGCCTGTGGATTTATCTCTTCTCTGTTTTATAGGTCATGGATTCAACTCGCAGAAAAACCATCCGAATCAATTTTGTAGAGATCCCTACCAAACTCAAAGAAATGGTGTCAAAAGTTCCTGAGAGTTCATCATTCAACAAGAGATATGGTCACTTGCTCAGTTTAGTTACTACCGGTTTTGACGAGGGTTTGATGAGTGTCTTATTCCAGTTCTTAGACCCTAAGCACCACTGCTTCACATTTCTAGACTATCAGTTGGTGCCTATGCTAGAAGAATTCTCCAAAATACCCGGTTTGCCTATATTGGAGCAGATACCCTTTATCGATTTAGAACAAGATCCAACTGCTGAAGATGTCGCCATAACTTTGCACTTGAAGCCATCTGACATTGAGTTCAATTGGGAAACAAGGAGTGGAGTTAAGGGCCTCCTCACCAGTTTTCTGATGAAGAAAGCCTAGGTATTCCTACACGCTATGAGTTACCATGATTTTGAATATGTTTTAGCTCTTTTGATCTACGGGTTGGTTCTGTTCCCCAATTCAGACCAGTTTGTAGATGTCAGTGCCATCAACATTTTCCTTGCTCACAATCCAGTGCCTACATTGCTCGGGGATATTCTGCATTCACTCCATACACGTACCATGAAGAAGCAAGGGACTCTTATATGTTGTACACCTCTACTCTATAGGTGGTTTATTTTGCATCTTCCCCGGTCAGTAATGAAGAATGAGTTAGGTTTAAGATGGAACCAAAGATTAATGTCTCATTCTCACTCTGACATCTATTGGTGCCATCTCTCCCAAGAAGACATCTCTTTTATTGATCCCTGCAGAGAATTTCCCAATGTGCCACTCCTTGGCATTAAAGGAGGCATCACCTACAACCCCTCTTTAGCTTTATGTCAGTTCAGTTACACTCGGAGGGATGGTCCTCATGATATTCTCATTCAAGGTATTGTGTTCGAATATTCAAATGATCTACAAGGTTATCATTAGAGGTTCAACCGTGCTTGGGGAATGGTTAAGAAGACTGATAGCAGGACTCTAGGGCACAAGAACTCCATGCCTTTGGAGACATACCTCAAATGGGTGCGAGCTCGTGCTCAAAATCTTAAGATTCCATATGCTGCTATCATACCAATGATTTTAGAGCCTATTATTCAAGGGGTCGAGTCTCGCATTATTCTGTATCCTGATATGCCAACAAACTTCGAAGAATTGAAAAAATCTTGGGTACAACTCAAACAAGAACGAGATACCTTTGAGTCCCAATTCTAGGCCAGTGAGAAAAAGGTGTTGGACTGACAAAGCGGCTTCACGAAGAATAGAATCTCAATGCCTACATTAGCACCAAAAGGAAGCGTCCTTGGGAGACTTAGGAATTTAAAGAAGTTTCTTATTTGTTATTACTTTGTAAACTTTGATTTCATTTTGAACTTACTAATAACAAGTCTTTGTTTCTGTTTTGGTTAAAAGAGGTTAAATCCTATGAAGCCCTTGAAAACATTGCATAAGCATATCATGCATTTCATTGCATAAACAAGTATTTCAAGACAAGTTTCTTATTCTTCTCGCTGTTTATTTAAGCAAAAGAAATGACTCTCGAACAGACAGTGAAGGACCTCCAAGCTTAG
The DNA here is from genome assembly GCA_948472305.1 of Vicia faba. Lineage (NCBI taxonomy): Eukaryota > Viridiplantae > Streptophyta > Magnoliopsida > Fabales > Fabaceae > Vicia > Vicia faba. Next base: position 625,785,709 of record OX451741.1, read on the forward strand.
AACACTCAATTTTCGCAAATGTTCCTGGATCTGGCCCAGGGACAGGAAGATCTGAAAGCGCTTATCCTCAAATAGAAAAATAAGAAGCCAAAGAAACCAGCTGGTGTAGTGAATTTGGGAAGAAGGATCAGAGGACCGGTTAAGCGAGCTATAGATTTTTCAACCCCATCAAATGAGGGGGACAATCAAGAAGAGAAGCCAATGGAAGAAAACAACAATCCAGGGTCTGAGGAAGATGAACCTGACTATTCTGAGGAGCAGTATCCTCCTGCTGATGATAAATACAAATAGCTAGAGGATCGGCTCAATGCTATAAAGATCTAGAGTGTACCCGGGCTGGATTTTAAAGAGCTAGAACTGATCTCAGGGGTGGTCATTCCGCAGAAATTCAAGGTCCCTACATTTTCTAAGTACGATGGTGTCTCCTGTCCTAAGCTTCATTTTAGGTCGTATGTCAGGAAGATTTAACCCCACACTAATGACAGGAATCTGTGGGTACATTTCTTCAAGGAGAGTTTGGTAGGGACTCATCTGGAATGGTTCTATCAACTGGAATGAACCAACATTCGCAATTGGGAAGATTTGGATATTTCTTTCTATAAGTAGTATCAATATAATACTGACCTCTCCCTGACCTGTACACAATTGCAAAGTATGTCTATGGGTTATGGCGAAGGTTTTAAAGATTATTCCAAAAAAAGGAGAGACCTTGCAGGAAGAGTCCATCCTCCGTTGTGTGATAGGGAGCTGGTGGACATATTCTCAGGCACGTTATCCGAGCCGTTCTTTAACCATTTGATTGGAAGTTCTTCTGCTGGGTTTACTGAATTAATCTTGACTGGCGAACAAGTAGAAGCTGGAATCAAAAGTGGTAAAATATAGAGAGATGCATCCTCTAGTACTGCAAAGAAACATTTCACTGGGAAGAAGGAGGTCAGTGCTGCTTATGGCCAAAGAAATCATAACAAAACTGAGCATCGACTGACGGTAGGGGCTATTATGATTTCCAATCCTGCCTCAAACCAACAACAAAACAATCAGCACAGACCAGTTGCGCCTAGAAGACAGCTTATTCAGATTAACATGACCCTATCCCAGGTTTTGCCACACCTGCTGAAGTCTAATCTGGTAACTCTAAAGGAAGCCTTGAAGAATCCTAATACTGCCTCTCCCGCTACAATTCGAATGATCGATGTGCTTACCATTCTGCGACTCCTGGGTATGATACAAATAACTGTTGGGATTTAAAGAATAGGGTACAGGATCTCATTGAGGCAAAGGAGATTGAGTTTGACCTTCCCGAGACACCTAATGTAATAACAGCACCGATGCCCAAACATGGCCAAGGTGTCAATGCTATTGATGATGACCGTTTTCTTTCTTCCGTGTGTAGCGGTAGAAATGTTTAAGACTAAGCCATTGGATTGACTAGACTTATACAAATCAAAATAAAAATCGCCACCATGCTTTATTGTTTCCAAAGAAATGGGAAAAGAGCGAGTGACCCAAAAAGAGGGGGAGAGATTCGAGGTAAGGGGGTTGGTTATGAAAAGGGAAGGTATTAGCACCCTAAACATCTACGGTACTCCACAGGAACCTCTTTGAAAAATCTATATATTTTGGCTATAAAATGTTGTATAAAAAAATAGATGGTGGAGGTGAGGAAAGAAATATATTTTTTATGATTTTTGCACCCGCTGCGGTTGCGAATATTTAGTGCCTACGTACCACCTTCCGTGCAATAGGGGATTAGGGTACACGTAATTCCTCTTTTAAAAATTAAAACACAAGTGTGTTGGTTGATTTTATGAGATAAGACATCATCGTCATTGTCCGTGTGGAAAACATACTTACTACACACAATCATGAGAAAGGAGAATTTGCATCATCTCAAAGTGGAAGATATGGCTTGGATTTTAAAATCAACAATGCCTCACTCAACACCCGAGTGGAAAATATCTCACTTCACTATATATTGTATAAGTATAGTTGTTTGCATCACTACAAGGATTGACAAGAGTCCAATCTTTTGAGAAAAGTTTTAAAGTAAAAACCAAAGTGGCAAAATGATTTGAAATGAGATTCATTGAATTTTAGTCTTCTCACAAAAAATGTCAAGGTATTATTAAATTGATTGAAGTTTATTTATGAAAAGGGTTTGAAAATGCATGGACCTAAGTCCAAGTTTATTATGAAAGTGGTTCAAGTTTAAAAAAACAAGAAGAGTTTTCAAAAGGAGGAAGAAGATTTTTTAAATTAAAGAAGATGGGAGGAGAAGAAGAGACTATCCTAAAGCATAAGGTAAAAGCTAGGGATAAGAACCATCTAACCAACAAGAAGCCAATACTTGACATCATGAGTCAAGATAGAATTCCCATTCTTTGGATTGAAACCAAGTAAGAAAAGATACTAGACCTCTTGAGAACTAAACTTCAAGTGTATTAAGTCTTCACAAAAATTGGGCAGAGTAACGACTGTATACGGGTGAATTCTAGATTACAAACAAAGAATGTAATCATAATAATCTGCACACAAAACAAACAAACAACCCAATTTCTTGAGGTAAAACTCAAGAACTCCATACAAAATATCAATTAAGGTCACAAGGTCTCCAACATAGGTCAGGTTTCTAATCCTAAGTCCAAGAAGTCTAATACTCCATAATGCCAAGGATAGTAACCAAATAGTACAAGTATCATTAAAGTTTTTTATGGTTCATGTTGATTATTAGGTATCTTCAAAAAGAAAATAAAAGATCAAGTGAGCAAAATAAAAATGTCAATAAAGTAAATTCTCAAATGAGCAAAGATGAAAATAGCATGAAATGTAAATGCTAAAAGTAAATGGTGCATAAAATAAAAGGGCATATAATAAAAACACAAGATAAAGTCAATTATTATTAATTAGTGGTTAGTTGGATGACCATCTTGAAACTTGCATTTGGAATCATTAGAGGATTTGTAGATCCAAAGCCTCCACACAACAAGTTGCATTTGCTTTTTGTCAAGTATATCATCCATTTTGGAATCCTCAAAAGTACCATTTAATGATCAACAATGTTTAAGTGATCCGCGTTGACCAAAAGTGATGTAGATCCATTAGAGGATTGGTAGAACCAAAGCCTCCACACAATGAATCTTAAAGTTATTGGATCAAAGAGATCAAATTAACATACTTGGGCTTATAAACATAGGTTTGGGCCACTAATGACCATTTATTCGAATCGAGACAAAATTTAGCGCTATGTTAAGCAATCGTAAGTGGACTTATATAGAAGTCACACCTATTTTGAGGCCAGTTGTTGTACCCCAAAATTTTCCCTCTTATTTTTATCAAGATTCTCCTCACAAGACTTCTTGGACTCAAGACCAGATTAGAGTTTGCTCAGCTCAAGACCTCTCCTTGCACTGATGACCTGAAATTAGGGTTTGAGTTTGCACAAAGAATTTTGGACCATCAATGATTCATGTGAATTTCATACTCCATATTGGACTCCTAAGATTGCTCATACCAAGTTTCAAGCCTTGAATCACTTTTCCCCCCAGTCAATTGGACAGTTGACCTAAAAATCAATTGTATTAGGGAAAAAGTCAACCATAGCCAATTTACAGTCAAACCTCATAATTTTTGATCCACATCAACATTATAGACTCATATGAACCATTTGATCAATTTTGGACCACAAGTCCTCAAGAAATTTGATCAGATCTTCAAAAGGGTAAAATGGTCATTTTTAGGGTTTTGACTGAGGAAAGGAAATTTATGATTTTTCACCTAGCCAATGGCAAATTGGGTTCAAGCATGATTTCAAGGACTCAATGGAATCATCTTGACCTAATCACAAGGTTCAAAAGATCTCAAATGCATTGGATTGACAAATGAATTTTCCAATCAACTGATCAAAAATCAATTGTACACTGAAAAGTCAAACTTTGACTTTTTGGTCAAAATCAAGTGCCAAGGGTCATATTTCATCAAGATGTGTCAAAACATGAAACTTGTTCACCAAGAAACCTAATTTTGGAAATTAGGGTTTAAGTTTGAAATTTTTCATAACTTAGAAATTTTCTAAGTTATGAAAATTTCTTATTTTTTTTCCAACTTTTCCCAACTTTTTCACCATGATGCAATTGGATTAAAAGAAAACTTACAACATGAAAGTTGTAGTACTCCACAAAATCTACAACTTTGATTCACAAAGTTTTCCCAGAAGATGCTTGGATATCAAGTTATGATTTTGTGAATAAGGGTCCATAAACTTTTTAACTTAGTGAAATTTTGCCCTAGTTTAGGCAGATTTTTGACCTAACTTCATGGCAACTTTTCACCTAGTTCCAAAAGGAATATCAAAATGCATTTCACAGATGGATTGTAGAGAATGTTACAAGATTTCAAAAATGTCCAAGAACTCTCCAAGATCATTTATGGTTAGGGAGAATCAAAGAAAAGAAAATGGCAATTTCTCACTTTTGTCCATGGCATTTTTCACATTGTTACAAGTTGCAAATCTGTCCTAAGCATGCTTGTACTTGGTTTTACAGGTTCTAATCCCTTCTACACTCCTTAATTTAATGCAAATACATTGGATATTGGCTTTGTTCTGACCTATGGAGCTATGCACAATGAATTAATCCATTTATGGCATAAAGGTAACAATACCATTTCCATAAAGCTTGCTTTTTGGCAACTTTGTATTCCTTGAGCATTGGACCTAATCTCTTGCTACAAACAAAGTCCACAATTATCAGGAAGTTTGTACCAACTCTCATCAGACCTTGATATAGCCTGTACAGGCTTTGGCATTGTCACTTCCCACCTTTTCTTCAAAAGCAAGAAACTTGCAAAAATCCACACAACTTGTGTATCTGATAAAACAAAGCCTTGGTATCATTTCAACGGGTTCAGAACTTTGTAACAAGCAGAATACACGAATTGCCAACCTCTCAAACACCCTAAAACACAAAAATCCCAAGTTCCTGCCCAAACAGGGCATCATCTGCAGAACCACTTCCAAAACAATATTGGCTCGTGCGTTTTGCCTTGAACCACTTCAAACACATTACATACATCCCATCCAAGCTATCCAGGCCCCTGTCTAGCAACTGTGAGCTCATTTTCACACTTCACCATTTTCATTTTTAAGCTTTGCAGGTTGACTCGTGCAAGGAGTTCTAGCCATCTACAAGACCAACTGAGCATTGGAGAAGCTTGAGGGAACCTCAAGGAAGCTCACAAGAACTTCAGGCCTCACTCAAAGTTGCTGCATTGCCATAGCCAAACTCAACTGAACAAGGTATTTGTCAAGTTTCTATCTCTCTATTTAGACATCCTTAGGCTTAGGTTTATGAAGCAAAAATGTAGTCCTTAAGTTGCTTGAGTTGTACATATGCATAACTTCCATTTATATTAACTGAGCTAGGAGTATTTGATTGTTGAAGTTGCTGAAAAAACTAGGTCAGAAATTAGGGCCATTAAAATTCTCTCTGATCTTTGAGAGTTAGGTCATGTTCTTTATACCATTGGAATCGTGTGATCATGAGCTACATTTTTCATGTTATAAGTTTTTAATTTTGTGCAAAGAATAGCAAGAACAAGATTTGTACATAGGACGCGCGCGTTTGGGACGAAGCTGGAGGTCAGGGACGAAGTCTTGGGCCTGGCGCGCCTTTGGGCCTTCTGTTTCACTTTTCACACCTCTCTTGTTTCTATTTGCACCCTCCTTTGTATTTTTTTTTGATATTTTTCATATTTGCTTGCATATTTTATATTTTTTGACTTTATTATTTTTTCTGAACATTATAAAATCATAAAAATATTTTCTTAAATTTTTGCATTTTATTTTATTATTTTTATGACATAAAAATAACTTATTAGATTAAATATAATTTATTTTCTTAGAATAAACTTGTAAATAATATTAAAATACTTATATTTTTATTTTTATTATTTATACACTTAAAATAATATTTTCATACAATATTCAATTTTTTAACATTTTTTTATATATTATTATTATTATTTTTTGAACAAAAAATGAATAAAAGGAATAATATTAGAATATATTTTCTATTAAATAAAAAAATTAGGGTTTTCACCCTTTCAAAAATAATCATTTCATTTTCTTATTTTTAAGACATAAATAAACTTATTTTCTCATACATAAAATAAATACAAAACATTTTGCATATTTACAATTTATTCCATATTTGAATACTTATTTATTTATTTATTGTTGTATAAATTCAATTGGGTTGTAATAGTTTTAGGGTTTTTATTTTTGAGCAATATCCCCCATTCAAAACTTGTACCCCCCTCCCATAATATTGTTGTAATAGTCTAGATTTACTTTACGCATTTTATTGCTTTCATATACCATGATAGTAAATTAGGATTTTGTATGCAAAAGACCAAAAATCAAAAAAATAGCATGACCTAACACAAGACAAAAATGCATGAAAAATGACAACACATTGCACACAAGCACCCCTAGGGTTTCACCCACTTTGTTGCTTTAAAAATGGCCATGGTATGCATGCTAGGTATCTTGGCAAAACAAAACAAAACAAAAGATCATAGTCCCTCGATGACGCTATCTTGGTTGCCTAAACAAAAATGATCTTAGTCCCTCAAAACTTGCTAAGATACTTGACAATATTGCTATCATGGTCATACGATGACCCACGCCCGTCCCGTTTAACATCCAAAGATAGGGTTGTTTACCAAATGCAATGGTAAAACAACAATGAAAAAGGAATAAAAATGTGTAGGAAAGACTTTTGAGTAGGTAGATAAGCTTCTAGTTACTTGATCAAATTTGTAAACAATCCTTGCTATTTTCAAAAACATACATACACATTTCAAAACATTTCCAAACAACTTTCAAAACATAGAAACATTTTTTTAAAAGACAAACATCTTTGTATACATTCTTACGAACGAGAATCATTACAAAGATTGCCTAAACAAAGGCCTCTTTTCAAAATACTTTCAAAACCACACAAAGCACCATTTTAAACAATTGAAAAAGCAAAGCAAGTGATCTAAACAAGTAACTAAGAGCCCATGGAAAACCATGGATGAAAAGGGTGCTAGCACCTTCCCTTTTCATAATATACCCCCCGAACTCAAGAAAACATCTCAAAGGTCTTTCCTGTGCTTTTTGACCTTTCCTTTGGATGAAATAAAAAGTCGGTGGCGACTCTTGCTAAATCGAAACATTTGCGAACACAAACGCAAAACCTCAATTCAGTTCTCCCACCGCATCACAGAACTGGCGACTTGCTGGGGATATGTCCTAAAAGTGGGGTTACCTTAGGGTTTTAGATCACCTTTACATGCTTATCTTGTTTGAATTGTGTGCTTTACACTTTGGTTCTATTGTTTGGGTTTGAATCCTCTACCCGGATTTGGGAAACATTCATAGGTAAATAGCAATACATTGTGGAAACTGTGCGGGGTATACCGACATGGTCCAAGCAATAGCTATATTAGTGTGACATATTTGTGGGTACCGGTAGCCTTTGAGTCAATCAAAGAGAATACGGGGCCGCTGAGTGATGTCATGAATCACTAATGAACTTTTAGAACCTTTACTTGACCAACTTGGCCTTTTAGGATGTAGTGAGATGACCGGCTTTGGTGTAGTCCGAAGTTGGTAGATACTCGATACTACACTCATTGAGGGTTGTTTTCTTGGAATATTTTGGTCGCCAGTAAAGTGGCTAAACTGAAACAATGAACACAAAAAACAGTCCAGTGATATTGAGCTCCTTAGAACCCGGTTAGTATTTCTAGGACAGGTTGAGCCAACTAAACTTCAAGAGGGTACTTACCTATGAAACCCCATGCAAGCCTAAACTAGGAACTTGTGTGATTTTATTGTACATATGTACTTGTGCATAACATCATGGACATCATGAATCATCATATGCATCCACTAACCATTTCAAGGATTTGGATTTTCATCTTTGTTCCTGTTTTGTAGGTAATGGATTCACTTCGCAGGAAAACTGTCCAAATCAGCCTTGTAAGAATTCCTCCACAACTAAAGGAGCTAGCTTCAAGTATTCTTGAGAATTCTCAATTCACCGAGAGGCATGGTCGTCTTCTCAACTTAGTCACTGCCAACACTGAGGAAGACATGATGAAAGTTCTTTTCCAGTTCTTTGATCCCCTGCATCATTGCTTCACATTTCTTGACTACCAACTTGTGCCTACTTTGGAGGAATTTTCTCAACTCTTAAGGATTCCTATTCTCAATCAACTACCCTTCAACGGTACAGAAAGATATCCAAAGCCAAAAGAGATTGCTCAAGCCTTACACTTGCAACCATCTGATGTAATAAGTCATTGGGATACCAGAAGTGGTGTCAAGGGCTTCTTGGCAAAGTTCTTGTTTGAGAAGGCCCAAAGTTGCTGGAATTCTTTGGACTTATAAGATTTTGAGGAGATTGTAGCTCTTCTCATCTATGGGATGGTCTTGTTCCCTAACCCTGACCAACTTATAGATGTGAGTGCTGTCAAAATCTTCACGGCTCGCAACCCGGTGCCTACTTTGCTTGGAGATATCTTGCACTCTTTTCACACTCGTACAACGAGGAAAAAAGGTGTTCTCATGTGTTGCACTCCTCTACTGGCAAGATGGTTTATTTCTCATCTTCCCCAATTAGTCTTGAAGAATGAGCAAGGTTTGAGGTGGTCACAATGATTGATGACTCTTACACATTCAGATATCCATTGGTGTTCTCGATCAAAAGAGAATGTCATTATCATTGAATGTTGTGGAGAATTCCCTAATGTCCCTCTACTTGGCATTAGGGGAGGCATTACCTACAACCCCTGCTTGGCTCTGAGACGGTTTAGGTATGCCCAAAGGGATGGCCCACATGACATGCTGATTCCAGACTTGGTTTTTGACTTCGACAACGATGATCAAGGACTTCGACACAGGTTTATCCAAGCTTGGAGGATGCCCAACAAGGTAGACAGTAAGACCTTGGGACACAAGAATTCCATCCCTCTTGAGCCTTACCTCAAGTGGGTACGAACCCACGCCCAAAATCTTATGATGCCTTACCAATACATTCTTCCTGTGATTATAGAGCCTGTTATGGAAGGAGAGGTTCCATACACCCTCCTACATCCTGACATGCCAACATCACTCGAAGATCTACAAAGGAGTTGGATACAGCTCAAGGGAGAACGCGATACTTTTGAAGCCCAATTCTACGCAAGCGAGAAGAAGGTTTTGGAACTCACTCGTCAACTTCATGAAGAGCAGACTCTCAACACCTACATTGCACCGAAGAGGATGCACAACGTCTTTTTACCTTAGAATTTTGTATTATTTTGCCCATGGGGCATTGATGTACTAACAAATTCTATCTTATTAATATGACGTGTGTTCCTTTTTTGTTTAAAACAAATTTGAATTTATGAATCCTTGAATGCATTACATGAATACGTATCATTCATCATATGCATAAACAGGTCTTCACACCAAGTTTCCTCATCTATCTGCTGTTTATTTCAGCAAGATGGATATTGAACAGACGGTCAAAGACTTACAAGCGCAGAATTCACAGTTTCAACAACTACTTCTGACCTTGGCTAAGGGGCAGGAGGAGCTCAAGACTCTACTAGAAAAGGAAAAAGAGAAAAAGAAGAAGAAGAGAGCTGGTGTGGCTACCTTGGGCAGAAGATTTGAAGGTCAAGCCAGAAGGGTCCTAGATTTTCCATCAACATCTGAAGAGGGGGAATGAAAAGGTAAAGGAACTGTAGTGCCAAACCTGGCATATCTTTATACGACCAAGCAAACACTTCCACATAGTCATGCAACATCTGAACCAATCTGCTTTTGACACTGCTTTCCAGGTTATTGCCAATCTTGACTTCTTTCTTGTCTATCTCGGTACCCAGATTGATGACTTCAACTAACTCTTCGCACAAGTGAATTGCTTTTTTCTCTTGTAATAGAAGTCTGGATAGTTCTCCCAGTATTTCACAATCTTTCTCACATCCATTTTAGGCTTGGTTAATTGGACATTCAAAATCATAGTCGGCAATAGTAGAGTCATTGGCAATGAGATCCAGAGTGGATGAGGACCTGCAAGAGTGTGTGTGTGTGCATGTAAGATACATGGCTATCTTGAAAAATGTATTTGAAGGAAAAGAAAGATAATGAACACAAATATTTGAATGCAAAAGAGTCCAATGGTTTGTAATGAATGATCATATGATAAGATGAACATAAATAAAACCCTTGACAAATGGACCATAGTGCCCCGGGCCAGGAACATGGCATAAAAGTCTTTGTTTAATATTACAGACAAAATGTTCTTAAATTAAAAGAAATAAATAAACAAGTGATTACTTCTCAATGAAGGAGATGGTCACGAAGTCCTTTGCGTGCCAATTCTTGAGCTCCGTTGTAGTAGGATACACCCAATCTTTAAATGCAACTCCATCATCAGAATCACCTACAATGTTGACTTCGTGGCTTCCAATATGGAGAGGGGGCTTCCCTGCACGAGCGTGCCTTACTTCCTTCTAAGCCTTGACGGTGAAACCCAAACCACATTTGTCGGCTTTGAAAGGGATCTCGAGGAGTTGCCCCCAAGTATCACAACTTCCTTCTTCAATGGCAACACAAACATCTTTTAATGAAACCATCTTTAGTACGATCTTAACAACTTTAGACGCATCAGAGGAACATTTGGCAGTAGAAATCATTGGTGGCACAACTTCAAAGGCTTGACACGAGGTCTCTATAAATTCGCCATCCATATCCACATATTTGAAAGAGTTGAGGTGGCTTACCATGAACTCCTCCTCACCACAGACAGTGACAATTCTTCCCTTGACCGAATACTTAAGCTTTTAATGAAGAGTTGAGGTTACTGCCCCAGCTCCATGGATCGAAGGGAGACCTAACAAACAGGAATAGGCAGGACGGATATCCATGATGTAGAAGGTAGAGTTGAAAATTTGTGAACCCACCTTTATCGGGAGATCCACCTCTCCATGAATTGCCCTTTTGGACCCATCGAAAGCCCTCACAATAATATTACTTGTTTTCAAAACTAAACCTTCATAGTCTAAACGGTCTAACGCCCCATTGGGTAGCATGTTTAAAGAAGAGCCAGTGTCGACCAGAACATGTGCTAAGGTAGTCCTTTTGCATTCAACAGAAACATGTAAAGCTTTATTATGGTTCTTCCCAAGCGGTGTTAGATCAGCATTTGAGAACCCCAAACCATTATCGACCGTCAAGCTTGCCACACAATTTTCAAACTGGTCAGTTATGGTCTCATGAGGGACACAAGCCTTCTTCAAGAATTTGATTAACGCCCAAGCATGAGCATCAGAACAGAGTAAAAAAGACAACATAGAAATCTTGGAAGGGGTTTTCCCCAACTTCTCCATGATCTTGAAATTGCTCCTTTTTATAATTTTCAAGATCTCGTCCATTTTACAAGTGGAAGGTTCCCCATCAGCAAGGTCCTTTGCGGGTATTTCCGTATCAACAAGATCAACAAATTTCTCTCTCCATCTTGTATCAGTACTTGGCTTAGCAGCAATGATGCGGACAAGCTCCCTTGTAACAACTGGTGGTGAGATGTTAGGTGAAAAGCTTCTCCCAGTTCAGGTTACCTTACTTGAGCCAGTTATGTTACCAACGCCAACAACTTTGTCTTCTTCATTCCAAGCGTCTTGTTTTATCCCATGGTAAAGCACATCAGCACCATAATTCCATGGCACTGCTTTGTTGGAAGATTATGGAATTGGTCCGAGAGAGGTAATTATTAGAGGAGCAACATTTGGTTCATTTGAAATCATGATAGGACCTTTGGAGGAGATCCTAAGAGGCTTTTTTGAAATGGTTATGATGGAGAGATCTTCACACTTATTAGTCAATCTTTTGGAAGGCAGAGTCTTCTCAAATAGGATCTCATGGCTATTCATCAGGCATTGAATGCCTTCCTTCAGCCCTTTGCATCCACTGAGTTATTTGGCACAACAAACACAATCCTTCAAACAGCCAGGGAAAATCCCAGCTTTCAACAGATTCTCTTTGATGATGATTAACAGAGTAGTTAAGTCTTCGACAGAGGCAACAAAAATGGTATCTTCAACAACATTGACACCCTTGCCATGATTTGGCATAGGCACGGTGATTACATTTAGAGTTGGAGGAGGATCAAATTCAATAGTCTTGTTATCTATCAAGTCTTGAATTTTATTCTTCAGTGCCCAGCATTGGTCAGTCTTATGCCCGAGACTACTTGAGTGATATGTACATTTGGCGTTCGGATTGTACTTTGGTGAAAAGGTATCTGGATTGGCTGGAGGATCACGCAGTGTCACCAAATTAGCCTTTAGTAGGTGTTGTAAGGCTTAGGATAGTGACATGCCTATCCTCGTGAATTGTCTTCTCGGAGTCTCAAATCGTTGATGATTGGCATATGGTATTTGAGCAGGAGTTGGATTGGAGATTCAAATAGAATTAATAGACAGACGATCATCCTTCTTGGTACGGGCCCTTGCCCCATACGAAACATTGATTTCTTTCTTTGCGGTAAAAGTTTTCTTTACAGGATTGGAAGTGGAGGCAAATTCCATGGGAATCTTCCCACTTTTGATGCCGCTTTCAACTCTTTCACCGATTAAGATCAGCTCGGTGAAACCAGATGAAGAGCAGCCAACCAATAAATTAAATAATAGACCAGACAAAGTGCCCATAAACATTTCTATGTGATCCCTATCAGTCAAAGGTGATTGAACCCTACTGGCAAGGTCTCTCCACTTTTGGGCGTATTCTTTGAACCCTTCATTCTTCCCCATTGTCATATCTTGCAACTGAACTCTTGTCGGTGCCAAGTCGGCATTATACTGGTATTAGTGGTAGAAAGCGGTGGCTAAATCTTCCCATGTATTGATACGGGAACCATCCAATTGGTAAAACCACTCTAATTGCGTCCCGACCAAGCTTTCTTGAAAAAAGTGAATCCATAGTTTCTTATCAGTGGTGTGCGGATGTATCTTGGGCACATAAGATTTCAGGTGAAGTTTTGGATAGGAAACCCCATCGTATTTTGCAAAGACTGGTATCTTGAATTTGTGGGGAATGACAACCCCAAATATCAAACCCAAATCATCACAATCCAAACCGAGGACGGCTTGAATCTCGATGGCCTTCAATCTGTCTTCTAGCTGCTTGTACTTGACATCGGCAGGAGGATACTGCTCGTCAAAATAATCATCATCAGACGCTTGATCATTGATACACCCAGCCTGGGTACTCCTAACTTCTCCAATCTGATTCTCGTCTTCCTCAGATGAGTCTTCCACTACCAGGATCTGACAGACCGACTCTTTGAATCTTCTACCCATGTTGACTACGACCTTCCTCTTTGGTTTCTTTTTAGCTGCTAGCAACGCCATTAAGTCTTGTTACCCCTTGGCTAGGGTCAACAGAGTTTATTGAAACTGAGAGTTTTGTGCTTGTAGGTCCTTCACTGTTTTCTCTAGATCCATCTTGCTGAAATAAACAGCAGAAAGATAAGGAAACCTGTTGTGTGAAAACCCGTTATGTTATGATGCATGGGAGATGTATATGCAAATGATTTCAAGGATTTATGAAATTTAAATTTGTATAGACAAAGAATGAACAAACGTTAATTTTCATTAATTAGTTCAAAATGATTACAACATGCCTCTTGGGCTTACAAAATAACTCTCTAAGATAAAAATACCGAACATATCCTCTTCAGCGTAAGCTAGGTGTTCACACTTTGCTCTTCATATAGTTGTTTCGTAAGCTCCAAGACTCTTTTCTCACTAGCATAGAATTGAGCTTCGAAAGTATCTCGTTATTCCTTTAGATGAATCCAACCTTTTTGCAAATATTCAAGAGAAGTAGGAATGTTGGGATGGATGACAGTGTATGGGACATCTCCTTCAACCACATGCTCCATGATAACTGGTAAGATGGAGGGATAAGGCATCACAAGTTTCTGAGCACGAGCTCGTACCCACCTAAGGTAAGGCTCAAGGGGAATGGAATTCTTGTGTCCCAGCGTCATACTATCCACTTTGCTTACCATACTCCAAGCTCGTATAAACCTCTGACGGTAGCCTTGATCGTCACTCTCGTAGTCGAATACCACTCCTTGGATGAGCATATCACGTGGATCATCCCTTCGGGCATAACCAAACTGTCGCAAGGCTAAGCAAGGGTTGTAAGTGATACCTCCCCTAATACCAAGAAAAGGGACATTAGGGAATTCCCCATAATGGTCGATGATAGTAACATTCTCCAAGGATCGAGAACACTAATGAATATCCGAATGTCTGAGCGTCATCAACCTATGGGACCACCTTAAACCTTGCTCGTTCTTCAACACAGACCGAGGAAGATGAGAAATAAACCATCTAGCCAAGAGATAAGTGCAACACATGAGGATCCCTCTCTTCCTCATAGTGCGAGAGTGAAAAGAATGTAGGATATCTCCCAACAAAGTAGGCACTGGATTGCGAGACATGAAGATTTTGACAGCATTTACATCTATAAGCTGGTCAGGGTTTGGAAACAAAAACATCCCATAGATGAGAAGGGCCAAGATTTCTTCAAAATCTTGTAAATCCAAAGAGTTTCAATAGTCTTGAGCTTTCTCAAACAAGAACTTGGCTAAGAAACCTTTGACACTGTGATACGGTGGGAGAACTGACTATGGTTTTGTGTTTGTATTCGCACTTGTTCGGTTGAGCAAGAGTCGCCACCGACTTTTTTATTTTATCCTAAAGGAAAGGTTAAAAAAGCACAGCAAAAACCTTTTGAGATATTTCGTGGGTCTGGGGGGTAGATTATGAAAAGGGAAGGTATTAGCACCCTTTTCATCCATGGTTATCCATGGGCTCTTAGTTACTTGGTTTTTTAGATCACTTGCCTTGATTTTCAATTGCTTGAAAATGGTGTGTGTGTGTGTGTTTTTGAAAATGTTTTGGAAGGAGATGCCTTGTCTTAGGCTAACCTTGTAACAATTCTTTACTCGAATATTTTACAAAGGTGTGTATCTTTTCGAAAAGATGTTTCAAAATGTTTTGAGAGTTTGTTTTGAAAGTGCTTGTGGAATGTGGTTTTTGAAAAGAAGGCAAGTGTTTTTGCAAGTTGATCTCAAGTAACTAAGAGTTTTGTCTACCCTATTGTACTCAAAGGTTTTCTCTATGATTTCAACCCTTTTTAACAATTTTGTTCCACCATTGAATTTGGTGGACAATCTTGCGTTTAGGAAGTTTGTTCGGGACGGGCGTGGGTCATCGTATGGACCATGAATGCAATGGTGCCAAGTGTCTTTGGCAATTTGCTTTGAAGGGACTATGATCATTCCGTTTTAGGCAACATTCGAAAGCGTCATCGAGGGACTTATGATCATTTGAATTTGTTTTGCCAAAGATACTCGACGTGCAAGCATGGCCCATTTTGGAAGGCAACATGTGGGATTACCCTAGAGGGTGCAAGTGTGATTGTGTATTGATTTCATGTATTTGTCTTGTATTAGGTTATCTAGCATTTGATTTTATGTACATGCAAACCCTAGGTCTAACCATGGTATAATTGAAAGCGGTAAATTGCGAAAATGTAAAATCTACGCTATTACAAAATAAGTATCCGGGAGTGGGGGTACAAATTTATGAATGGGGATGAGACTTAGGAATATAGTATCCAATAAGTTACAACCAAATCGAATCGATCAAATGTAAATGTAACGAATATACAAATATAAGCAAATGTGTATAGGAGCAATGTAAATGTATTGTGTAAGTGTACGTGTATACGTGTATGTAATTATTTACAGGTGTGACAATGCGAATTTAAGAAAGTACTGTTAAGTATTGTTTTGACCTAAAGAAAAATTAAATGTTTATTTAATTTAATTAATAATCTTGTATTTTCTTTAATATATACAAAAAAAGAATATTTTAATTAAATATCAAGAATTAAATTATGTATATTAGAAAAAATGTATTTTTATTTGTTATGTACAAAAGGTATTTTAATTAAAAGAAAAAAAAGTATTTTCAATTTTAATTATATGGTGTAATAAAAATGTATTTTTATTATTAAAGTATTATTGTAAAAAATATATTAAGTTAGAAAAAAAAATATATTGTTTAAAGATGTTATATATAAAAAAAGAAAAGTTAGTGTTAATTTATTAATAAAATACTTGTTTAAAAAAAAGGGTTAAGCTAGTTAATTAACAAAATAACTTGTTTTATAAAAAAAGAGTTAAGCTTCTGAATGGGCCTTGGGTGGTTGGAATGGGCAAGGCCCAGAGTTTGAAACAAACATTTTTTAGGGTTAACGCGTTATATGTTCAGTCCGGAATGAGCTTAGGGTTTGTGCGCCGTTCGTTCGTTCTTCGTTCATCTTCTCCGATCGTTCGTCTTTTGGCCATGGTTGCTGACTCTCCCCTTTGCCCAGCCATCAGCATTTCCTTCGCCTTCTTTCCCTCTCCATGGCTCAGTGAAGCGCACAAAAGGGTAATCCTCCTTCTTTGATTTTTCGCGTTTAGGGTTTTGATTCCTTTTACATGTTATGGATTACTGTCTTCTTTGATTGAGCATTTTGATTTTTGTTTGTTTAACGAGGATGAAAAAGGAATGGAAGAGAATTTGACTACCTTTCGTTTGAGGGAGGAACGGTGGAGGTGCTCGGAGGCTCAGTGGTGAAGGGGATTGCAGGCGCTTGATGCTGGAAGCTAGCTTTGGGAAAACTTGGTATTTCTGTACCTTTTTGCCATCTTTAGGGTTTTGATGATGATATTGACTGAAAACCCCTTCGTAAATTCACCTCTTTCTTCTTCTCTTTTGCCTTTAATGCTTGTTGCTTTGAACGTGTTTCTTTGGTTGCCTTTGAATTGCCTGTGATGTTGCTTCTGTATCTTCTTTTACTTGTCCCTCAGTTGCCTATTTCGTATGCTATGCCCCTTTGATTTGCCTGTGATGTTGCTTTTTCTGAGGCTTGCCTTGAATGTGCTTCTGAACGTTGATTGCCTTTGGAATGTTTCTGAACGATTTGCCTTTGAGTTGCCTTTTAAAATGTGATGCCTTTTTATGCTGAGATTGATGATTTTACGCCCAATGATGAAGAGATTCTGAGGGTCTTCATGTTGCCTCTTCTGTTGCTTGACACACTTCTTTTTCTCTTCTCCTTTTGCCTTGAATATTGTCCTATGATGATGCTGTCTGAGGGTTTTTGTTTGGATGCTTTGATGTATTTGGTTAGGCTTGAAGCTGGACAGGTCTTAATGGCTTTGGTTGGTAAGGCTTCTGCAAGTCTTGGTCTTGAACTTGTTTTTGTTTAGGCTTGATCTTTGCTTGAGTTGATTAAGGCTTTTGGTTGATGGCTTAGGCAACTGGTTTTTGTTGTTTCTACTGGTTTATTGTTAGGCTTCTGCTTATGTTGAGTTTGACAGGTTGTGTTGGTTTGAAAGTTGGACTGGTTTATGACAGTTTGGCCTTAGGTTGAGCTTGATAGGTCTAATGGCTTTGGTTGGTAAGGCTAATGCAGGTATTGGCCTTGAACGGGGTCTTACTGGTTTTGGCTTTTGATTTGTGCTTAGGCAGGTTGGATGCTGAGGCAGGTTTAATTCTTGGGTTTTATGCAGGTTAATTATGTTTGTGTGTTTGAAGGTTCTCTCTGGTATGCTGTTTGGTGGTTCTCCTTATACAGTTTTGGTGTATTCTTTTGTATTGGTTTTTCCTCTTTTTATCCACTGTGTTCAGCTTTTGTATATGTTTTCTTTCTATCTCCTAAGCCTAAAACCTAAGCCTGCTCTTCTATCTCTCTTCTTCTTTCTCTCTCAGTACAGTTTATATATTAAAATATGCTTATGCTGTACTTCTTTTTGCTGAAAGGGCCACTTTATTTTGGGAAATGATGAAAAGAAAATGTTTTGCTTGCTTAACAAATTTCCTCTGCATATTTGTCCCTTCTTGACAGCTTTTGTACTTTGTATCTTTTGATATCTTTGCCAAATCTTCTTTTCTTTGACAGCTTGGGTAGCCTTTTGGCATTTTGACAGCAAGTTTGAATTTTTCAGTTTGGTTTGAACTTGGAGTTTTGAGATTTGAACTTATGCAGTTTGACACTTTTTGAATTGTGCAATTTTGACTTTTGTGCATTCATTTTTAGCAAATAAACATTCGTCCCTCTTTGTGAACCGGGAGAAATCCCGTGATTTGCAGAGAGGGTTAACTGATCCCAATCAGTGGCCCTTAATGATGAACTGTCTTTTATTTATCTGTCATTATTTATTTATCTGCTTTTTGACTTTTCTCTTTTTTCTCTTGCAGATGAATAATTGAATGGAGGGGAGCAAAGGATAGCAGATGAAGAATTGAAGAATAAAAGACTTAGAAAAAAAATAGGATAGTTTCATTTTTTTTATTTAAATTTAAATTAATGTAAAATCATTGTTTGTAGATAAATTGTAAACAATAATTGTACAAATAATTTAAGAATAAATAAAAGTTTTCACTATCCAATTAATTCTATTTCCTCTTTTATTGTTTATTTATTATTTAAAATTCTTTGAATTAAAGTAATTGAAAAATAAATTCCAATCACTTAACCTCAGAATAATAAATAATTTAAACAATGCTTTAGCAATTTACTCAGTTAAACCTGACCTTTCCAATATCCAAAGTAAAGCAAAAGTTAACCAAAACAACTGATCAGGCGTATTCCCTTTTCATTGATTTTTACCAAACACTGTAAATCCAAACTGCATATATCTTTTGACTGGCTCAAACAAACCAATGTGAATTCAAACCAAATGCATTCTTTTTACTGATTAAGTCAAACAATGCGAATCCAACCCAAATCTCGGAATAACTCGCAAAGTGCTGTAGAATTTAAATCCTTCTGAGAACGTGCCCAAAAAACCCTAATTCCTGATTAAATTCCAAAGAGCGTTCGCCTGATCAAAGTTGAGCCAAAATCAACCAAAACCCTAAGCCAACTGTGTGAAACAATCCAGAGTCCTGAAAAATCAATAAAACCCTAATTTTGCTTGGCTGACGAAAAAAGTCCATTTGTCCGATTCTTGAGCCAGTTTGAAAAATCAGGAAACGCCTGAAGCTGTGATCTCTTGTGGAAAAATGCGAGGGCAAATTTTGGGGTACAACAGACACCACTCCTTGTTTCCCAATTAGTTGTGACATCAGATTGTTGCAAGTGTAGTGCTTGGGCAATCTCTTCAGGTTTTGGATCTATTTCCGTACCGTTGAAGGGTAGTTGATTGAGAATGAGAATCCTCAAGAGTTGAGAGAATTCCTCCATAGTAGGCACAAGTTGATAATCGGGAAAAGTGAAGCAATGGTGTAGAGGATCAAAGAGCTGGAAAAGCACCTTCATCATATCTTCATTTGTGCTAGAGGTAACCAAGTTTAGGAGGCGACCATGTCTTTCGGTAAATGAAGAATTCTCAGGGACCCTTGATGCTAACTCTTTGAGTTGAGGAGGAATTTTTACGAGATCGACTTGGATAGTATTCCTGTGGATGGAAGCCATGTCCTACAAAACAGAACAAAGATATATCCCAATAATCCTTGAAATGGTTAGTGAGAATGAGTATGATGTTATGATGTTTATGATGTTATGTACAAGTAAGTATATACAAACAAGGTAAACAAGTCCTTAGGTTTTGGCTTGCATGGAGTCTTATAGGTAAGTATCCTCTTGAAGTTTAGTTGGCTCAAACCTGTCCTAGAAATAGTAACCGGGTTCTAGGGGATCTCAATATCATTGATCTTTCTTCGTCGGGCATTGTTTTAGTGCAAGCCTGTTGTACCCCAAAATTTGCCCTCCCATATTTTTCAAGAAATTACCAAGCCAAGCTTCAAAGTTCCTCAAGGGTTGCACAGTGCAAGGGTCTCCTAAACAGTCAAGATTAGGGTTTTTTGTTCTGATCAAGAAAATGAAGTTTTCAAGGGCCCAACCAAGTCTCATATGCTTACAAATATGGTCAAGCATCCTACATGTCAAGTTTCAAGACTTTCAGCACAAAATTGCACAGTCAAAACCCTAATTGCACTACAGTCAACTGTAGGGGCAAAATGGTCATTTGACAGTCAAAAGTTCAAATTTTTGGTCAACATCTTATTTTGAAGCCACAAACATCATTTGATCAATGCTTGATCATGATTCTCAAAACTTGGCTCAAGAATCATCAAGATGCAAAAGTTTCTATTTTTGGACAGTTGGAAAAGTCAACTGAAATTGACCAAGGCATAACTTTCACATGGATTATCAGAAAAATTCCATCCAAAGCTCATTTTGAAGAGAAAGACATTTCCTACAACTCATCTTCATACTTCAAGTCCAAGAAATGCTCTCACAAAAAGTTATCAATTTCAACATTATAGGTCATTTTCAAAAGTCAACAAAAAGGGACTTTAAGTCAAAGGCCATAACTTGAGATTGGTAAATCAAAATGACATGGGACCAAAGGCATTGGTTAGAGGACTCAAAGACCTTTCTAAAATGTCCAAGAACATGAGCAAAGCTTAAAAATTGAGCAAGTTATGCATTGGAGAAGTTGGGAAATTTTTGTGAAATGGCCAAAATCATTTATCCTTGAAATCCCATTTTTGACAAAAGGGGCCCACTTTTTCCACTTGAATTGACTTGGCCATGCTTCCCACGTGTCCCATCTTTTATTTCAGATTTTTTTATTAATTTTTTCATTTTTATTGATTTTATTGGATTTAATTAATTTTAAATCTTTTAAAATCAAAAGAAATTCAAAAAAATTAATTTAAAGGGATATTTTGCTTTGATTAACCTTGAAGCATCATTATGTGCCTACCATTTTTCGTGCTAAGGCTTAAACAAGGCAAAAATTCAAATTTGAATCAAAAGTGGAAAGTGTGATAATGGTGGTTTATGCCAAATCCTAAACATCAATGCAAGGCATTATTGGCCATAATTTTCATTCATACACATTGCATAAGACATGTACAAGTGAAAGTGTCCAGGTTCATTCAAGAGACATGCATATTTCAAAAAAGGAAAACTTTTAATGTGTCTGATTCTTGTCTCATGGCATTAAAGGCCTGGTTAAATGGCTGTCTCTTACCGTTACAAGACCCTCACACTCCTATAAATACAAGGGCCAGTGGCACATTACAGGGAACGAAAAAAACACACAACAGGAGAACGAAAGAAACATTGGAGAGAGGCTGCCCACAAAATCCATCAAAGGTTGCCAGAATTTTCCAAGCAAAGCCACCCTTCAGCAAAAGTAGCCAAGCCCAGAAGCCCAGATCGAAGGTGCCTACATTCAGGAAGCGCCCAAATCGAAGGTCCAATCTTCTGGTAAGAGAGGGTAAACTGTCCAACCTTGTATTTGCATTACACATTCGTGCTTGTTGTTACCTTCAATTTACTATCCTAGACAGGATCAAAGGGCCTGGGTTTGGCCCCAGGTCATGTTCTTCGTTTGCTAACATTTGCTGCAGATTTATCCTGAAAAGACTCAGCGCACGTAGGATCGAAGGGCCTGGGGTTCGATACCAGGCCCTGAGTTTATTTTGCTAACATACTTTTGCAGGTATAGCATCCCAGATCGAAGGAGACACCTTCTCTGGATCGAAGCTTCCCAGGCCTCCAGAATTATGCTTTTTTTTATTTGCTGCCTGTTTCCGTCGTTTTTCTTATACTTATTTTGACTATTTTTATTTCTTTTTTTTAATCAACATAAAATCAAAAACACAAAAAAATCAGAAAAGACAAAAAATAAATAATAATTTTATTTTAGTATTAATTTTGTAAATAAATCCCTTAATTAATTTAGATTTAATTTTAGGTTATAATTTAATTCTATTTCACAATAAACCAAAAATAATAAAAAATAGATCTTTAACACTTTTTACCTTTTTTTAATTAATTAAATATTTTTATTATAAGTATCATTAACCATTAACTTTGTAAATAAAATTTATAATTAATTTAGTTTTAATTCTAGTTTTTAACTTTAATGCATTTTCTTTAATAAATTAAAAACAATTAGAATTAGAATTAATCATTTGACTTTTAATTAATTTAATGTCATAAATACAAAAAAAACATAAAAAACAAGTTCTTTCTTTTTATTTAATTTAATTATTCTATTAATTTTATTTTAATTCCTTAAAGGGTCCAACGCCCTCGCATTCGATCATATTTTCCTTTTTTCGCGCATTTTATTTATTTCTGTTGTAAATATAATGTAATTGCTCCAAAGCCATGTAATAGCTATTAGATATTTATTTTCTGCACTTTATTTTAAATCGGGTCTGGATTAATTTGGCGTTGTAGACCCGCGCCTTTGTAATAGCGTAGGACCCTTTATCTTTTCCGCACTTTAAATTCCCGCACTTTTAACTGCTAAACAATAACATGAAAGAATGAATGCCCAAAAATAAAATCGAAACGTAGATCACCAATGCATGACAAGACAAACAATAAACTGAAAATAACACACAATTCACACACCATCCCTAGGGTACGCCTCACTGTTGCCTTACCTCGAAAGGTGATCGTCGAGTAGAGGATGTCTTAGTAAGTCCTCATGATCCGGGAACCTGGCATGAGGGTAGCTTCTAAGGTGTCTTCCCATTGCTCTGGTGATCACCCTGTTGCCTTGCCTCTCGAAACGTGGTCGTTGAGTACAGGACGTCTTAGTAAGTCCTTATGTTCCATTGATCTAGTTGCCTCGAATAAGTTGCCTCGGAACGGTCGCCTCGGAATAAAAAGATCAATGGCATAAGGGTAGCTTCTAAGGTATCTTACTATTGCTCAGTGTCCACACTGTCCCTAACCCTCGGATTGACCCGAACACCTCCAACGGTGGTGCTACCTACCTCTCAATGGTGGGATGGCACTACCTTAAGGACATTTACACAGCTTAATTCCTTAGGGTAGGTAGATTCTCATAGATACTTGCTCTTTTCAAAACAAACAAAATACTTTTCACACCTACACTTTCTAAAAGTTTTCGAACAAATTTTTCAAACACTCTTGAGGACAGATACAAGAGTTACTTAGAAACTTTCGAAGAAACCTTTTTTAAAACCCACACACATTGAAAAGCAAACAAACATCTTTTGAAAACATAAGAGCAAGTATCTAAGAGCCCATGGATAACCATGGATAGAAAGGGTGCTAACACCTTCCCTTTCTATAATCTACCTCCCGAACCGAGAGCATATCTCTATAAGGAATTTTTCTGTGCTTTTGTCCTTTCCATTTGGAGAAAATAAAAGACGGTGGCGACTCTTGCTTACCGCGACATTTCGCGAAACCAGCTTTAAAACAGTCAGTTCCAGATCCACCGATCACAGAACTGGCGACTCTGCTGGGGTGGTCGAGTACAGGACGTCTTAGTGAGTCCTTATGTTCCATTGATCTGGTTGCCTCAGAACAGTTGCCTCGAAACGGTTGCCTCGGAATAAAAAGATCAATGGCATAAGGGTAGCTCCTAAGGTATCTTACTATCGCTCGGTGACCATACTGTCCTTAACCCTCGAATTGACCCGAACACCTCCAACGGTGGTGCTACCTATCTCTCAATGGTGGGATGGCACTACCTAAAGGACAATTACACAGCTTAATTCCTTAGGGTAGGTAGATGACTCATGGATACTTGCTCTTTTCAAAAACAAATCAAAATACTTTTCACACCTTACACTTTTCAAAAAGCTTTCAAAACAACTTTTCAAACACTCTTGAGGACTGATACAAGAGTCGATCTGAAACTTTAAACGAAACTTTTTCAAAACCCACTCACACTTTGAAAAGCAAACATTTTGAAAACACAATGAGCAAGTATCTAAGAGCCCATGGATAACCATGGATAGAAAGGGTGCTAACACCTTCCCTTTCTATAACCTACCTCCCGAACCGAGAGATATCTCTTTAAAGGAATTTTTCTGTGCTTTTGTCCTTTCCATTTGGAGAAAAATAAAAGACGGTGGCGACTCTTGCTTACCGCGACATTTCGCGAAACCAGCTTTAAACAGTCAGTTCCAGATCCACCGATCACAAAGCCTCTTTAATGGCGATCGAAATATCCCAGAAGTCCGATCTCAATGAGCGTAGTATCGAGTATCAACCAACTTCGGACTGCACCAAAGTCGGCTACCTCACTACTTCCTAATGGCCAAGTTGGTCAAGTAAAGGTACTAAAGTCAGTTAGTGCTTCATGACACCACACAGTGGTCCCGTATTTTCCTTGACTACTCAAGGGCCACCGATACCCATAAATGTGTCACACTAACATAGCTATTGCTTAGACCATGTCGGTATACCCCACATAGTTTCCACAATGTATTGCTACTTACCTATAAGGTATCCCAAATCCGGGTAGAGGATCAAAACAATCCCAAACAAAGAACCAAAATGCAAAGCAAGCAAGTTAAACAATGAAAGCAAATAAAGCTGATCTAGCCCTAAGGTAACCCCACTTTTAAGTTTGTCCCCAGTAGAGTCGCCAGTTCTGTAATACAGTGGGAGAACCGACTTGGGATGTTTTGCGTTTGATCGCAAATGTTGCAGTTAGCAAGAGTCGCCACCGACTTTTCTTTTATCCAATAAGGAAAGGCTGAAAAGAACAAGAAAGATCTTTGAGATTATTTTCTTAAGTTTGGGGTGGGGGGTAGATTATGGAAAAGGAAGGTGTTAACACCCTTTTCATCCATAGTAATCTATGGGCTCTTAGTTGCTTTCTAGATCACTTGCTTTTGTTTGAAAATGTGCTTTGTGGTGGTTTTTGAAAGTATTTTTGAAAAGGCGTCTTCGTTTAGGCAAACTTTGTAATGGTTCTCGTTTCGTAAGAACGTATACAAAGTGTGGGACTTTTGAAAATATTTTATGTTTTGAAAGTGTTTGGTGTTTGCTTTGAAAGTGTGTACTTGTTTTGAAAGTGAGCAAGCAACTAAGAACGTCTCTACCTACTCAAAAGTATTTTGTTCATTTCTTCCTTCCTTTGATATTGAAATCTAACCATTGATTGGTAAGAAGCCTTATCTTTGGATGTAAAGGGACGGGCGCTGGTCATCGTATGGTCATAATAACAATGTTGTAAGATATCTTAGCATTTCTCTTTGAGGGACTAAGATCATTTGAAAGGCAACATTTGTAGCGTCATCGAGGGACTATGATCTTGTATTTTTGATTGTTTTTTCTAAGACATCCCACATGCATAACATGACCATTTTTGTAAGGCAACCAAGTGGAGTTAACCCTAGGGGTACAAGTGTTGAAGTGTGTTTGATTTACATGCATTGTTTATCTTGAATTAGGGTTTACTAATTGTTGATTTTAGTCTTGCCATACAAACCCTAATTACTAGCATTTATATGAAAGCGATAAATTGCGGAAAGTTAAATTACTATGCTATTACATCATTAGGGGAAGGGGTATACAAATTTACAAATGGGGATTGCAAGAAAATTAAACCTAATTATCTATTACAACCATATTGAATAATGTACAAGAATTGAATAAATGTGCAAGAAAATAAATGGAAAGGAAATGAATATTTGTTTGGTTTTAATGAAAGGGTTTAGTTTTGACATAATTAAGAAAATGATTAATTAAAATTAAATAAAATTAACCCTAAACTAGTTAAGAAAAGAAATTAAGTTAGAAAGCATTTTTAGGGTTTGTTATGAAAGGGTTTAAACTTAATGAAAATAATATGGTAATTAATTAATTAAAATAAACTTAAGTTCTAAATTAATTTTAAAATAAAAAATAAAAATAATTAAACCTAAATATAATTATTAATTTATTAAGAAAATGTTTTTGTCTTTTGTCTTTATAAAGAAAATAAAAAATAAGTGTGAAAGTAATAAATAAAAATATTTTTGGATTTTTTATTAATAAAAATAATAATAATAATAATAGTAATAAAAAATAATAAAGAAAAAATGAAATAAAACAAAATAAGAAAAAAATATTAAAATGATAAAAGAGTTTGGGCCAGTATGCAAAAGCAGGCAGGGGGTCAAGAAAAGTAAAAATGGAAGGCCCACTGTGAGGAGGCCCATGCACTTGTTTCTGGCAAAAAAAAGGAAAATATTGAAAATCAAAACAAAAGGTAGCGCTGGGACTTGAACCCATGACCCTTACCATACACGCGCGCTACCTTTGCCACTAGGGTGGCTGTACATCTGTTAACATAAGTGAAACAATAAATACATAACATAAATCAAGTCCTGAAAATGACTTCATCTTCAACCTCCAGCCATGGTTCCTGTAACTTGCTCATTTCTCAACAAAAATGAAAGATGTAAACATGAAAGTTGCTCCATTTTTCCATACAAATCAAACCATATAAATATCATAAGCTATAAATCAAAGATGAATGAGAATTTCTAAAAGTACCAAATTTTGACCTAACTTTTTTCAGAGATTCAAACCTAAAATTCTCTAAGCTCAATCAATATAAATGAAATATATGGACATGGTTAGCTTCAGAGCAATGATACCTACATTTTATCTTCACAAATTAGAATCAAATGATGCTTGCATGAAGAGATAGAAGTTTGAAAACTTACCTCTTGCAGCTGGACTCGTGTATGGAGTTTGAGCAACCTTTGAGATGGCCTGATGATTTCTGTAGCTTTCCTGGACCTCCTTGAATATATTCCAACTCCTACTTTGCTTTGAGGATGCTGAAACTCCCAACTCAAGTCAAGTTGCAAGCTTCAGTTTTGAAAATGGTGGATAGTGATGGAGGGGTTACAGTCTTGAAACAAGGACTTGGATCACTTGTGTATGTTGTATGTAAGGTGTTTGGATGATTAGAAATCAAAACGCACGAGTGGAAATGGAGATGGTGAGTTTTGGCTCTAAACTGTCAAGTTTGGGCAGATTCAAGGCAGTATGGAGTTTGGGCAGTTTTGGGAAGGCTTAAGCTCGTGCCTTTTCTTGCAAATAACTTCTATAGTTATATGAAAAATGTTAGAGGACTTTTTCACAACAGATTTCTGAGTTATAAGGTTATGGCTAGGTTGCTTGATTTTGAAGAAAAGTGAGAAAATCAAGTTTTAACGTTTTGTCCCAGCAATGTAGAGTGGTTAAGAACTTTTATCACATTGCTTCTAACTTTGTAGATGGAGTGTTATCAGAGGGAACAAGTGAGAGGCTCAAGAATTTACTTTGTGCATAAAAGCCACTTTTCCAAAATGGCAATGTTGCCTTTCTTCCTAAAATGGTATTAAGCATGGGCAATGCATTGAATGCTTGGATTAAAGCTTCTAACAGCTGTGTAGACATTTAATTATGGAGTGAAATGCAAGTTAGAATCCTTCAAAGTAGGATTTTCACAACATTCTTGAAGATTGGATCAAGTGTTCATCACAAAATTGACTTGTAATACAAGAATGAAACCCTAACTTCATGGTTTCGATTCTCTTAGCTAAAATATGATCTCAATGAGTTCTTGGACATTTTGGAAAGCTTGTAACATCCCATACAACCTTCATGTTGTACATTTTTGAAAATTCAAATTGGAACTAGGTGAAAAATTTCCATGAAGTTAGGTCAAAATTCTGTCTAAACTAGGGCAAAACTTCACTAAGTCTTCAAGTTTCATGAGCATGTCTTCACAAAATAATAACTTGAAATCCAAGAATTTATAGAAAAAGTTATGCCCTACAATGTTTATATCTCATCGAGATCTACAACTTTCATGTTGGAAGTTTCCTTTGAATTATCTTGCATCATGGTGGAAATTTGGCTCAAAGTTATGAAAAAAGTGAAATTTTCAATACTTAGAAAAATTCTAAGTTTTAGAATTTTGAATTTTCAAAGATGAATATTGAATTTTTGATTTATTTATGAACAAGTTTCACATTTTGACAAGCCTTGATGAATTGTAATCTTTGAAACTTGATTTTGATCAAAAAGTCAAAGTTTGACTTTTCAGTGTATAGTTGACTTTTCATTAGTTGACTAAAATTCAACTATCAATCAATTGATCTTGAGAAATGTTTTGAGCCATTCCATTAGGTCAAAATGATGTATTTGTATCCTTGATATCATGTCTTAAACCAATAAGTCATTGATTAGGTCAAAAGTCAAAAATTGCACCTTCTCAGTCAAAACCCTAATTTTGACCATTTTGCCCTTTTGATGATCTGATCAAATTTCTTGAGGAATTGTGATCCAAACTTGACAATTTGACATATATGAGTTCATAATGTTGATGTGGATAAAAAATTATGAAGTTTGACTGCAAATTGACCATAATTGACTTTTTCCCCAATATAGCTGATTTTAGGTCAACTGATCAATTGACTGAGCAAAAATGTGATCCAAGATTTAAAACTTGACATGAGCAATCTTGAGGGTCTAAAATAATCCATGAAAGTCATATGGGGCATTAAAAGTCCATTTTTCCTTGTGCAAACTCAAACCCTAATTTTTAGTTATCAGTGCTTGAGGAGGTGTCTTGAGCTAATCAAACCTTGTGCAGTCTTGAATCAATGGAGATCTTGTGAGATATTACTTGAGAAACCTTTTGGGGTACAACAGTCTTCAATATACAAAAATCACACCCATACCAGCAAAACGACCTGAGAAAACCTTTCCGGGGAAACAAAACTTCTCAAATTTTATGGAGTTCGTCCATTCTTGGGATCACCACTTTTGTTTTCATCTTGAATCACAAAATCTAAAGTAAAAGTAAGTTGTAAATTATTTTTGAATTATTTTTTGTTATTTAATCTTTTTGCTTTGAAAATTATTATCAATAATAAATGGAGTCTTTGTAAGCTAAATAAAATAGGAATTACAAATAGGCATGGCAAAAAAACCCAGACCCGCCCCGAAATTAACGGGGAAAACCCGGCTAAAACGGGTACGGGTGCGGGGGCAGGTAAAACCCAGTTTCTAACTACGGGTGCAGGGGCGGGGGCGGTAAGACACTGAGACCCGCCCGCACCCGCACCCGCCCCGCCCCGAATAATCCAATTACTATAATAACCTTATTTTAATTATTTTTATGTTACTTTTATTTTTTAAGACAGGTGAGTTGTTGATTGATGGTGCTACTTCTATTTCCAACTCCCGCCTCGAAGATGAAGATTATTAGAAAATTTGTTGTTTATTTGGATCTTTTTTTGTTATGATGATATCGTATATTTTGTTCCATGTTGTTGGAATGGTTATTTTGTTCCATGTTGTTGGAATGGTTCTTTTGTTGATTGTATTGTTTTAATTTTGTATTTGTACTTTGCAAAAAAATTGTTGGTTGTTGGGAGTGATTTATACTTTGATATATTGAAAGATTACACTCTTTTAATGAATCACAAGTTCACAACCAATTATAGTTGATTGAAGGGTTATGATAGAAAAATATTTGGAATGGTGTTTGAATATTAAATCCTATAATTATTTACTCAAATCAATGGCGAATTTTGTATTTTTAATGTATTTGTTAATGCTGTCCAGGAAATTTGTGAAAAAAATAGATATTTTTTTATTTAAAAAAAACAGTTTTCGCGGGTGGGGGCGGGTGCGGGTGCGGATGACCCGTTCTCCATTAGGGGCGGGTCTGGGGGTGAATTTCCATCCCCCGGCGGGTTTGGGGGCGGGTCTATTACTGGAGTTACGGGTGCGGGTGCGGGGTTAGCTAAACCCGCCCCCGACCCGCCCCGTTGCCATCCCTAATTACAAAGAATTGGGTAAAAGCTCAAATTTTATTGATAGAATGGTAGTCTGCGAATGGAGAGACTCCATGGATAATTAAAAGTTTGGAAAATGGTAATATATAATGGAAAAGATACATTGAGATACAATGACCACTATTCTCTCTAACAACATTGAAATTCTGAGCAACAACTTCTGTTGAAGTATAGTGAGGATCTAAGAAGATCGTTGCTTCAATGATCAAGTCTTGTCTGATGCAGTTACTTGCCAAGAAAGTCCCAAACCTTTTCCTAAGTTTCCCTTGCGGGTTTTAAACTTAGCGGAAAATTTTATTCTGTTTATGTCTCTAATTTTTGCCTAGACCACCCTTTCGGGTTTTCGGCCTACCGAGACGCTCTTTTTTGCCTAAGCCTCCATTTCGGGTTTTCAACTTAGCGAGCTGCTCTTTTATTTATTTAGGCGAAGTATTTCTTAACTGCATCATCATTCATGGGACGTGGGAACTCCTCTCTATCCATAGTTTCAAGAATTAATGCACCGCCAGAGAAGGCTTTCTTGACAACATATGGGCCTTCAAAATTGGGTGTCCACTTTCCCCTAGAATCAGCGTTAAAAGACATGATCTTCCTGAGCACGAGGTCGCCTTCTCTGAATTCACGAGGTTTGACCTTCTTATCAAAAACTTTCTTCATTCTCTTCTGGTATAACTTCCCATGACACAAAGCCTTCATTCTTTTCTCTTCGATCAAATTCAATTGGTCAAACCTGTTCTGGACCCATTCAGCCTCTGACAACTTGGCTTCCATTATCACACGCAAGGAGAGAATCTCAATCTCGATTGGGAGCACCGCTTCCATTCCATACACAAGGTAGAACGGGGTTGCTCCTGTTGAAGTGCGGACAAATGTACGATATCAATGTAAAGCAAAAGGGAGCATTTCATGCCAATCTTTATAAGTAACAACCATCTCCTGGATGATCTTATTGATATTCTTATTAGCAGCTTCAACAGCCCCATTCATCTTCGGCCTGTACAGAGATGAATTATGATGGACAATCTTGAATTCTTCACACAGTTCTGTCATCATCTTGTTGTTCAGATTCGAGCCATTGTCGGTGATAATTCTGCTCGGCACACCATACCGACATATGAGATTATTCTTAATGAAGCGTACTACAACCTGTTTAGTAACATTAGCATATGCAGCAACTTCCACCCATTTGGTGAAGTAATCAATTACTACCAATATAAAACAGTGTCCATTCGAAGCTTTGGGTTCTATCATTCCAATCATGTCAATACCCCACATAGAGAAAGGCCACGGGGAAGAAATAACATTGAGAAGTGTTGGAGGCACATGAATCTTGCCGCATAAATCTGGAATTTATGGCACTTTTTTGCAAATTTGTAACAGTCAGATTCCATTGTCAGCAAATAGTAACCCACCCTTAGCATCTTTTTAGCCATCGAATGTCCATTATCATGAGTGCCAAATGAACCTTCATGAATATCATGCATCAATATGTCTGCTTTGTGTCTATCCACGCATCTGGGCAAGACCATGTCATAATTTCTCTTGTACAACACATTTTCACTGAGGAAGAAGTTTCTATCCAATCTTCTCAATGTCTTTCTATCTTTATTCGATGCGCCAATCAGGTATTCCTGAGTCTGAAGGAAATGCTTGATATCATAATACCAAGGTTTATCATATGCTACCTCTTCTGTTGTAAACACATGAGTGGGCCTATCCAGTCGCAGAACTATAATTCAAGGTATATCATTCCAAGTATTCACTTGATACATAGAAGCCAGAGTTTCCAGAGCATCTGCCATTTGATTTTCATCTCTAGGGATGTGATGGAATTCAACTTTATTAAAGAAGGGTAACAATCTTCTAGCATAATCTTTGTAAGGGATCAAGCCGGGGTGACAAGTATCCCACTCTCCTTTAATTTTATTTATTACCAAAGCTGAATCACCATACACATCTAGAAATTTAATTCTGAGATCAATAGCTTCCTCGAGACCCATGATGCAAGCCTCATATTCTGCCATATTATTAGTACAATCAAATGTCAACCTTGCAGTAAAGGGAATGTGTGATCCATTTGGAGTGACAATCACAACACCAATTCCTCTACCATAAGCATTCACACCTCCATCATACTCCAACGATATTTAGGATCAGGACCTTCCTCAGGAAATGGTTCATCACAATCTTTCACTTTCAAAAACATCACATACTCATCGAGGAAATCATACATCACAGACTGATAATTATCAACTGGATGGTGAGCAATATAATCTTCCAACATGTTGCTTTTAATAGCTTTTTGAGTGTGGTATTCAATGTCATATGCAGATAACAGCATCTTCCAGCGGGCAATTCTCCCAGTAAGAGCAGGCTTTTCAAAAATGTACTTGATTGGATCCATATTGGAGATCAGCCTAGTAGTGTGATTCAACATATACTTCTGTTGCACCCTAAATTTTTTTCTCTCATTTTTATTCAGGATACTATCCCAGGTCTTCTCGAATACTCAATTTGTCTCACAACTTGATCAGACAGATTCTCTTCCTAGACAGTAAGTCCACAATTAGGTTTTGCATTTCCCAAAGAAAATTGAGTCTTAAAGATTTCAAATGGTCTTCATAGAACTTCATGTCTCCTTAAGTTTATTTAAGCAAGCTTTCAAAGCTTGCATTGTAAGTTTGCTCAATAAATTGCTCAGATAACAGAAAGCGACTACATTGACCCAAAAACCGACCCTTTGCGAGAACGAGTTTAAATGCTTGTAACTTCTTCATTATTCGATATTTTTGAGTGGTTTTTTCTTGCGTATGATTCTAGTTGATGCCATATCCAATCTCTCTTCATAAATCAAGAACTGATTACGTATAGAAGATCACCAAAATTCGAATGCGTTAGAGGTCGCATCATGGAATTTGACCTAATTTTAAATAACAATCATCCGATTTCTAAGAATTATGATTTCTTCAAGTTACAAGACCTTGGGACGATTATTTATGTATATGGTCATAAGTGATGTCGCTCACGAGTTTATCTTCAAAGATCGAAAGAAAATTGTGTCTAGAAGACTTTAAAAAAATCATCGAATCGTCGCAAGTCATTTGTTGATTTTTTTAAATGTTCTTAACCACAGTTTGTTGAAAGATTGACGAATTTTCTCAGAGCATGTTTGTTTAGCAATGAAGTTCCATTTTTAATCGAGTGTGGTGCACGAGTCCATTTTGAATGCAAGTTCGAATTGGATACAATTTAAAGATTAAGACTTTCATTTAAAACAACCATGATTTTGGATTCAAGTTGACCAAGTGGAATTGATTTCTTAAACATTTATTTTGTTTAGGAATTGGATTAGAGTACAAGGCGCATGTTTGTTTGAAATACAAGTTTCAAATTCATTTGTGATTGCTTGGAATTCAAGTTACTAGACTTAAGTATTTCATTTCAAACTATTCCAATTGGGAATTTCAAAATTCAATTAAAATACAAAGATTTGTATAGAATCCCATCATATCAAAAAATGTTCAATGCTTTGTATTATTACATTGCAAATAAAATTACAAACTTTTTGTCTTGTTTACAAAGAATCACAAGTTTCTTGTTTACAAAGAGAAGTTTTATTTCTTCTTCAAGTCTTCTTTGCTTCATCTTCAAGCAACTAATCCCAAGCCTCGCTTGCCATTCATGAAACAAGAAGAAGAAAAGTTAGCAAGCATTCAATAAAAAATAATGTGTAAAGAAGAGAAGTTCATCATTAGGGTTTGCGTCTTGGAATTAGAATGTTGTTTGTTTTAATAACAATCCATTTCTCCCTATTTTTCAAATCTCAAAACCTGAATTTTGGTTCACAAAAAAAAAGAGGAAAAAATAAGTATACACAAGGCAGGCCTAAAAGCAAACAGAGCAAGCATGGAAATAGGTTGCATTGCAAAACCAGCAAGCAACAACATAAGAAATGAAAAACCAACACAGAACTAAACTTGCAAAGTAGAACAAATACAGCATAAGCATAGCAGCAGCACAACAAATAAAAGCAAGCTGCCCAAGCCACATCAGGCTTATAGCACAACATCAAGCTGCCCGGAGCAGCCAAAAACCAGCATAACAAACAGGGTAAATCTGCAACATAGCAGCAAAATACAACAACAATAAGAGGACAAAAGGAAATGGCAGCAATTCAAAAACAGCAAGCTATTCAACTTATCCAAACATGTCATCATTTTCCTATAAAACTGCAAACCATTCAGAATTTCAAAAATAAGCAAATTTGCTTTTTTTTTTCCCATTGAAAGAGGATAGAGGAAAGATGAAAGAGATATCACCTAACAATATAGTCCAAAGTCCTGCTATATACCAAAAAACTCAGCCCAATAGTTGCACCAAGTAGGTAATTACAAACCTGCTACTCAAATGCTCAAAGTCAGCTTTCCAAAACAGTCCAAAAAAATCTGTCAAAAGCAACTGCCGTATACAGCCAAAATTGCACACAAACAGGACAGGTCAAAATCTGTAATAAAGATGGAAAAACAGTCAACAAAACCAGTCTAAAACCTTGTTGCTTATAACAGTCTGTAAAGCTGCACAATAACATCAAAACAGGCAACACAAAAACTACAATCACAAAGCAGCAAAACAGTGAGCCAAATCTGTAACCTTTCCCCCCAATCTCACTTCACTTGCCTATATAAGAGAGATTGCCGATATGAAAAAGGGAGCAACATTTCTGTTCAACAACATGTTAAGGCAAGACATCAAAAAAGCCCTTTTTTTATTCATCATTTTCTTTAAACCAAACCCTTGAGAAACCAAAACACACAAACCAAAGCAAAAAAAAGAAAGATCTCACCCTCAAAAACTCAGAGCAGCCATTAAATCCCTTCATGCAAGCTCAAAAATTATAGTCAGGATCACAAACGCCAAGCCCTCCACTGTAATCGCAATATCCTCAACACTGAATTTCACCTCCTCTCTGCCAAAACAACATAAGTAGATCGACAACCTGCAAATCAAAAGCCATACGCAACAACGATCCCAATTCCAAATTCAGGCCAACAAAAATGAAAGAAGAAATAAAGGCAACAAAGAAGAAAGCAAGAAGGAGCATTTACCTCGGGAGATCATAATACCGTCCGAAGGAGGACCACCACACTAGAGCCATAACTATTGTCGTCAAAGGTAAGTAACTATGTTTCTTCACTTTCTTTAACTCGTTCATGATATCCCAATACAACTCTCATCCTGTTGAATGTAAATCTTCCATTGAGTCGCCGATTTCACTCCTTTTGATTCGTGATGAAGTTAAAGATAAGAATGATGGAATTAGGCGGTGAAAGCTCTATGGTAGAAGGAGAGAAGAACATAGGGGGCCGTTTCGGTTAGACGAGTGAGAGAAAAATGGTGTTTCTAAGTTGAGTAGAATAGAGATCGTTGAAGAATGGTAGAAGAGAGAAGATATCGTGAAAGAGAGAGAGGGGTATGCGTTAATGACAACATTAGGGATTTAGGGTTACTCAACCCATGTTTTCATCTGGAAAGAGGGTTGGATCCGGGTCCGACCCGACCCAGTCCATCTAAGCCCAGTTTTTCTTATTTTGTTTCTTTTATAACATTTGGGCTTATACTATTTTTTTTCCTTTTAATTATTAAAGCCCTGATCCAAATTTCTTCCTTTTTATCACCCCATTATGCTGTTTACACCCATTGTTAGTTAAGTTTAGTTTATTTTATTAAATTTTCCTAGTTTTCATTAATTTAGTTTAATTAGTAATAATCAATTAAGTAATCTTTCTTTTGTTTAAATTAGACGAGTCTTAGAATTAGTTTAGTACCTTGTGAATTCAAATTTATTTTCTTTTATATATATATATATATATATATATATATATATATATATATATATATATATATATATATATATATATATATATATATATATATATATATATATATATATATATATATATATATATATATATATATATATATATATATATATATATATATATATACCAAAAAATATATTAGTATAGTTTCTAGTCATTATATTTAGTTTAGCTTAACTTTAGTAATTTAGAATATCAATTTAGTTTAGATTTTAAAAATTCAATTAAATAAAATATAGTTTTTAAATTAGTTAATTTTCTTAATTGGTTTAGTTTAGGACTTTGTGAATAATTGTATTAATTAAAATTTTTTATCGCTTAGTTAACTTTCCTTTAAATTATTTAGTTTCTACATGATAAAAATTAAAAAAAATAATAGAATAGATTTTTTTATTTTTATTTCCTTTTTTTTCAAAATTTCTCACAAACACAAAATACCCAAAAAAAAACATGTTAGAATTTAGTGTTATCCTTCTTTTAGATTTTACTTAAACAAATAAAATGCTAAAATATTATAGTATTAATTACTTTGCTAATTAATTTTATTTTATAGATTGTTTTAGTTTAGTTAAATTATTCATTTTTAATTCGATTCGGTTGTATTGCTTGTTTATTTAGACTTTTAATCGCATTTCCGATTCGATCCATTCCCATTTGTAAATTTGTATTCCCATTCCCGAAATCTCTGTAATAGCGTAGAATTTTAATTTCCACAATTTATTGTTTTTCTTTATACTGTATAGTAATTAGGCGTGCATGGCAAGATTCAAAAATCAATCGCTAGATAACCTAATTTAATAGACAAAATAACTTGAATCAAACACACTTTTTCACACGCGCACCTCTAGGGTAACCTCGCTTATTGCTTCGGAAACACAATCATGTCCCTCGAATATGGGACGCTTTAGCAAAGACCCTTCGATAAAAAAGGATCGTAGTCCCTCGATGTCCCTCGACATTTCCTTCGGTAAAACGATATAGTCCCTTATGAAAAATTGCTAAGGTGTGATACGGTGGGAGAACTGACTTGAGGTTTTGCGTTTGTGTTCGCAAATGTTTCGGTTTAGCAAGAGTCGCCACCGACTTTTTATTTTATCCAAAGGAAAGGTCAAAAAGCACAGGAAAGACCTTTGAGATGTTTTCTTGGGTTCGGGGGGTAGATTATGAAAAGGGAAGGTGCAAGCACCCTTTTCATCCATGGTTATCCATGGGCTCTTAGTTACTTGTTTAGATCACTTGCTTTTGCTTTTCAATTGTTTGAAATGGTGCTTTGTGTGTGGTTTTTGAAAATGCTTTGAAAAAGAGGCCATCGTTGTGACAACCTTTGTAATGATTCTTGTTTGAATATATACAAAGGTGTTTGTCTTTTGAAAAGATATTTCAATGTTTGAAAGTTTGTTT
Organism: Vicia faba; assembly: GCA_948472305.1. Lineage (NCBI taxonomy): Eukaryota > Viridiplantae > Streptophyta > Magnoliopsida > Fabales > Fabaceae > Vicia > Vicia faba. The sequence continues at coordinate 625,822,731 of OX451741.1, forward strand.
TGGGAAATGTTTTGAAATTGTGTTGTGAAGTGTGTTTGAAAATAGCAAGGATGTTTTGCAAGTTTTGATCAAGTAACTAAGAGTTATCTACCCTATTTTACTCAAAGATCTTTCCTATACGTTTTTAAACCTTTTGACAGTGTTGTTTTACCATTGCATTTGGTAAACAACCTTGTATTAGGATGTTGAACGGGACAGGCGCGGGTCATCGTATTGACCATGATAGCAATTGTGTTAAGTATCTTTAGCAATTTTTGAGGGACTTGATCATTTTGTTTAGGCAACCAAGATAGCATCATCGAGGGACTATGATCTTTTGTTTTGTTTTTGTTTTGCCAAAGTACTCAACATGCATAACATGGCCAATTTAAAAGGCAACAAGTGGATGAAACCCTAAGGGTGCAAGTGTGCATTGTGTTGTCATTTTACATGCTTTTTGTCTTTGTATTAGTCAAGCTACTTGTTTTGATTTTGGATTTTTGCAAACAAACCCTAATCTCTAATCATGGCATAATTGAAAGCATAAATGCGTAAAATAAAAGTCTAAGTTATTACAAAAGTATCCGGGAATGGAGGTACAATTATTACAAATGGGGATGAGTCTCACAAGGATAACAAAGTCCAAATATCAAGTATTACAACCAAATCGAATTGTCGCAATTCAATACAAAATTATAACAAATGAAGAAATCAATAATATTATGAAATGCATGTATTTACTTAAAAATAGACAAATAAAAATCTATTCTAAAAAAGAAAGATTAAATATTATATTATTATTATTTTTCTGTGTATTTTATTAATTATGAAAATAAAAAGTTTAAAGGAAGAAAAATTAATTAAACAAAATTTCTAATATTCTTGTATTTTTATTAATCAATAAAAAAGGGTTTAAAGAAAACAAAATTAATTAAATCAAATTAAATGTTTTTTTCTTGGTATTTTATTAAATGAAACAGAATTAATTAATAAAGAAGAAAATAAAACTAACTTAACAAAAACAAAGTTTTAATGTATTACTATTGTTATTATTAACTAAAAAAAAGAAAACAAAATGAAATTAAAACAAATGGGCTTAAGAGTTTGAAGTGGTGAGGCCCAAATGAAAATAAAAAGAAGTGAGGTCAGAATGAAAAAGGGGGGGGGCAGTAATTCGTGTGGGCTTATGGAAAGAAGCTGGCCCAATGTTTATATCACTTGCTGAGACAACAAAAGGCTCAAGGGGGGTGAGGGGCGAATTAGTATTGTTATGGGCTTAAGCGTTTGGGGGACGAAGGCGCAAAGGTGAGTTTGTACAATTTGTGAGGGTTTCAAAAATTAGGGTTTGTGTACCCCTTTACAGCGGCACCGTTGCTTCGTTCTTCCTCTTCATATCTCTTACTCAAAAAACATTCTGACCTTCCCCTAAGCCCTAGCCGCCGGAATGCTGTCTCCCTCTCTCATCTCCTCACAACGATCCAAGGCTTTGGTTGCAAAATGGTATAATTCGGTTCTTGTTTGAGTTTTACAGTTTCATGTTTATTTGATTTTACAGTTTGGCTAATCTATTGTATTGCATGGCTTATTGAGGTGAAGAAACGTACCTTGGGGTTTTCTCTGTGACAAAAGAGAGTGGTGAGGCTTGAGGGAGGTGACAACGTTCCTTGGTGGCTAGAGGCGGAGGGGAAGATGATGACGGCAAGCTTTTCGGTAACCCTTTTTGTTGATGATGATTATTCTGAAACCTTTGATTGTTCTTGATTGTTTTTGTTAATGATGATGCCCATTTGCTCTGAAACCTTGAATGTTTATTTCACTTCTGAAAACTTTGTTTCCTCTCTCTTTGAATTTGAATGATGGCGCTGCTAAATGTTTCTGAAACTCCTTTGTTGATGTTTTGCTGAACTTGAATGTTGATGATGATTTCTCTGAAACTTTTGATATTTCCTTTCTGAAACTTTGATTTCTCTTTCCCTCTCTATTGGAATTTGGATGATGATGGTTAAACTGATTTGAACTGAGTTTTGATATTTGGTAGTGGATGTTGATATTTTTTGGTTGACGATGATGCTTGTTGCAAGCTTCTGAAACTTTTTGTTGGTTTGAATTTGTTTCTGAAACTTGGTTTTGTTTGGGGATCCTTGACAGTTTGGCCAAATACCCTGAGTTTTGTGGTGGCTACAGTTGTAGGTTTGAAGGTTTTTGGTTTGGGCTGTTACAGGCTTGTGGTTTTTGTTTGATAGCAGGCTTTTGGTGATTTGTTGAGTTTTTGGTATGCTAGTTTTGACTGTGTTCTGCAATTGTTATGCAGTTATGGTTGTTGTTTTGTATTGGTTCACAAGGTTTAGGAGTTGCAGATTGGCAAGCTTTTTGCTTACAGTTTAGCAAGTTTTTGCAGGTTGTTTGGATATGCAGGTTGAGAGTTTGTTTTTTGCAGTTTTGGCTATGCAGTTATTCTGCAAGTTAGACTGTTTAACAGGTTTTTGGAGTTGTTTTGGCTATGCAGTTTTTATGGTTCACAGGTTTTTTTGAGTATTGGCAGCTTCAGGCTTGGCTGGGTGTTTTTGGGTTTGAAACTGTTATGCAGTTTCAGGCTATTGGCCTGGAGCTTGGTTTGGGAACTTGTTAACAGGTTTGTAGAGTTTGTGGTTAGCAGGCTTTACAATTTGGTAAGCTTTTGCAGTTTTGCAATAGTTATGCAGACCATGGTTTGTTTGCTCACAGGGCTTTGTGATTTCTGTTTTAGTTTTGTTTTGGAACTGCAAGTTTGTGTGAAACTGTTTGGCAGGTTTTTTTGGGAGAGTGGTCTCAGACTTGTGTTGCTTGATTCTGCTATATTGTTACAGGTTTGCAAGCTTTTGACCAAAGTGTTCTCTCCTCCCTTTTTTTCTTTGTGCTATTTGATAGTCTTATATCTTTTTGCTTGTGTTTTGTAACTTGTGACAGCCTTTTTCCAAACTGTACACTCTCACCAAGGTGATATCTTTTCTCTCTTTCTCTCTCCATGACAAAGCACTTTTTTGCTTTTTCTTATTTTTCTGAAAAGTTTGCCTATGAATCCCTGGAAAATGATGAAAAGCTATGACAAGCTTTTTGCTTGCCATTTGGTTTACCCCCTGCTTTGCTTTTGGCCTGCTGTTTGATTTGCCATGTACTTTCTGCATTATTCAGTTTGCATACTTTTTGCATTCAGTTTGCTTCCAGTTTGCTTTGTATGCAATATTTAGTAATGCAACTTGATAGTTTTTGCAACTCAGTTTGGCACCTTGCTTGTGCTGTTTGTACAGCAGGTTTCAGTTTGCCTTGCTTTGTAATGTTGTTATGTTTGGTTTGCTGACTGTTTGGTTAAGTTGCAATGCTGTTTGGTTTGCTTACTTAGTACAGTTTGCTGCAATGTTTGCCTTTGAATAATTTTGCTTTTGCATTCTTCAATTTGCATTTTTATTTTTCTCTTTGTGAACCAAGAAGAGCAATCTTCTTGTGATTTGCGAAGAGAAAAATAAAACGTGATGAAAAAAAATAGCACTCTGATTCTGGACGGCAAACTTTAATGATGAATAATTTCCTTTTCTTTTTCTGTTCGAAAATTCTGTACTAATCCTGTTTTCTTTGTTTTTCTTTTCATGTGAGCGCAACTTGGGTGATGACAAAGCAGAGGAAGCAGAAGACTTTGAGCATGGGAGCAATGGAGCTTAGGCTTAGACTTTTAACTTAGATAGATTTTTTTCATTTAATTGTAATAATTTATTCTTCAAGTACTATAAGCTGTAAAACTTAAAGCACATGAAATAATAAATTATTTTTTGTAACAACATTTGAAATAAATGAAAAAGTCTTTATCCAATAAAACTCTTCTACTGTCAATAACTTGCAACTCTTCCTTCAAGTCTTCACTGATTATTTAAGATTCCTGATTAAAATAACTAAAATTGCATTCCAATATTTTCAATACAGATAACTTAAATTCCAAGTAATCCAAAAAACTTTGTAGTCTCGTAACCTTGCAACAACATTCCAATCAAAATACACATTGTGTATTCCAATAAACAAGCCAGCATTTCATTCCATTAACAAGCAAACGTTTTAACAGACGCACATCATCTGGTTAACCTGGATCAGACAGAACCTGAATATTCCAAATGACCATGTCAGCTCCTATCTCTTATCCCAGATAAACAAACCTTGAGAACAACTAGTAACCTTTCAGCAAACTCGAAAAAAGTGTGAAAACATGTGACAGTTAATTGAATTTCTGAGAATTCAGTTTCTTATGAGAAATGCGAGAGAAATCCTAATTCTTGATTTACTGCCATAGAAAAGTCCGTTTGATCGATTCCTGAGCCAATCTCGAAAATCTGAGAAAACCCTAGGGTTGTGATTTCTTGTGAAAAAGGGAGGGCAAATTTTGGGGTACAACATAAGGCGTCTCACAATTTGCCTTTTATGACTGTACAAATGTCTCGCGCCTATCCCTTCACATCCAATGATGGAGCTTCTTACCAAATCAATGGTAAGATAGCAACGTCTAAAGGAGAAAAAGAACATTTAAGACCTTTCGAGTAGGTAGATTCGCTCTTAATTGCTCGCTTGCTCACGACAAAAACATTTTACACCAACACTTTCATCTTGAAACATTTTCAAAAGACAAACACTTTTTGTATACGTTCTTATAGAGACGAGAACCATTACAAAAATATCTTTTCAAAATCACCTTCAAAAACACAATACACAAACACCTCTTTGAACTATTTTTCGAAACAACACTTTGTATACGTTCTTATAGAGACAAGAACCATTGCAAAGACATTTTCAAAATACTTTCAAAAACCACGCCACAAGCACATTCAAACAAAAGCAAGTGATCTAGCGAGTAACTAAGAGCCCATGGAAAACCATGGATGAAAAGGGTGCTAACACCTTCCCTTTTCATAATCTACCCCCGAACCCGAGAAGCAATCTCAAAAGGTCTTTCCTGTGCTTTTTTTACCTTTCCTTTTGGATAAAAGAAAATTCGGTGGCGACTCTTGCTAACCGCATAATTGCGATGAAACACAAACGACCCGAGTTAGTTCTCCCACCGTATCACAGAACTGGCGACTCTGCTGAGGATAAAATTTTAAAAGTGGGGTTACCTTAGGGTTTAGATCACATTTACTTGATTTCATTGTTTGACTTGTATGCTTTACATTATGGTTCTTTGTTTGGGTTTGAATTCTCTACCCGGATTTGGGATACCTTATAGGTAAGTAGCAATATGTTGTGGAAACTGTGCGGGGTATACCGACACGGTCTAAGCAATAGCTACGTTAGTGCGACATATTTATGGGTACCGGTAGCCCTTGAGTAGTCAAGGAGAATATGGGGCCGCTGAGTGATGTCATGAAACACTAATGAACTTTTAGAACCTTTACTTGACCAACTTGGCCATTAGGACGTAGTGAGATGACCGGCTTTGGTGCAGTCCGAAGTTGGTAGATACTCGATACTACACTCATTGAGGTTTGGTTTATTGGGATATTTCGGTCCCCATTAAAGAGGCTCGCACTGAAACAATGACCAAGGAAACAAACCAGTGATATTGAGCTCCTTAGATCCCGGTTACTATTATTAGGACATGTTTGAGCCATCTAAAACTTCAAGAGGGTACTTACCTATGAGAATCCATGCAAGCCCAAACCTAAGGACTTGTTTGCTTTGTTTGTATATATTTTACCTGTACATAACATCATGAACATCATAACATCATACTCATTCACTAACCATTTCAAGGAGTTTTAGGATTTATCTTTGTTTCTGTTTTATAGGACATGGATTCTCTTCACAGGAAAACTATTCAAGTCAACCTTGTAAGGATTCCCCCTCAACTTAAAGAGCTAGATTCAAGGATTCCTGAAAACTCTCTATTCACCGAGAGACATGGTCGCATACTGAACTTAGTCACCTCCAAGACTGATGAAGATATATTAAAGGTGCTCTTCCAGTTATTTGATCCTTTACACTATTGCTTCACTTTCCCCGATTATCAACTTGTGCCAACTCTGGAAGAATTCTCCCAACTATTGAGGATTCCCATTCTCAATCAACTACCTTTCAACGGTACAGAAAGAGACCCAAAGCCAAAAGAGATTACTCAAGCTCTACACTTGCAACCATCTGATGTCACAACTCATTGGGAAACAAGGAGTGGTGTCAAAGGTTTCCTAGCAAAGTTCTTGTTCGAGAAAGCCCAAAACTGTTGGAACTCTTTGGATTTGCAAGCCTTCGAGGAAATTGTGGCTCTCCTCATCTATGGGATGGTTTTGTTTCTAAATCCTGACCAACTCATAGATGTAAACACCGTCAAAGTCTTCATATCTCGCAACCCGGTGCCTACTTTGCTAGGGGACATCCTACATTCTTTTCACACTCGCACTATGAGGAAAAGAGGTATCCTCATGTGTTGCACTCCTCTCTTAGCAAGATGGTTTATTTCTCATATTCCTCAATATGTATTAAGGAATGAGCAAGGTTCAAGGTGGTCACAAAGGTTAATGACGCTCAAACATTCAGACATCCATTGGTGTTCCTGATCCATAGAGAATGTTATCATCGTCGACCGTTGTGGGGAGTTCCCTAATGTCACTTTACTTGGCATTAGGGGAGGTATCACCTATAACACCTGTTTAGCTTTAAGACAATTTGGTTATGCCCGAAGGGATGTCCACATGAGATGCTCATTCAAGGTTTGGTATTTGACTACGAGAACGATGATCAAGGTCTTCGCCAGAGATTTACCCGAGATTGGAGGAGGCTGAACAAGGTAGATATAAAGACTTTGGGGCACAAGAATTCCATCCCTCTTGAGCCTTACCTCAAATGGGTACGAACTCACGCTCAAAGTCTTATGATGCCTTATCCTTCCATTCTCCCGGTAATCATTGAGCCTGTCATGGAAGGAGATGTTCCATACACTATTCTGCATCCTAACATGCCCACTTCTCTTGAAGACTTACGAAGAGATTGGATACATCTCAAGGGAGAGCGAGACACTTTTGAGGCCCAATTCTACGCTAGCGAGAAGAAGGTTTTGGAACTCACTAAGCAACTTCATGAGGAGCAGACCCTGAATGCCTACATCGCACCAAAGAGGATGCGTAAAACCTTTTTATCCTAGAGTTTTTTGTTGTATTTCTATGTAAGCCCAAAGAGGAATTGATGTACTCAAGCTTTAATATTTTAATGTAACGCGTGTTTCCTTTTTGTCTAAAACAAATTTGAATCTCTAATCCTTGAAATCATTGCATACGCATTTACCATTCATCATAACATAAGCAGGGTTCTTGTGACAAGTCTCATCATCTTTCTACTATTTATTTCAATAAGATGGATCTCGAGCAAACAGTGAAGGACCTCCAAGCTCAGAATGCACAGTTTTAACAGATGCTTTTAACTCTAGCCAAAGGACAAGAAGAGTTGAAGACCTTGCTGGTTGAAAAGAAAAATAAGAAAACAAAGAAGGTGACCGGAGTTCTAAACATGGAAAGAAGATTCCACGGGCAGACAAGAAGAACCCTAAACTTTGCAACGACATCCGGTGAGAGAGACAATCAAGATGGGAAAGGCAAGGAAACAGTTGTCCCGTCAGAATCAGAAGGGGAAGAGGAAGAAGAAGATTACTCTGAAGAACAATATCCCTGGCCGACAATAAGTATAAGCATATGGAAGAAAAGTTAATGGCGATGGAAATCCAAAAAGTGCCTGGATTGGACTTTGAGGAGTTAGGGTTAGTGTTGTACCCCAAAATTTGCCCTCCCATATTCTTCAAGATTTGGAAAGATCAATCTCCAGATGGTTCAAAATCTCTCAAGGGTTGCACAGTCCAATTGCCTCCTAACACAGTCAAAACTAGGGTTTTGGTTCTTACAAGGAAGTTGAGGTTTCCAAGGGTCCAATCAAGTCCCATATGCCTATATACATTGTCAAGCATCCATATGTCAAGTTTCAAGACTCACAGCATCAAGTTGCACAGTCAAAAGCCCTAATTGCTTCACAGTCAACTGCAGGGGTAAAATGGTCATTTGACAGTCAAAAGTCAAAATTTTTGGTCAACATCTCATTTTGAAGCCACAATCATCATTTGATCAAGCCTTGATCATGATTCCACAAGCATGGCTCAAAAAGTCTCAAGATGCAAAAAGTTTCTATTTTTGGACAGTTGGAAAAGTCAACTGCAATTTGACCAGGGCATAACTTTTTCATGGTTCATCAGAAAAATCCCATCCAATGCTCATTTTGAAGGGGATGACATTTCCTACAACTCATATTCACACTCCAAGTCCAAGAAATGCTCTCACAAAAAGTTATCAATCTCTACATTATAGGTCATTTTCAAAAGTCAACAAAAAGGCGCTTTAAGTCAAACACCATAACTTGAGATTGGTAAATCAAAATGACATGGGACCAAAGGAATTGGTTAGAGGACTTCAAGAACTTTTCAAAATGTCCAAGAACATATTCATAGCTTCAAAATTGAGCAAGATATGCATGGAGAAGTTGGGAAATTTTTGTGAATTTGCAAAAGTCAACTTTGCCTAAAACACTTCATTTTTGCTAATGGGCCTCAAATTCCTTCTTGAATCTTTACCCAAGGCTTATGCACGACCCATTGAGATTAAATTGAATTATTTTCTTATTTTTATTAATTATTTGGATTTTTAATTGATTATTAATCCATTTAATTAATTTAATTGTAGAAAAATATCAAAACATGATTGTCAAATCTTTTTATGAAGCAAATACACTCCACACATGCTGAAGATCTCGTGCATCACTCAAGGGGACAAGATCTCCCAATTTGGCAAGGTTTTCCATTCAAAAAGATTGAGAAAATATTTGATTGGAAATCAAAGATGCAAACTTGAATACAATGGATTATTGGGCCAGGATTTACCCTAATTCAGTTCTCCTATATGTACTAAACCTAAACCTAATCATGCACACATGCAAGAGCTGCTAAAACACCATATGCAAATTTGAAAAATAAAGAATAAACTCAAAACTGAATTCTATAATCTAACGTGATTCAAAGCTTATTTTTGTTTCTAATAGATTGCTTGCACTTCCAGGAACACGTAGGGATCAAAATCGCACGTTAACACTCAAGAAATTACCCAGAACAAATTCACGGTTCAGCTTTATTTTTCATAATTGAAATTCATATCTCATGAGCATTTAACATGTTTTATTGGTCGTTTTGCATTGCTTGAACATACAGGAATCTTTTGGTATGGATTAATTGCATTGAAACTCACAGAATCACAATTCACCATGAATGGATTTTAGGGTTTTCGAGCTTTTAAATTAGGGCATTCTTATTGAGGAAAAATCAGGCCTTGAGACACATACAGTTAAACTCAGAAGCTCAAGACGAATTGAATGGAATCATCGCGCCCAATTTATATGCGCCCTAACTCTAATCGTTATTTTTCGTTGTTGTAGTTAGTGGGGGTTAAAAACCCCAGCTACTTGTTCTTTGTTTTGCAGGAAAAGATGAAGAAGACAATATGTGGATGAACATGGTTGGAGGATTCAAAAACAGCACGCATTTTGTTTTCTTCAGAACGTTATTTTCTTTTTTATATATTATCATTAATGACCATTATATTAACAAAAGCACGCGTTTGGCTTGGTGGTGGATGACTTGTCCAATGACCATTGGGACCTGGGTTCGATTCCCAGGTCCCCCATATAATTGCTTCATATTTTTTCTAATATAATCCAATGCAGCATATGTCCAATGTTCTACCATGCACGTCCACCAGTAATGCGCCAAGTGGCCACAAAGATACATCCAATGGTCAGAAGATGAAGACCATGGTGTATTCCAGTCAACGTATGCATAGCCAGTCCCCAGGAGTCAATAAAGGGCTTGTGTTAATGGGCCAAGATTGCTTCAGTACACCTCCATATGGGTCATCACACCCCCTTTGGTTTGCTATTTTATTTCATTTTCTTTTCTTTTAATTCTTTTAACTATTTAATTATTATTATTAATTCACAACAAATTAATTTTTCCTAATAAAATCAGAAATCATAAAATTGTAAATATTTTTTTTTAATTAAATTTACTATTAACTATTATTTTTTGTAAATAAATACTAATAATTAACTTAGCTTAATTTAGGTTTTAATTTTAATCTTTCTCAATAAATAAAAATTATATAGAATTAGGTTTTGACATTTTTAATCATTTTCTTATTATCATCATTATTAATTATTATTATTTTTTGTACATACCAATGTAAATTAATTAATTAGTTTAAATTAGGTCAACTTTAACATTTTTATTAATAATTAAAATAAACTTAGAACTAGGGTTTTCTTTTGATTTTTAATTTCGTTATTTTCATTAAATATAAAAACACAAAAAAACATCTTTATTTAATTAATTAAATGATTAGGTTTAATTTTAATTAAAAGCAAAGGACAAAAAGCTCATAATTTCTCAAAAGGGTCAAAACCCTAAGGACGTCCAATTTAATGCTTTCGCGCGTTATTATTTATTTTGATTATTATGTAACTGTTTTCGGAATGTAATAGTAATTAGGTTTACCGCTTTCTTTACTTTCCGCACTTTATTAAAAATGGGTCTTTGTTTTTTTGGCGATGTATAGACCCACGCCTTGTAATAGCGTAGCTTTTACCTTTCCGTATTTTATTTTTTGCACTCCTAATTGTTAAATTGCATGAAAGAATGTATGATAATTAAAAACAACTCGTAGCTCACAATTGCATGATCAAAGATAAATGTTAACCTGAAAACAACACACAAAGCACATGCCACTTCTAGGGTACGCCTCACTCGTTGCCTCGAAAGTGGTTGTCAAGTATAGGGTGTTTTAGCGGTTGCCCTTATGTCTAAGATCCAGTTGCCTCGAAACGGTTGCCTCAGATTAAAAAGGATCTAGGACATTAGGGTTACTTCTAAGGTGTCCTACTATTGCTTCGGTGATCACACTGTCCCTCAATCGAATTGACCCGAACCCCTCCAACGGTGGTGCTACCTACCTCTCAATGGTGGGATGGCACTACCTTAAGGACTCTTACACAGCCTAATTCCTTAGGGTAGGTGGATGATTCATGGGTACTTGCTCTCTTCAAAAACAAACCAAACATCTTTTCACACTGACACTTTCAAAAGTTTTCAAAACAAATTTTTCAAACACTCTTGAGGACAGATACAAGAGTCACTTAGAAATCTTTCAAAAACGAAACTTTTTTCAAACCCACTCACATTTGAAAAGCAAACATCTTTTGAAAACATAAGAGCAAGTACCTAAGAGCCCATGGATAACCACTGATAGAAAGGGTGCTAACACCTTCCCTTTCTATAAATCTACCTCCCGAACCGAGAGACATCTCGATAAGGAATTTTGCTGTGCTTTTGTCCTTTCCATGTTGGAGAACATAAAAGACGGTGGTGACTCTTGCTTACCGCGACATTTCGCGAACCAGCATTTGAAAACAGTCAGTTCTATTTCCACCGATCACAAAACTGGCGACTCTGCTGGGGACATTTTTATAAGTGAGGTGTACCTTAGGATTAGACCACTCTTATGTTTTCAATTGTATGCCTTGATTGCTTTTATATTTGTGGGCTTGCATCGGAGTTTCATAGATCCTAACCCAGATATGGGGAATACCCTTTAGGTAGCATAAGCTGTGAGGGACCTGTCCGGCGTAGACCGACACGGGTGAAGCAGTGGCTACATTGGTGTGGCACCTTGGTCTGTACCGGTATCCCTTATGTTGCAACGAGGAAAATATGGGTCTTCTGAGGAGTCATTAAGCACCAACCGACCTTAGAACCCTAATTTGAACCAACTTGGCCATAGAACAGTAGCAGTATGCTACACCCATTGAGGCTAAACTCTCGCGATGGTTCTGGCCGCAAGAAAAGATTGCGACGCTGGAGTTATGACCGATTGAGGGTAGTCAGTGATATTGGGATCCTCTAGAACCCGATTACTTTTGATAGGACAGGTCTAAACCAACGAAGCTGAAAGAGGGTAGTACCTAAACTTCATGCTGGCCTAAACTCTAAGGTCTCTCTTGCGTGACTTGTGTGCTTTCATACTTGACTACTTGCATGCCTGTTATCTGACACACGAGTTTCTTGCAGGTTTTGTTTACAGTCCTTAATCTGGACTCATAACAGGGTTACTTATATCACTCCATGCATAGCATAACATCATACCATTGCATACATCTTGCATAAGGACTAACCCGTTTCAAGGATCTCAAGGGTCTGTGATGCAGGTCATGATGAACCAACATGTCTAGCAAGAGGCAAAGGGGATTTATTTTTCCCTAGCCAAGGTTGATAACTTGAGTCGGGGGCTATGACCCACTCGATATGGTGAGCCTTGACTCTTGAAGAAGGACGCTCAATAATATGAAGTGCCTTCAATCAAGCAACTGGATTCAAATTCTAACAAGTTTCTCTGTTTCTCCCGCGAGGTCCTTGAAAACATTGCATGCATACATACATGTCATTGCATTACAGGTACCCTTTTGACAGGTTGCTTAATCTTCTTCGCTGTTTATTTCAGCAGTCTCATCATGAATCCTGAATCATCTACTGAGAAATCCATCAAAGCCCTCCAGGCCCAGAATGCCCAGTTCCAGGAGTTGGTTAAGAGTCTAGCCCAGGGTCAACAGGATTTGAAGACTCTGCTCTTGAAGAAGAAGAAGAAGAGGACGGTGCTATTCAACCCTAGACGCAAATCTGGGAATGGATCACGAAGCGAGGATGAGCTGACTACCCCATCTACTGAAAAAGCCAGTCCCCATGAGAGAGAGGTTCCTAGTCCAGTGGTCTCCGACAACGAGACGGATTTCAATGATGAACAGTACCCTCCCACTGAGGACAGGTATAAACAGCTCGAAGACCGGTTAAGTGCTATGAAGATACAAAAAGTGCCCGACCTGGACTTCGAAGATCTAGGTCTGTCTTCTGGGGTAGTGATCCCACACAAGTTCAAGGCACCTGCTTTTGCAAAATATGACGGGGCTTCCTGTCCTAAGCTGCATCTCAGGTCATACATAAGGAGGATCCAGCCCTACACGGCTGGCAAGAATTTGTGGATTCACTTCTTTCAGGATAGTCTGTCAGGGACTCAACTCGAGTGGTTCTATCAACTGGATGGAGCCAACATCCGCAGCTGGGAGGACTTGGCCACTGTGTTCTACAAGCAGTACCAGTATAATGCCGACCTTGCTCCCACGCGCACTCAGCTTCAGGGGATGTCTATGGGTACAGGCGAAGGCTTTAAAGAATATGCTCAAAAATGGAGGGACCTTGCTGGAAGGGTGCAGCCACCTCTAACTGACCGTGAGCTCGTCGATATGTTCCTGGGGACCATGTCTGGTCCATTCTTCAACCACCTGATCGGGAATTCTTCTGCTGGGTTTACAGATTTGATCTTGACTGGGGAAAGAATAGAAGCTGGCATCAAGTCGGGGAAAATACAGAATGGTGACTCCTCGAACACTGAGAAGAAACCATCCAAGAGAGAATCTAGTGCTGTCTATGGTTCAAGAGGGCAGAATAGGTCCGAACACCGCCAAGATGTCAACGCGGTAGTTATTGCAAAACCGGCCGGTGCTCCTCAGCGTCACAATCAACAAAGGGAAGAGAGACCTAAAAGACAATTCACTCCCCTCAGCGTGACCTTGTCCCAGATATTGCCGCAGTTGCTGGAGACCAAGTTGGTAACTCTAAGGGACCCTCCAAAGAATCCCAATAGGACACCTTCAAGGTATAACCCCAATGTTCGCTGCGCTTATCATTCTGACAGCCCGGGGCATGCTACAGATGATTGTTGGACTTTGAGAAACAAGGTTCAGGATCTGATCGATGCAAAGGAAGTCCAGTTCGACTCTCCAGAGGTTCCCAATGTGATCACTGCTCCCTTGCCAAAACATGGCTAGGATTGGAAATTTTTTTGTTTATTCGAATGTTCAAGTTGTATTTTTCTTTGATTGTTCAAACATTTATTCATGTCAAACTTTATTACTTTATCAATGCATCGCATATGTATGTTTTGAATCAATCCATTCGTATTCACTATATTCAAACTTCTTTCATATTTTTGTGATGATCAACTCTCGATTAAAAATTCTAATCCTTTTGAGGGAGGATGACAAAAATGATACCACGATATTTACAGTATGCTTTTGAACAGACCCCGCTGATGAGGTACATGCATTGTTTCAATTCCTAAACACTGGAGTTATAAGGAAGATAATCCCTCGTCAACCCCTTAGAGCCAAAGAAGTAGGAGTTTTTTTTCTTCTTTTCACAGAAAATAAAAACCCTTAATCATAACCTGGGGCAGGGTAGTTCTCTCAACTGATCCAAGTGCACAACGAATGGCACCAAAGAAGTCCTTCCAAAGCAAAAGACAGTGATGGTTCCAAATAATCATAAAGGCAGGCAGGCATTATCTCTCAAACTAAAAGCCCATTAAGTCAAAACCTATGAAGGAGACTTACAAAACTGGGGCATCCCGCTGACTGTAATCACAAAAGAAACAGTTCAGGCAAAAAACAGGGATAACGAAATTAAAAAAAGAAGAAGTCCTACAAGCCCTCAACACAAAAGGAAATGACTGCCTATTCAAAAATAAACTGTCAATATCCGAACCATCACCGGAATATCAGAGCAAAGACTCAAACAAGGTCTAACGCACAATTAGCTGAGTTTAGGATCGAAGAACATCAAGAAGAACGGGTGGGTACAAATAAACTTGAGCCTTTATCCCTTGTTTCTTAAACCGTGAACCAGACCATGTTACAACCCTTAAAAGTCCTAGCTGAAGCATGGGTTAGTTCGAAAGCATACTGTTACAAAAGGTATCCTGACTCCTGTAGGGCTCGCTGTAAAATCTTGAGTTGACATCACATTTTACAAAAAATCACTTGTTTTTACTGAAAAAATGCATTTTTAAAATCTTCAAGACAGACATAAGCTTTGCATTTCTAAATAACATTGTTTGCGCATGACCTTTTGTTCGAACAGTAAAGAAATTCGCACGAAGAATATCTGATGAACAAAAGCACTCCAAATCAAGGGGCATGGCATGATCATTGTCCATCATCTGGGGCAGTTAAGTCAAGATTCGGAAAATCTCTCAAAAAGGCCAACCAGCCTGGGGAAAATCTCCATCTGGATCACTTGGGGCATTGGACGATCAAACGAAGATCTTCTGGTGGTATGGTAAAACTGCACTACTGACAATGACAACTCCCTACATCCTGAGAGCATGGACATAGTCGAAAGAATACTACGCATAATCAAAGACCCGCTAGGTCGACTGGCCTAGGAAAAAATAAGGGCTTCCCGGCGAACCAAAAGGGTTCGGGCAAAAATAAGGGATGAAAATGAAAAAATCTGTACACCCGGCAAGTCGAAAACCTGAAAAGGCGGCTTGGGCAAAAATGGGTATCCCGGTGGACTGAAAACCCGAAAGGGCGGTCCAGGCAAAAATTAGGGATCAAAGCGTACGGCTATGTCCCAGCATCTCGTCACTTGCCTACCAGAAGAAGGTTTGTCAATCGGCAGTTATCAGCACCTCCGCAGGTACCTTCTCCCACAGAAACTGGGGCAATAAGAATTGTCTAAGCAATCTGGTTGCTCTGTCCACCGAGGTACCAAGGTAAGTTCAGCTAAAGAACACGACCAAGATACCTTCACTCCCTGCAGAGTACGAACGCATCTCCCAGGCTTTATTCAAAGTTATTCCCTTCAGGGCTTATAACTGGGTTATCCTCAGCTAATTACCACGGAAAGATCGTCCTCGGCGAAGTTCTTCCTATCCCTCAGCGGAGTTATCATCAACCTCAGCGAAGTATCTCTTCCCACAGAGTATTTCCCCCGCAGAGTAATCTCTCCAACAAGTTTATTCCCCAACAGAGTCATCTTCTCCTATCGGTATTCTTGCAATTATCCTCCCCAGCGAAAATGAAGAATTCTACTCTTCAATGTCAGCCCAGGATTCCACTTCCTGGCATGCGTCAAGGATTTACTTTCCCAGACGAAGATACATTCATAAACATCACATTACAACATGATACATGCATATACGCATCATATCATATAATCTCACTTATGTCGAGAACATCATCGCTTGATCCATACCATGCATTGCATATGACTGACCTCTACCTTTCAGGAAGGATACAGTTAAATGATCAGCTATGTCAAAGTAGACAAATTCAGTCAAAGTAGACAAATTCAGTCAAAAGAAGACAAGTCCAGTCAAAATTAATTCCACTCGTCGTTATAGACACTCGTCGTTATAGACACTCGTCGTTATAGACACTCGTCGTTATAGACACTCGTCGTTATAGACACTCGTCGTTATAGACACTCGTCGTTATAGACACTCGTCGTTATAGACACTCGTCGTTATAGATACTCGTCGTTATAGACACTCGTCGTTATAGACACTCGTCGTTATAGACACTCGTCGTTATAGACACTCGTCGTTATAGACACTCGTCGTTATAGGCCCTCGTCGTTATAGACACTCGTCGTTAAAGACCACCCGTCCATGAAGATAACCCATCCTTGAAGAGACAACTCGTCAGAGAAGACAATACCCCTTGGTTCAGTTAAATCAATCCCTAAAGGTTTTTTGAGATAACCTGTCAGTAGAGACAACTCACCAACCTTTCTGAATTCCAGATTCGATTCCTGTATCCAACCAGGGCACGTCTGAAGAGTTTGAAGATTCGATTCCTGTATCCAGCCAGGGCACGTCTGTAAGCAACCTTTTGAAGTTCCAGATTCGATTCCTGTATCCAGCCAGGGCATATCTGTTGACGACTAATTCCAGACTCGATTCCTGTATCTAGCCAGGGCACGCCTGAAGAGTTTGAAGATTCGATTCCTGTATCCAGCCAGGGCATATCTGTTGACGACTAATTCCAGATTCGATTCCTGTATCGAGCCAGGGCATGTCTGA
This sequence comes from Vicia faba, assembly GCA_948472305.1. Lineage (NCBI taxonomy): Eukaryota > Viridiplantae > Streptophyta > Magnoliopsida > Fabales > Fabaceae > Vicia > Vicia faba. Next base: position 625,839,719 of record OX451741.1, read on the forward strand.
AGAGTTTGAAGATTCGATTCCTGTATCCAGCCAGGGCATATCTATTGACGACTAATTCCAGACTCGATTCCTGTATCCAGCCAGGGCACGTCTGAAGAGTTTGAAGATTCGATTCCTGTATCCAGCCAGGGCATATTTGTTGACGACTAATTCTGGACTCGATTCCTGTATCCAGCCAGGGCACGTCTGAAGAGTTTGAAGATTCGATTCCTGTAACCAGCCAGGGTATATCTGTTTACGACTAATTCCGGACTCGATTCCTGTATCCAGCCAGGGCACGTCTGAAGAGTTTGAAGATTCGATTCCTGTATCCAGCCAGGGTATATCTGTTGACGACTAATTCCAGATTCGATTCCTGTATCTAGCCAGGGCACATCTGTGAGTAACTGATTGTAGATTCGACACCTGTATCCAGCCAGGGCATATCTACATGAAGAGTTTAGAGATTCGATACCTGTATCCAGCCAGGGCATATCTACATAAAGAGTTTGAAGATCAACCCCTGTAACAGGCCAGGTATTTATTTTTTCTTTCTCAGGTACGCAAGTTCTCGCTAAGGAATCTCTTACGCGATCGACACCTAGATGGCATCTATAAGCCCATCCACATACCAACAGTATCCAGATGGCATCTATAAGCCCATCCTCCTATCCACCATCTTTCCAAATGGCATCTGTAAGCCCATTCCCTACATCACACTGCTGATATTCTACTATGCGAGTGCAAATTTCTGGGCACTCTAGTGTTCAATCATCTTCCACCTTCGGATCACGAAAGGCACGCAAGCCAATCTACATCCTCAGGTCTAAGAAGATTGAACAGGGGCAACTGTTGTACCCCAAAATTTTCCCTCCCATATTCTTCAAGATTTGGCAAGATCAATCTCCAGATGGTTTAAAATCTCTCAAGGGTTGCACAGTCCAATTGCCTCCTAACACAGTCAAAATTAGGGTTTTGGTTCTTACAAGGAAGTTGAGGTTTCCAAGGGTCCAATCAAGTCCCATATGCCTATATACATTGTCAAGCATACATATGTCAAGTTTCAAGACTCACAGCATCAAGTTGCACAGTCAAAAGCCCTAATTGCTTCACAGTCAACTATAGGGGTAAAATGGTCATTTGACAGTCAAAAGTCAAAATTTTTGGTCAACATCTCATTTTGAAGCCACAATCATTATTTGATCAAGCCTTGATCATGATTCCACAAGCATGGCTCAAAAAGTCTCAAGATGCAAAAAGTTTCTATTTTTGGACAGTTGGAAAAGTCAACTGCAATTTGACCAGGGCATAACTTTTTCATGGTTCATCATAAAAATCTCATCCAATGCTCATTTTGAAGGGGATGACATTTCCTACAACTCATCTTCACACTCCAAGTCCAAGAAATGCTCTCACAAAAAGTTATCAATCTCTACATTATAGGTCATTTTCAAAAGTCAACAAAAAGGCACTTTAAGTCAAAGACCATAACTTGAGATTGGTAAATCAAAATGACATGGGACCACAAGCATTGGTTAGAGGACTTCAAGACCTTTCCAAAATGTCCAAGAACATGTTCATAGCTTCAAAATTGAGCAAGATATGCATTGGAGAAGTTGGGAAAGTTTTGTGAATTTGCAAAAGTCAACTTTGCCTAAAACACTTCATTTTTGCTAATGGGCCTCAAATTCCTTCTTGAATCTTTACCCAAGGCTTATGCACGACCCATTGAGATTAAATTGAATTATTTTATTATTTTTATTAATTATTTGGATTTTTAATTGATTATTAATTCATTTAATTAATTTAATTGTAGAAAAATATCAAAACATGGTTGTCAAATCTTTTTATGAAGCAAATACACTCCACACATGCTGAAGATCTCGTGCATCACTCAAGGGGACAAGATCTCCCAATTTGGCAAGGTTTTCCATTCAAAAAGATTGAGAAAATATTTGATTGGAAATCAAAGATGCAAACTTGAATACAATGGATTATTGGGCCAGGATTTACCCTAATTCAGTTCTCCTATATGTACTAAACCTAAACCTAATCATGCACACGTGCAAGAGCTGCTAAAACACCATATGAAAATTTGAAAAATCAAGAATAAACTCAAAACTGAATTCTATAATCTAACGTGATTCAAAGCTTGTTTTTGTTTCTAATAGATTGCTTGCACTTCCAGGAACGCGTAGGGATCAAAATCGCACGTTATCACTCAAGAAATTGCCCAGAATAGATTCACGGTTCAGCTTTATTTTTCATAATCGAAATTCATATCTCATGAGCATTTAACATGTTTTATTGGTTGTTTTGCATTGCTTGAACATACAGGAATCTTTTGGTATGGATTAATTGCATTGAAACTCACAGAATCACAATTCACCATGAATGGATTTTAGGGTTTTCGAGCTTTTAAATTAGGGCATTCTTATTAAGGAAAAATCAGGCCTTGAGACACATACAGTTAAACTCAGAAGCTCAAGACGAATTAAATGGAATCATCGCGCCCAATTTATATGCGCCCTAACTCTAATCGTTATTTTTCGTTGTTGTAGTTAGTGGGGGTTAAAAACCCCCGCTACTTGTTCTTTGTTTTGCAGGAAAAGATGAAGAAGACAATACGTGGATGAACATGGTTGGAGGATTCAAAAACAGCACGCGTTTTGTTTTCTTCAGAATGTTATTTGCTTTTTTATATATTATCATTAATGACCATTATATTAACAAAAGCACGCGTTTGGCTTGGTGGTGGATGACTTGTCCAATGACCATTGGGACCTGGGTTCGATTCCCAGGTCCCCCATATAATTGCTGCATATTTTTTCTAATATAATCCAATGCAGTATATGTCCAATGTTCTACCATGCACGTCCACCAGTAATGCGCCAAGTGGCCACAAAGATACATCCAATGGTCAGAAGATGAAGACCATGGTGTATTCCAGTCAACGCATGCATAGCCAGTCCCCAGGAGTCAATAAAGGGCTTGTGTTAATGAGCCAAGATTGCTTCAGTACACCTCCATATGGGTCATCACACCCCCTTTGGTTTGCTATTTTATTTCATTTTCTTTTCTTTTAATTCTTTTAACTATTTAATTATTATTATTAATTCACAACAAATTAATTTTTCCTAATAAAATCAGAAATCATAAAATTGTAAATATTTTTTTTATTTATTAAATTTACTATTAACTATTATTTTTTGTAAATAAATACTAATAATTAACTTAGCTTAATTTAGGTTTTAATTTTAATCTTTCTCAATAAATAAAAATTATATAGAATTAGGTTTTGACATTTTTAATCATTTTCTTATTATCATCATTATTAATTATTATTATTTTTTGTACATACCAATGTAAATTAATTAATTAGTTTAAATTAGGTCAACTTTAACATTTTTATTAATAATTAAAATAAACTTAGAACTAGGGTTTTCTTTTGATTTTTAGTTTCGTTATTTTCATTAAATACAAAAACACAAAAAAAACATCTTTCTTTAATTAATTAAATGATTAGGTTTAATTTTAATTAAAAGCAAAGGACAAAAAGCTCATAATTTCTCAAAAGGGTCAAAACCCTAAGGACGTCCAATTTAATGCTTTCGCGCGTTATTATTTATTTTGATTATTATGTAACTGTTTCCGGAATGTAATAGTAATTAGGTTTACCGCTTTCTTTACTTTCCGCACTTTATCAAAAACGGGTCTTTGTTTTTTTGGCGATGTATAGACTCGTGCCTTGTAATAGCGTAGCTTTTACCTTTCCGTATTTTATTTTCCGCACTCCTAATTGTTAAATTGCATGAAAGAATGTATGATAATTAAAAACAACTCGTAGCTCACAATTGCATGATCAAAGATAAATGTTAACCTGAAAACAACACACAAAGCACATGCCACTTCTAGGGTACGCCTCACTCGTTGCCTCAAAAGTGGTTATCAAGTATAGGGTGTTTTAGCGGTTGCCCTTATGTCTAAGATCCATTTGCCTCGAAACGGTTGCCTCAGATTAAAAAGGATCTAGGACATTAGGGTTACTTCTAAGGTGTCCTACTATTGCTTCGGTGATCACACTGTCCCTCAATCGAATTGACCCGAACCCCTCCAACGTGGTGCTACCTACCTCTCAATGGTGGGATGGCACTACCTTAAGGACTCTTACACAGCCTAATTCCTTAGGGTAGGTGGATGATTCATGGGTACTTGCTCTCTTCAAAAACAAACCAAACATCTTTTCACACTGACACTTTCAAAAGTTTTCAAAACAAATTTTTCAAACACTCTTGAGGACAGATACAAGAGTCACTTAGAAATCTTTCAAAAACGAAACTTTTTTCAAACCCACTCACATTTGAAAAGCAAACATCTTTTGAAAACATAAGAGCAAGTACCTAAGAGCCCGTGGATAACCACTGATAGAAAGGGTGCTAACACCTTCCCTTTCTATAAATCTACCTCCCGAACCGAGAGACATCTTGATAAGGAATTTTGCTGTGCTTTTGTCCTTTCCATGTTGGAGAACATAAAAGACGGTGGCGACTCTTGCTTACCGCGACATTTCGTGAACCAGCATTTTAAAACAGTCAGTTCTATTTCCACCGATCACAGTTAGTATCTGGGATTGTCATCCCTCCAAAATTCAAAGCACTGGTATTCGCCAAATATGATGGGGTTTCATGTCCCAAAATGCATCTCCGGTCCTATGTGAGGAAAATCCAGCCTCATACCACTGACAAGGATTTATGGGTGCACTTCTTCCAAGACAGTCTTTCTGGAACTCAACTTGATTGGTTTTACCAGTTAGAAAGAGCCAACGTTCACAATTGGGAAGATCTTGCTGCAACCTTTTACAAACAATAGCAATACAATGCCGACCTTTCACCTACCCGTACTCAACTCCAGAGTATGGCCATGGTTTCAAGTGAGGGCTTCAAGGACTATGCGCAAAAATGGAGAGATTTAGCCGGAAGAGTTCAACCTCCTCTATCGGAAAGAGAATTGGTAGACATGTTCTTGGGCACCTTGTCTGGTCCCTTCTTCAATCATCTAATTGGGAGTTCATCGGCAGGTTTTACTGAATTGATATTGACCAGAGAAAGAGTAGAAGCCGAGATAAAGAATGGAAAGATCCAAAAATATGCATCCTCTTCTACAGCTGTAAGAAAGCCATTCATCAGAAAGAAAGAAGTTGTTGCTGTATATCCTCAAAGAAACCAAGATAAGGCCGAACGCCGACCAATGGTGGGGGCTGTTATGATTCCTAAACCTGCGCCTGATCAACAAAGAAGCAATCAGCCAAGGATGGAAAGACCGGTCAGGCAGTTCACCAGAATTAACATGACCCTATCTCAGGTATTACCGCACCCGTTAAAATCCAATTTGGTGACCTTGAAAGAAGCTCCGAAGAACCCTAATACAACCTCTCCTCACTATCATCCCAATGCTCGTTGCGCATATCACTCTGAAAGTCCTGGCCATGATACTAATAACTGTTGGGCTCTAAAGAACAAGGTACAAGATCTCCTTGAAGCTAAGGAGATTGAATTCGACGCGCCAGAAAAACGCAATGTCATTTCTACCCCTATGCCCAAACACAGCCATAATGTCAATGCCATTGAGGAGGATATGTTTGTTGCTTCAGTTGATGAACTTGTGACCCCACTCCTGACTATCAAAAAGAACTTGTTAAAAGCCGGTGTTTTCCCAGGCTGTAATGAAAGCTGTCATTTCTGTTTGACCTCACCAACTAACCGTCTTTTGTTGAAAACAGGCGTTCAGTGCCTAATAGATAACAAAGAAATTTTATTTGAGAAGACTTCTATTCCAGCTGTTCCTTATAATGATGTTTCCATCGTTACCATATCCACCAATTCTTCCAAGGACTCCACCAAAAGACCCGTTAGAATTACACCAGTTCCAAAAGTAGCTCCTTTGATAATCATAATGCCTGGACCAATCCCGTATACATCGGACAAAACCGTACCATGGAATTATGGAGGGGATGTCTACTACCACGATATTAAGCAAGATTGGCCAGTTGCCAACGATTCAAGTTCTGAGAAAGTTGATTCCAATGTCAGTAATATTGCAGGGACTAGTAAGATTACCCGAAGTGGTAGGATTTTCTCTCCAGAAATTGCCCCCCTAAAGGCTGTTTCTGGACCCGTAATCATTCTTGTTGTTGTTGCTCCTCCAAAGGCTGTTCCCGGTCCTACAATCATCTTTGCAAACACTCCTGTTGACAAAGCTGTTACAATCCCTGTTATCACCCCTACTGACGTTCCTACTGCCGAGTCAACCGAGACTCGAGGTAAAAGTATTCTGATTGAGCCTGTCCAGACGAAGGCCCAATCGGTAGCTATCCATGAGACCTCCCAAAAAGAGATGGAGGAAATTCTAAAGATCATAAAAAGAAGCGACTACAATGTAATCGAACAACTGGGGCAAACTTCATAAAAAATTTCCATGCTGGCTCTCCTACTATGTTCCGAGGCGCATGCAAAGGCCTTGGTAAAATTCCTGAAAACTGCCCATGTACCCCAAGAAACATCTGCCGATCAATTCCAAGACTGCGTGGCCAGCTTGACTGCAGATAATGGCCTAGGTTTTTCGGATGCTGATTTAACGCCAAGAGGGAGGAAGCATAATGAGGAATTGCATGTATCAGTTGAATGTAGGGGCACGACGTTGGCTCATGTGTTGGTTGATACCGATTCATCCCTAAATGTGTTGCCTAAAAAGGCTCTTGATAGGCTTGACTGCGAAGGATTGACATTGAAACCAAGCAATATAGTGGTGAGGGCCTTTGACGGCTCAAAAAGGATGGTGCATGGGGAAGTAGATATCCCCATAAAAGTTGGAACCCAAACATTCGATTCAACTTTTTATGTAATGGATATTCGCCCCTCATATTGCTGCTTACTAGGACGTCCGTGGATTCACAATGCTAGTTTCGTTACTTCTACGTTGCACCAAATGCTGAAATATCCAATTCAAGGGAAGATCATCACCGTTCATGGAGAAGAAGAGTACATGATCAGCCATCTCAATTCCTTCAGATATGTGGAATTAGATGGTGAATTTATTGAAACTCCATTCCAACACTTCGAAGAAGTCCCGCAAGAGGTGGTAGTGACCAAGGTTGTGTCTCAAGTTCCCAAGATTATAAGGCCTCCGCTCAGGATGTCTTCTTTCAAGGATGCTAAAGCAGTGATAGAAGAAGGTGGGTGCACTATTTGGGGACAACTCCCAGATATCCCATATAAGTCTGACAAATTTGGCCTGGGTTTCACTTCAGGTGCCCAAAAGGCTGTACGTCACGCTCGTGCTGGAGGACCACCCTTGAAGATCAACAACCACGAAGTCAACACCGTGGAGGAGGATGAAGATAACTATGACTTGGAGGACTGAATTTTCCCAACTGTCAATGGAGGGCTCAACAACTGGGAGGCTAGATATTTTATCTCTATCACTTTTATCCCACAGTAATTTGTCTTTACATTTTGTTAGATCTATAATATTAAAACAATTCAGACTCTTAAAACCTTGTGTCTTACCCGAGGCACAATGGTCCATTTGTAAGGGTTATTATCTCATTTCCATATTGTGATACGGTGGGAGAACTGACTTGATGTTTTACGTTTCGATCTCACTTGTGCGGTTAGCAAGAGTCGCCACCGACTTTTCTTTTATCCAAAAGGAAAGGTAAAAAAGCACAGGAAAGACCTTTCGAGATTATTTCTCGGGTTCGGGGGGTAGATTATGAAAAGGGAAGGTATTAGTACCCTTTTCATCCATGGTTTTCCACGGGCTCTTAGTTACTCATTTAGATCACTTGCTTTTATTTGATAGTGTGCTTGTGGTGTGGGCTTTGAAAGTATTTTGAAAAATCTCTTTGTAATGGTTGTCGTCTCTATAAGAACGTATAAAAAATTTTGTTTCGAAAAGTGGTTCAAAGATGTGTTTGTGAATCATGTTTCGAAAAGTGTTTTGAAAAGAGGTTTTTCAATGGTTCTCGTCTCTATAAGAACGTATACAAAACGTTTTTGTCTTTTTGAAAATGTTTTGAAATGAAAGGGCAGGTGTGAAAAGTTTTTATTGTGAGCAAGTGAGTAACTAAGAGCGAATCTATCTACTCGAAAGGTCTTAAGTTGTTCTTTTCTTCCTCCTTTTAATGGTGCTATCTTACCATTGATTTGGTAAGAAGCCCCATCGTTGGATGTGAAGGGACAGGCGCGGGTCAATTTCACAATCATCGAAAGCAACTTGTGAGACGCTTTAGCATTTTTTGTATGGGACGAGATCGTTTTAATCGAAGGCAACATCGAGGGTCATCGAGGGACTACGATATTTTTTATTGAAGGGTCATTGCTAGAGCGTCTCATATTCGAGGGACATGATTGTATTTCCGAGGCAACGAGCGAGGTTACCCTAGAGGTGCGCGTGTGAGAAAGTGTGTTGGTTTCAAGTTATTTTATTCTTTGATTAGGTCATCTAGCGACTGATTTTTGAATCTTGCCATACACGCCTAGTTACTATACAGTATATGGAAAACAGTACATTGCGGGAATTGGAATTCTACGCTATTACAAAATGTTCGAGAATGGGGGTACAATTTTTACAAATGGGGATGAATCAAATGAGATAGGAAGATCCAAATATCAAACAATACAACCAAATCGAAATTTGTGCGTTTGAATTAAAGCAATGATAATCCAATAAGAGCAATAAAATATGGAAATGAAATGTTAAGTATTTACTTGAAAAGAGAAAGATAAAACCTATTCTAAAAAATAAAATAATTGGCTAAAGAAAATTAAAATCGTATGCATTATCTTTTTGTGTATTTTATTAATTTAAGTAAAAACTAAAGAAAACAAACAAACTAAATTATTATTTTTAGTGTTTTATTATATCAATTAAATCTAAAACAAAAATTTATTAAGAAAAAGAAAATGATTAATTACAAAAAAAACTTGAATTAATGACTAAAAAAAATGTTTTTATGTATTATTTAATATGGTGCATAACAAAAAAAACATAAGGAAAAAACAAACAAATAAAAAAAACACGGGCTTAAGGGATTGATTTGGGATGAGGCCCAAAGGAATTTGTTGTTATTTGCTGTTACAAAAACAAAACAAAGGGGGGTATGGCCAGTGAAACAGATGGGCTTAGGGGAAATGTAAACAAAACAGGCCCAAGTTCTTAAATCTGCATTAGTCTCTGATTAAGGGGAGGAAATGAAATTAAGGTTTGAGACCCTTTGTTCACAGCGCTGCTCTCATCTTCTTCATTTATCCTTTCCAAATTTGTTCATCTCTGTTCATCTCTAAACTATTTCACTATGATTCGTGTCTCTTTGAAAACCCTAGTTGTTGAATTCGATTTAAGCCTAAGAGGTCCGAATTTGGTTCATTTGATCTTCCCCCCCAGCTCTCAGTTGCCGGAACATCGCATCTCTTGCCTCCCTAATCGAGTTTCAGTGGTTTTCTTTGGAAAAGGGTGAGATTCTGTTATTCTTAAAGCTTAATGATTTATTGATTTTCATCTTGTTATGTTTTCTGCTAATTAACTTGCTCTTTTAAATGCATGAAAATACATGATTATGGAAGATTTAGAAATAGAGGGGAACCCTACCTGTTGAAGTTCTTTCTATGAAATGGAAAGGGGATAGCGAGATTGAGGACGACGTTCCTTGGTGGCCGGAGCTTGCGGGAGGGGAGGAGATGAGGATGAAAGCGTGGGTGTTCTAGCTCGTTGGTAACTTTTCTGCTTCCTTTAGATGATGGTGATGTTGGTTATCTGGGATGTTTGGCTCTGTTTTTTTTGGAATTTCGGGTTTGATGATTCTTCTGGTTTTTTCTGAGTTTGTTATTGTTTTTGCCTTTGAAACTTGTTACAAGTTTTTTGAGTTTGATGATGTTTCTGTCTTTGGTCGTTTAAGGCTTGGATACTGGTTTGGGATTTGTTTGATGATGGTTGTGACTTGTGTTGAGATTTTTTGTTTGATAGATTTGCTTACAGTTTGGGATATTGGAAGCTGATGGTTGTTTGGGATTTTGGCTTTTTTTTCTGGTTTTGTTGTTGGTTTTGGTTTCTCAGTTTGAGATTTGTGTTTTGTTGGCTTTGTTACAGTTTTGGTTTGAGGATGGCTACTGTATTTTTATTCACAGGTTTGGTTTGATGGTGTTTTGGCTTTTTTCTTGTGGGTTTTGGTACTGTATTTCAGGTTTGGGATGTTTGAGACTTATGTGTTTCATTTTTGAGGTTTGGTGATCTTGGAGGTTTTTTTTTGGTTTTGACAGTTGATGATGGTTGACAGTTTATCAGTTTGGGACTTATGTTGGTTTTTGAGTTTTGACAGGTTTTTGAAAGTTGGAGACTTGTTTCATGTTTTTGAGTTTGATAATGTTTCTATGTATTTTGCTTGAGAGTTGTGTTTACTGTTATATTGGCCCTGCTTCTGTTGAATTCATATTCAAAATGGTGGGAAACCCCCCCACTTGAATATTTTCAGTATATTGTTCATATGGCCTTTTTGTTGCAGTTTTGTTTTTTAGCATATTCTGTGCAACTTGTGACAGGCAGGGCAACAAAGCTGTGCATCCCAATAACCTAGGTGACTTCATTCCTCTCTTCTCTCTCAATGACAATAGGAAAGCAAATTGCTTTTTGCCCCTTTTTTCCAATTATGAAAAGTTTGCAAAGGAAAATGGAAAATGATGACTTTATGAGCAAGCTTGGTTATTTGACTTAGCTATTTGCTTTATTTGCCATGCTGCTGCACTGCTTTAGCTTTTGTTGATGCTGTTTGCTTACTTGCTATTTTGCTGCCTCGTTTTTGTTGATGCTGTTTGCATTTTGTTTGGACAAAGCTGTTTGTTTGACTTTTGGGGCTGCTGTTTATTGTTTACCATATTGCTGTTTGTTTGGTTCTGTTTGCAATATTTGTTTGGGCAATTTTGCAGCATTTGTTTGTTTGGACAGCTTTGCTTGCCTTTGGACAGTTTTGCTGCATTTGTTTGTTTGGACAACTTTGCTTGCCTTTGGACAGTTTTGTTGCATTTGTTTGTTTGGACAACTTTGCTTGCCTTTGGACAATTTTGCTGCATTTGTTCTTGTTTGGACAACTTTGTAGCATTTCTTTTCCTCTTTCTTTTTGTGAACCAAGAAGAATAATATTCTTGTGATTTGCAAATAGAGGAAATAAATTGTGATGAATTAAAATGGCCTTCTGATTCCACTTTGTAAACTTTAATGACGAATAGCATTTAAAATCTCTGTTCATGCCCAAATGATTTTGTACTAATCATTTTTCTTTCTTTTGTTTTCATATGAGCAAATGGAGATGACAAAGCAAGGAAGGCAAGAAACTTTGTGGCAAGCATGGAGGTCTTGGAGATAAGCAAAGGAACTTCAGTCAAACTTAGGCATAGATTAATTCTCCTAGGCCAATCAAGCATTTAGATTTTCTTTGTAATTTAGAAAAATCATTCTTGTATTGTATCCCATAATTGTATCAATTTATTTTCAAATACGATAAGTTGTAAGACCTAAAGTATTTAAAAGAATAAATTGTTTTGTAACAATGTATGAAATTGGAGAAAATCTTATGAAATGTTCTTGTGTCACTTGAAATCCTTTACTGACAATAACTTGTAATTTTCTCTTCGCATCCTAATTGATTCTTAAAGATTCCCAATCAAGATATTTGAAATAAAATGCTCCAGTCTGGTAACTTAAAGTCCAAGTAATCTCACTAATTTTGTAAATGCATTTCAAACAAACACACACTGTATATTCCATTTCCTAACCAAGCAAATGTTTTAAAATACACAAATCATCTGGTTAACCTGGATAAAAAACATGGGCGTCCTAAATGACAGTCTTAATTTCTATCTCTTGTCCCAAACAAATCATGCCTTGAGAACAATCAATGTCTTTTCAGTAAACCTGAGGAAGCATGAAAACCCGTGAAAGCCAATTGAATTTTTGAGAAATCGTTTTCTTTTGAGAATTGCAAGAAAAACCCTAATTACTGGTTTACTGCCACATAAGAGAATCTGTCTGGTCGATTCCTGAGCCAACTTGAATATCCGAGAAACCCTAGGGTTATGTCTTCTATGAAAAATGGGAGGGAAAATTTTGGGGTACAACACATATGACATCAATGAATCATGGACGTTTTTCATACAAACTTTCGCACCGTTTTTCTTCTTTTTTTTACATTTTCATTTCTTTCAAAGATAGCTATACTCTTACACACACTCACACTCACAATACAGGTCTACATCCATTCGGGATCCCATGGGTAACGATACTGCTATGGCCTTTTGTGACTCTGAGAATCTAATCTACCAAGTCGAAGACGAAGGTGAGAAAGATTACGAAGTACCAGGGGAACTTGCCAGATTACTACAAAAAGAAGAAACAACCATTCAGCCCCACGAGGAACCCGTGGATACAATAAATCTAAGTACCAAAGAAGACAAAAGAGAAGTCAAGGTGGGTGCCAATCTAGAACCCAGTGTCAAGGAGCATCTGATTCAATTGTTACACGAATATGTTGAAGTCTTTGCCTGGTCGTATGAAGACATGCCGGGACTTGATGCAGACATTGTGGTACATCATCTACCTACAAGAGAAGATTGTCCACAAGTAAAACAAAAGGTTCGTCGTATGCGACCAGATATGTCGGAGAAGATTAAAGCAGAAGTCATGAAACAATTCAACGCTGGATTCTTGGCCGTCACCTCTTATACGCAATGGGTTGCCAATGTTGTTCACGTCCCCAAAAAAGACGGCAAAGTACGAATGTGTGTGGACTACAGAGATTTGAATAGGGCGAGCCCTAAGGATGATTTTCCACTCCCCCACATCGATATTCTAGTTGACAATACGGCACAACACAAAGTGTTTTCCTTCATAGACAGTTCCTCAGGTTACAACCAAATCAAAATGGCGCCTGAGGACATGGAGAAAACAACTTTTGTCACACAGTGGGGCACTTTCTGCTATAAGGTGATGCCATTCGGACTGAAGAATGCTGGGGAAACCTATCAGCGTGCCATGGTAGCTTTATTTCATGACATGATACATCATGAAGTAGAGGTCTACATGGACGATATGATAGCCAGATCTCAAACAGAAGAAGAGTATCTTGATCATTTACATAAACTGTTTGAGAGGCTGAAGAAATATAAGTTGAGGTTGAATCCAAACAAATGCACGTTTGGGGTACGGTCTGGTAAGCTCCTAGGCTTTTTCGTCAACAACAAAGGTCTCGAGGTGGATCCTGTCAAGGTTAAAGAAATACAAGAGATGCATGCTCCTCGTACTGAGAAGGAAGTCAGAGGATTCTTGGGACGTTTGAACTACATTGACAAATTCATTTCTCACCTGACAGCTACTTGTGAACCAATCTTCAAATTGTTGAAGAAAGATCAAGTAGTCAAATGGAATGACGAATGCCAAATTGCTTTTGACAAAATCAAAGAGTGTCTGCAAGAGCCTCCTGTGTTGATGCCACCAGTCGAGGGGAGAACATTGATCATGTATCTGACTGTTTTAGAAAACTCAATGGGGTGTGTGCCGGGGCAGCATGACGAGTCTGGCCGAAAAGAGCATGCTATTTACTACCTGAGCAAAAAGTTTACCGAATGTGAAACCAGATATTCATTGCTCGAGAAAACTTGCTGCGCTCTGACATGGGCTGCTCGCCGACTAAGACAGTATATGCTGACCCATACTACCTTGTTGATATCTAAAATAGATCCTATAAAATACATCTTCGAGAAACCTGCTCTCTCTGGGAGAATAGCAAAATGGCAGATGATCCTGACGGAATATGACATCCAGTACACCACCCAAAAAGCAATAAAGGGAAGTGTACTAGTTGATCACCTTGCTCACCAAGCTGTGGATGACTACCAGTCCATGAAGTTCGAATTCCCAGATGAAGACATCATGATGGTAAACAATTGTGAAGAATTAAGGCCATATGACAGACGTGAACAAGGATCCTGATGGACCCTGGTTTTTGATGGGGGCATCTAACACGCTCGGCAATGGTATTGGTGCTGTGCTCATATCTCCTGAAGGGTGTCATACTCCCTTCACATCCAGACTCTGCTTCAACTGTACAAATAACATGGCGGAATACAAAGCGTGTATTTTGGTCTCAAAGCTGCCATAGACTTGGGGATCAAATCCTTACATGTATTCGGAGATTCAGCTTTGGTCATCAGCTAGTTCAAAGGGGAATGGGACACCAAACACCCTAACCTTATCCCCTACAAAGAACATGTTTTGACATTGATCCCACATTTTGAGGAGATTACCTTCGAGCATTTCCTACGAGAATAAAATCAGCTAGCAGACGCACTAGCTACAATTTCATCCATGTTTAAACTTAAATGGGATAACGAGGCTCCCCAGATCACCATTGAACGAATGGATGAACCAGCACACTATCACGAGATTAATATTGAAGAAGTAGTGGACCGACCTTGGTTCCACAAAGTCAAGAGGTATCTCGAGACTCAAGAATACCCAGAAGGAGCTTCAGTAAATGATAAGAAGTTCTTAAGGAGATTCTCTGCTAAGTTCTTCCTTAGTAACAACATTCTTTACAAACGCAATCATGACTCTGTATTACTTTGGTGTGTAGACAAGGTTGAGGCTGAAAGGATCATGGCTGAATTGCATGAAGGCACTTTTGGCACCCATTCTAGTGGGCATATGATGGCAAAAAAAATCCTACGGGCAGGCTATTATTGGTCTACCATGGAAGCAGATTGCTATCAACACTCTCGAACTTGCCATAAGTGTCAGATTTATGCTGATAAGGTGCACGTACCTCCGGTTCCTCTGAATGTCTTGACGGCTCCTTGGCCCTTTGCTATGTGGGGAATTGATATGATTGGGGAAATCAAGCCAACAACCTCCAATGGACACCGCTTCATCTTAGTGGCCATTGATTATTTTACAAAATGGGTTGGGGAAGCTTCCTTCGCTTCCGTCACCAAGAATGTTGTCGCCCGGTTCATCAAGCAGAATCTCATCTGTCGATACGGTATCCCAGAGAGAATCATCACTGACAATTGTACGAATCTAAACAACACTATGATCACCGCCTTATGCGAGCAATTCAAGATCCAGCATCAAAATTCTTCCCTTTACCGGCCGAAGATGAATGGTGCTGTTGAAGTGCAAATAAGAACATTAAAAAGATCATACAGAAAATGACAGTCACATACAAAGACTGGCATGAGATGCTACCATTCGCTCTCCACGGGTATCGTACCACAACTCGCACATCAACCGGGGCAACACCCTACTCCTTGGTGTACGTCATGGAAGCTGTCTTGCCTATTGAGGTCCAGATCCCCTCTCTGAGAATTATGAAGGATGCAGGGTTGAACGAAGAAGATTGGATCCAGACTCGGCTTGATCAACTGAACTTGATTGATGAGAAAAGGCTTACTGCTGTCTGTCATGGTCAAATGTATCGAAAAAAGATGATCAAGGCTTTCAACAAAAAGGTCAGACGCCAAGTATATCAAGTTGGGGATCTGGTGATCAAACGCATCATACTGCCGCAAGGTGATCCCAGGGGAAAATGGACTCCTACATATGAAGGACCATTTGTAATCAAAAGCATATTCTCTGGTGGAGCAATGATCTTGACCACCATGGGTGGTGACAACCTACCTCACCCTGTGAATGCGGACATAGTCAAAAGATACTACGCATAAGAGACCTGCTGGGTTGACATACCTAGGCAAAACAAAGGCATCCCGGCGAACCAAAAGGTTCGGGCAAAATTAGGGATAAAACAAAAATATGTACACCCGGCAAGTTGAAAACCCGAAAGGGCGACTTGAGTAAAAAAGGGTATCCCGGTGGACTGAAAACCCGAAAGGGCTGTCCAGGCAAAAGTTAGGGATTTAAAGCGTATGACTATGTCCCGTTGGATCACTTTACAGACAACCTTTGGTTTCAACTGACAAACTCAGTGGTTCTGATCAATTCAATCATCTCCGGACAAGGCAACGAATAGACAAGATGCTCAGAGATATGAAGGCTATAGCAGAATGGGAACCCCATGGGATTATTTCACATAGCTATCTTTTCTTTGTATCAAAATTTTCATTTTTTTACGACAACATTCTCTTACTAGAATGTTTGTCTCATTGTACAAAAATACTTAATCAAAGTCAATGCAAAGATATCCCTTTGAAAGTATAAAACTATCTGTTTTTCTTTACTCCTGTGTTTTGTTTACAAAAGCGTCCATTGATTTATTGTTGAACATATGCATTTGAACATAATTACTATTTACAAATAAACAAGATAAAAGGACAATTTCTGATGGCTTTAAGAGATAGGGAAATATTTCTAGGCTATCCCATAAGAATTCCCCGCAGTATGTCGTTTAACCCCCAGCGGAACAAAGCTTCCAGTTAACAATCCCCGGTAAAAGTCACCAAATTCTCAGGATTCCCCAACAGGATTTTACAGGAAGTACACGGTATTTCCCTTACAACGGAGTTCATTTCTCTAAAAGGAAATTCATCGACATTTCAACTTCACAACATGAAGACTTATACTCCATATCCTCAGTAGTAGTCAGGGATTTATTTTCCCCAATCCAACAGCTGTGCAGCAGATCAGCTCACATACGCATGCATCACATTCATATATCATAAACATTGATAACACGAATGCATACAACATAATCCCATTATGCATACAGTTCATGTATCATGACTTGGCATTTTAGCTAACATTTTACCCTTTTCAGGATAAGGTTAATAACTACCATTAACAATGTTCAATCTACAGATATAGTTCAGATACACACCAAATACGAATGTCATCCTGATACTCATTCAGATTCAACCTTTTGATACAGTTCAGATACGCTCCAGACATGGATGCCATCCTGATACTCATTCAGATACAACTTTCAGATACAGTTCAGATACACACCAGATACGAATGCCATCCTGATACTCATTCAGATTCAACCTTTTGATACAGTTTAGATACGCTCCCGACATGGATTCCATCCTGATACTCATTCAGATACAACTTTCAGATACAGTTCAGATATGCTCCAGATACGGATGCCATCCTGATACTCATTCAGATCTAGCTTTCAGATACAGTTCAGATACGCTCCAGATACGGATGCCATCCTGATACTCATTCAGATCCAGCTTTCAGATACAGTTCGGATACGCTCCAGATATGGATGCCATCCTGATACTCATTCAGATTCAACTTTCAGATACTCATTCAGATTCAGCTTTCAGATACAGTTCAGATACGCTCCAGATATGGATGCCATCCTAATACTCATTCAGATTCAGCTTTCCGACACAGTTCAGATACGCTCCAGATACGGAGGCCATTCAGATACTCATTCAGATTCAGCTTTCAGATACAGTTCAGATACGCTCTAGATACAGATGCCATCCTGATACTCATTCAGATCCAACTTTCAGATACAGTTCAGATACGCTCCAGATACGGATGCCATCTTGATACTCATTCAGATTCAGCTTTCAGATACAGTTCAGATACGCTCCAGATACGAATGCCATTCTGATACTCATTCAGATTCAGATTTTAGATACAGTTCAGATACACTCTAGATACGGATGCCATCCCGATACTCATTCAGATTCAGCTTTCAGATACAATTCAGATACACTCCAGATATGGAGGCCATTCTGATACTCATTCAAATTCAGCTTTCAGATACAGTTCAGATACGCTCTAGATTCAGATGTCATTCTGTCACTCATTCAAAATACAGTCTAGATACGAGTTAGATATAATTCATTTATGAATATTATTCTGTTGCTCATCCAAGACCTCTACTGGTTCAGATAAATATCTCAATGATTGTTCTGATTCTTTCCTAATAAGTACTTTTCCTGTTTCAGATAAATCACTCCAAAGATTTATTCTGATTCGTTCCCAGTTGAAATCAAGTTCAGACTTAGTCCATTTTCTGTCAACAATCACCTTCGGATGGCATCTATAAGTCCATCTCCGACAACTCTCCATCATATCCTTAAATGGAATCTTTAAGCCCATTCCTTACACAACATATCACCGAGTGCAAATTTCTGGGCACTCTAGTGTTCAATAATCTTCCACTTTCAAACTACGAACGACGAACATGCCGATCTCACTTTTCAAGTTTAAGAAGATTGAACAGGGGCAGCTGTTGTACCCCAAAATTTTCCCTCTCATTTTTATTCAGGATACTATCCTAGGTCTTCTTGAATACTCAATTTGGCTCAGAAGTTGATCAGACAGATTCTCTTCCTAGACAGTAAGTCCACAATTAGGGTTTTGCATTTCCCAAAGAAAATTGAGTCTTCAAGATTTCAAATGGTCTTCATAGAACTTCATGTCTCTTCAAGTTTGTTTAAGCCAACTTTCAAACCTCGCATTGCAAGTTTGCTCAATCAATGGCTCAGAAAATGGAAAATGACTACATTGACCTAAAAATAGACCCTTTGCGAGAACGAGTTCAAATGGTTGTAACTTCTTCATTATTTGATATTTTTGAGTGGTTTTTTCTTGCGTATGATTCTCCTTGATGTCATCTCAAATCTCTCTTTACAAATCAAGAACTGATTACGATAGAAGATCACCAAAATTCGAATGCGTTAGAAGTCACATCATGGAATTTGACCTAATTTTAAATAACAATTGTCCGATTTCCAAGAATTGTGATTTCTTCAAGTTACAAGACCTTGGGACGATTATTTCTGTATATTGTCATAAGTGATGTCGCTCACGAGTTTATCTTCAAAGATCCAAAGAAAATTATGTCTGGAAGACTTTAAAAAAATCATCGAGTCGTCGCAAGTCATTTGTTGATTTTTTTAAATGTTCTTAACCACATTTTGTTGAAAGATTGACGATTTTTCTCAAAGCATGTTTATTTAGCAATGAAGTTCCATTTTTAATCGAGCGTGGCACACGAGTCCATTTTGAATGCAAGTTCGAATTGGATACGATTTAAAGATTAAGACTTTCATTTAAAACAACCATGATTTTGGATTCAAGGTTACCAAGTGGAATTGAATTCTTAAACATTTATTTTGTTTAGGAATTGGATTAGAGTATAAGGCGCATGTTTGTTTGAAATACAAGTTACAAATTCATTTGTGATTGCTTGGAATTCAAGTTACCAGACTGAAGTATTTCATTTCAAACTATTCCAATTGGGAATTTCAAAATTCAATTAAAATACAAAGATTTGTATAGAATCCCATCATATCAAAAGTTATTCAATGCTTTGTATTATTACATTACAAATAAAATTACAAACTTTTTGCCTTGTTTACAAAGAATCACAAGTTTCTTGTTTATAAAGAGAAGTTTTGTTTCTTCTTCAAGACTTCCGTGCTTCGTCTTCAAGCAACTCATCCCAAGCCTCGCTTGCCATTCATGAAACAAGAAGAAGAAAAGTTAGCAAGCATTCAATCAAAAATAATGTGTAAACTAGAGAAGTTCATCATTAGGGTTCGCGTCTTGGAATCAGAATGCTGTTTATTTTAATCACAATCCATTTCTCCCTATTTTGAAAATCTCAAAACCTGAATTTTGGTTCACAAAAAAAAGAAGGAAAAAAGAAGTATACACAAGGCAGGCCTAAAAGAAAACAGAGCAAGCATGGAAATAGGCTGCATCGCAAAACCAGCAAGCAACAACATATGCAATGCAAAACCAACACAGATCCAAGCCTGCAAAGTAGAACAAATACAACATAAGCATAGAAACAACATAGCGAATAACAACAAGCTGCCCTAGCCACAACAGGCTTATAGCACAACAGCAAGCAAGCTGCCCGGAGCAGCCAAAAACCAGCATAACAAACAGGGTAAATCTGCAACATAGCAGCAAAATACAGCAGCAACAAGAGGACAAAAGGAAATGGAAGCAATTCAAAAATAGCAAGCTAGTCAACTTATCCAAACATGTCATCATTTTCCTATAAAACTGCAAACCCTCCAGAATTTCAAAAATAAGTAAATTTGCTTTTTTTCCATTGAAAGAGGAAAGAGGAAAGATGAAAGAGATATCACATAGCAATACAGTCCAAAGTCCTGCTATATACCAAAAAACTCAGCCCAACAGTTGCACCAAATAGGTAATTACAAACCTCCTACTCAAATGCTCAAAGTCAGCTTTCCAAAACAGTCCAAAAAAATCTGTCAAAAGCACCAGTTGTATACAGCCAAAATTGCACACAAACAGGCCAGATCAAAATCTATAATAAAGATGGAAAAATAGTTCACAAAACCAGTCTAAATCCTTGCTGCCCATAACAGTCTGCAAAGCTGTACAATTACATCAAAACAGGCAACACAAAAACTGCAACCACAAAGCAGCAAAACAGTGAGCCAAATTTGTAACTTTTCCCCCCAATCTCACTTCACTTGCCTATATAAGAGAGATTGCCGATATGAAAAAGGGAGCAACATTTATGTTCAACAACATGTTAAGGTAAGACATCAAAAAAGCCCTTTTTTTATTCATCATTTTTTTTAAACCAAACCCTTGAGAAACCAAAACACAGAAACCAAAACAAAAAAAACAGAAAGATCTCACCCTCAAAAACTCAGAGCAGCCATTAAATCCCTTCATGCAAGCTCAAAAATTATAGTCAGGATCACAAATGCCAAACCCTCCACTGTAATCGCAATATCCTCACCACTGTGAATTTCACCTCCTCTCCGTCGAAACAACATAAGTAGATCCACAACCTGCAAATCAAAAGCCATACGCAACAACGATCCCAATTCCAAATCCAGGCCAACAAAAACGAAAGAAGAAATAAAGGCAACAAAGAAGAAAGCAAGAAGGAGCATTTACCTCAGGAGATCATAATACCGTCCGAAGGAGGACCATCGCGCTAGAGCCATAACTATTGTTGTCAAAGGTAAGTTACTCTATTTCTTCACTTTCTTTAACTCGTTCATGATATCCCAATATAAC
Organism: Vicia faba; assembly: GCA_948472305.1. Taxonomy (NCBI): domain Eukaryota; kingdom Viridiplantae; phylum Streptophyta; class Magnoliopsida; order Fabales; family Fabaceae; genus Vicia; species Vicia faba. The sequence continues at coordinate 625,860,737 of OX451741.1, forward strand.
ACTCACCATGTTGAATGTAAATCTTCCATTGAGTCGCCAATTTCACCCCTTTTGATTCGAGATGAAGTTGAAGATAAGAATGATGGAATTAGGCGGTGAGAGTTCTATGGTAGAAGGAGAGAAGAACAGAGGGGGCGGTTTCGGTTAGACGAGTGAGAGAAAGATGATGTTTCTAAGTTGAGTAGAATAGAGATCGTTGAAGAACGGTAGAAGAGAGAAGATATCGTGAAAGAGAGAGAGAGGGGTATGAGTTAATGACAACATTAGGGATTTAGGGTTACTCAACCCATGTTTTCATCTGGAAAGAGGGTTGGATCCGATTCCGACCCGACCCAGTCCATCTAAGCCCAGTTTTTCTTATTTTGTTTCTTTTATAACATTTGGGCTTATACTATTTTTTTTCCTTTTAATTATTAAAGCCCAAATCCAAATTTCTTCCTTTTTATCACCCCATTATGCTGTTTACACCCACTGTAAGTTAAGTTTAGTTTATTTTATTAAATTTTCCTAGTTTTCATTAACTTAGTTTAATTAGTAATAATCAATTAAGTAATCTTTCTTTTGTTTAAATTAGACGAGTCTTAGAATTAGTTTAGTACCTTGTGAATTCAAATTTATTTTCTTATTTATATATATATATATATATATATATATATATATATATATATATATATATATATATATATATATATATATATATATATATATATATATATATATATATATATATATATATATATATATATATATATATATATATATATATATATATATATATATATATATATATATATATTAGTATAGTTTCTAGTCATTATATTTAGTTTAGCTTAACTTTAGTAATTTAGAATATCAATTTAGTTTAGATTTTAAAAATTCAATTAAATAAAATATAGTTTTAAATTAGTTTATTTTCTTAATTGGTTTAGTTTAGGACTTTGTGAATAATTGTATTAATTAAAATTTTTTATCGCTTAGTTAACTTTTTTTTAAATTATTTAGTTTCTACATGATAAAAATTCAAAAAAATAAATAATAGAATATATATATATTTTTTTATTTCCTTTTTTTCAAAATTTCTCACAAACATAAAATACCAAAAAAAAAAGTTAGAATTTAGTGTTATCCTTCTTTTAGATTTTACTTAAATAAATAAAATGCTAAAATATTATAGTATTAATTACTTTGCTAATTAATTTTATTTTATAGATTGTTTTAGTTTAATTAAATTATTCATTTTTAATTCGATTGTGTTGTATTGCTTGTTTATTTAGACTTTTAATCGCATTTTCAATTCGATCCATTCCCATTTGTAAATTTGTATCCCCATTCCCGAAAGCTCTGTAATAGCGTAGAATTTTAATTTCTGCAATTTATTGTTTTTCTTTATACTGTATAGTAATTAAGCGTGCATGGAAAGATTCAAAAATCAATCGCTAGATAACCTAATTTCAAAGACAAAATAACTTGAATCAAACACACTTTTTTCACACGCGCACCTCTAGGGTAACCTCGCTTGTTGATTCGGAAACACAGTCATGTCCCTCGAATATGGGACGCTTTAGCAAAGACCCTTCGATAAAAAAGGATCGTAGTCCCTCAATGGCCCTCGACATTGCCTTCAGTAAAACGATCTAGTCCCTTAGGAAAAATTGCTAAGGCGTCTCACAAGTTGCCTTCTATGACTGTACAAACGTCCCGCGTCTGTCCCTTCACATCCAACGGTGGAGCTTCTTACCAAATCAATGGTAAGATAGCAACGTCTAAAGGAGAAAAAGAACATTTAATACCTTTCGAGTAGGTAGATTCGCTCTTAATTGCTCGCTTGCTCACGACAAAAACATTTTACACTAACACTTTCATCTAGAAACATTTCCAAAAGACAAACACTTTTTGTACACGTTCTTACAGAGACGAGAACCATTACAAAAATATATTTTCAAAATCACCTTCAAAAACACAATACACAAACACCTCTTTAAATTATTTTTCGAAACAACACTTTGTATACGTTCTTATAGAGACAAGAACCACTGCAAAGACATTTCCAAAATACTTTCAAAAACCACGCCACAAGCACATTCAAACAAAAGCAAGTGATCTAGCGAGTAACTAAGAGCCCATGGAAAACCATGGATAAAAAGGGTGCTAACACCTTCCCTTTTCATAATCTACCCCCCGAACCCGAGAAGTAATCTCAAAAGGTCTTTCCTGTGCTTTTTTACCTTTCCTTTTGGATAAAAGAAAAGTCAGTGGCGACTTTTGCTAACCGCACAATTGCGATCAAATGCAAACGACCCGAGTCAGTTCTCCCACTGTATCACAACTGCCGCAATCGTTTTTCTGCCTAGGCCAGAGCATAACATATCTTTTCTAGCATGGAATACCGTGATTCACAATCAGTAAATTTTTTATTAAGATGATAAATGGCATACTCTTTCTTCCCCGTTTCATCTTGTTGTCCCAGAATACAGCCCATGGAATTATCTAACACTGTCAGATACATAATCAGTGGTCTTCCTTCAATAGGAGGGAGCAAGATAGGAGGTTCAAGCAGATATTCTTTAATACTTTTGAATTCCCTTTGGCAGTCATCTGTCCATACACAACCTTGATCTTTCTTTAACAACTTAAAGATCGGTTCACACATTACATTCATGTGGGAAATGAATCGGGAAATATAATTCAAACGCCCGAGGAACCCTCTGACTTGCTTTTCAGTTCTCGGTGTTGGAATTTCTTGAATTTCCTTGACTTTATCAGGGTCAACTTCAATCCCTCTCTGGCTAACAATGAAACCCAACAATTTCCCTGACCAAACACCGAAGGTACATTTATTTGGATTCAAGCGAAGGCGATACTTCCTCAAACGCTGAAATAACTTCAACAAATCTTCTACATGCCCTTCTTCAGTCCAGGATTTAGAAATCATATCATCAACCTATACCTCAGTTTCCTTGTGCATGAGATCATGAAATAGGGTTGTCATAGCCCTCTGGTACGTTGCACCAACATTCTTTAACCCTAAGGGCATCACTCTGTAACAGAATGTTCCCCAGGGTGTGATAAACGTTGTTTTTTCCATGTCCTCAGGAGCCATCCTTATTTGATTATACCCGAAAAATACGTCCATGAACGAGAAAACTTTGAATTTTTCTGTGCTATCCACTAACATATCAATGTGTGGCAACCGAAAATCATCTTTTGGGCTTGCTTTATTTAGATCTATGTAATCTAAGCACATGCGAACTTTTCTGTATTTCTTCGGTACTGGGACAATATTGGCAATCCACTGAGGGTACACTGATGTCACAAGAAAACCGACATTAATCTGCTTTAGAACTTCTTCTTTGATCCTCACTGCCATATCTGGGTGAGTTCTTCGCAACTTCTGTTTGATTGGCGGGCACTCTGGCTTCAGCAGAAAAAGGTGCTCTACAATATCTATATCTAGACCAGGAATATCTTAGTAAGAACAAGCAAATATATCCACATATTGTTTCAACATCTCAATCAACATGCTCTTCACATCAGGATGTAGCAATGCTTCGATCTTGACTTCTTTCAGATCTTTTTCTGAACCCAAATTGATTACTTCCAATGGCTCTTTATATGGCTGAATGACATTCTCCTCACGCTCAAGCAACCGTGAGACCTCTTCTGGAATCTCATCATAGTCTTCTTCTTCGGCCCCATACACATGACATTCAAAGTTGGGAGAGGGTGCAGGGTCATTGTATTTAACCGGTTTTTCAATTAATCTGCACATATGATTTATGATTATTTTTAGAAACTGACACTTATAACAAGTGATCATGCAGATTGAATTTCAGTTATTATTTATTTTGAAAGGTTTTTTCTGATTACCATTTTCCAAGAAAAAAGCAAAAAATAAAAACACAATTTGGGAAACAAAGACAACTTTTATTATTGATTTTAAAAATAAAAGCGAACAGATAAGCCCATACAATATTAATACTTTCACCTTGGGCATAGTGAAAGCTTTTTCAAAAAGATTAACAAAAAACAAATTACTTCGAAACATGTATGCAAGAGGGAACATCAATGGTGATCCAGTTCTGAATCCTAACTCTGTGCGTCACATAATTTGGCATTTCTGGCTCTGCTTCATCTTCCACAATGGCATTAATCCCGGAAACAGTTGAATGAAGATAACCCCCGCTACGAAAGATGTCTTGATACATACCTGCAGCAAACTATGGCTTCAAGCTCTTACCATTATCATTCTTCACAGAGAACCCCAAGCCAGCTCTATTCTTGTTTATAGGTGGATCAACAATCCGTCCCCATACGTTGCTATGGCCGTTACACACAACATGCTGAACATCCTTGAACGAAGTCATAGAATTCTCATTTCCTCTTATATTATCAAGGGATAAAGCTTGGAACTGGGTTCCAACAACAACTTCATCCACCTCTACAATGTTGAAAGAGGACAAATGAGATATCAATAATGCCTGTTCTCCATTTATAATTACCACTTTTTCTTCATGCACAAACTTCAACTTCTGGTGTAAAGTCGAAGTGACAGCCCTTGCCTCATGTATCCATGGCCGTCCCAGCAAGCAGCTATAAGAGGGTACAATATCCATGACCTGGAAAGTAATCTGAAACAAATGTTGGCCTATATGAATATGCAAGTCCACTCCACCAATAACAGATTTCCTTGATCCATCAAACGCTTTCACAATAATGCCACTTGGGCGCATGGGCGTTCCTTGATATTTCAAATTCATAAGTGTGCTCCTTGGTATAACATTCAATGCGGATCCATTATCAATCAACATATTGGATAATTAATCATTCTTGCAGTTCATAAAGATGTGGAGGGCCAAGTTGTGATTCCTTCCTTCATCGGGCAGTTCATCATCGTAGAAACTCAGGTTATTACATGATGTAATGTTCCCTACCACACTGCTGAATTGGTCTACAGGCATATCACTTTCCATGAAATCTTGGTCCAATACCCTCATCAAAGATTCTCTGTGAGAAGAGGAGTTCATCAATAAAGCTAAGATAGATATTTTTGAAGGAGTCTGCAGTAGCTGATCTACAATTTTGTAGTCGCTCATCTTGATTATCTTCAAAATATCACCCACCTCCTTTTCTAGCGTAGCTCCACTAAATTCACCCACTGTCTTCTTGGGTTCAACATTTTCAACAATTTTCTTTCCAGTACTAACATCTCCACGAACAACTTGTGCAAATACACGACCACTGTGGGTTACTCTGCTATTCTCAACAATATTTCCAACATTAGGCATTGGCTGGATTGGAACTTCCACACCATGCTCTAAAATTGTAGCATTATATTTGTAGGGTACATCCTTGTCTGACTTGTAGGGGATAGGACCCGGCAAACTAATCACCAATGGAGTAATAGATGGCTTGCTATGATATTCAACTTCAAAATGGGTAGGTGCACCAAAACAAGGCATAATAACATTTACTCCCTCTTCAACACACTCAGTCATTACATAGTCGTCTCTAGAAAACAATTATTCGCCTGAGGAGAAGAACTCATCCACAGAGGCATACTCATCATCTGACTCTTCTTCAGCCAAACAAACCTCAATCTCATTAACCTCATAGTAATCATTCCTTTGGCCTGTAACCTTGATTGTTCCATTATCCAATAAAAATTGAATTCCTTTCCTTACAATTGAACATCCTCGGGAGTCCCGACAACAAATTCGGCAAGATCCATATTGATGTTCTATTTGACCAACCATGTGGCAGAAAGTAGCATGCAATTGTACAAGATCCTCATTCATATGTTCCACATCAAAGATTCTGAACTCTCCAGAACATCCAAAAACCATGTTTACTTCCTCTTCATACTCTGCCCTAGTCCTGATTATGTGGATGAGGCCCTCATCCATCATCTCATGTAAATCAACCTTTATCTTGTCACAACCCTGTATATCCGTACTACAAATAGCACAACCATCATGGTCATACGTATAGTAGCTAAATTCACAGAGGTCTGCATGCATTTTCACCAAATCTCCTATAACCAAATTAACATAAAAAATCTGGAAGTCACCTGGACAACCGGCCACCATGTTCACAGCATTTTCTCCTTCATGCTTTGGTAGAGGATTATCTTTCACATTAGGGCCAACATCCTTGAAAGATAAGATACTAAACTTCACCAATTTTTGTACTTCAGTCTTCAAAGGATAGTAGTTCTCAACATTGTGCCCTGGTGCTACCTGATGAAAAGCACATGTTTTGTATGCCTTGTAATACCAAGGAAATGGTGATGGTACAATGGGAGGTGGTATGGTATGAACCAACTTCTTCTGAATTAACGTCGGGAGTAATTCTGTATAGCTCATAGGAATAGGGTAATAACTCTCCCTTCTCTGATTATACCCTTGATTCCCCTAATGCGATGGTCTCTGATAAGCAACGGTGGTTAGAGCTACACCAACAACTGGAGTTACTGATGCGACTTGTTGATGACGCTGATAATTTCTTCTAGGAGGATTAACCCTCCTTTATTGCATAACAACATTTGTATCTCCTTCCTTCTTTTTGGAAAACCCATAGGATGGCTTCTTCGTACTTCCGGCACTTTCACATTTCATTAAACGGCCCTCTCTTACAGCCTCTTCTAAATGGATACCCATGCCCACCATTTTAGTAAAGTCACTTGGTGCACTTTCTACCATCCTCTCGTAGTAGAAGGCACCCAGAGTCTTCAATAAAATCTTAGTCATCTCCTTTTCTTCCATGGGAGGAATCACTTGGGCGGCTAACTCACGCCATCTCTGTGCATATTCTTTGAATGATTCCTATCCTTTTGGACCATGGCCCTGAGTTGATCACGATCAGGCACCATGTCCATGTTATATTTTTATTGTTTGATGAATGATTCTCCTAAGTCGTCGAAAGTATGGATATTGACGTTGTCCAAACTCATAACACTTCAACGCAGCACCAACCAAACTATCCTGAAAAAAGTGAATCAGCAGATGTTGATCATCAGTGTGGGTAGACATTCTTCTTACATACATAACAAGATGAGCACGAGGACAAGTTGATCCCTTGTACTTCTCGAATTCTGGGACTTTAAACATCGCAGGTATCTTAACATTCAAGACCAAGCATAAATCATTCACATTCTTCCCGAACAATTCCTCCCCCCTGAGGGCCTTCATCTCCCTCTGCATCTTGTTAAACTGTTCTTGAAAATCATCCATTCTATCATAGAGACCCAAGCCTTCACTTGGTGGAGGAAAAGGACGATACATATCATCATTAGCGAATGGGACCATATTCAACGAAGGAGGTGCATCAGAAGTAGCATGCACCACAAGAGGTGCAGGAGTAACAATAGTCTGAACAACTGAAGTATATTGAGGACCAAGATTTAAACCTTCAGGCACACAGTTCTTTGGCATTCCCCATGGATAACCTTGAGGCATACGATTCTGAACAACAGCTGGAGTAGCAGACACAGGAACAATCGGTGCTTCAGTAGTCACCCTTGTCTGTTGAGGTTGAACACTCGGTGGCTGATTCTGAGAAGCCACCAGGGATTCCATCAGAGAGGTGAGATTGGCCATGCCGGCCTTCAGAGCAGAAACTTCCTCTCACAGCTCGCGATTCTCTTGTTCTAAGTTGTCCATCTTCCTTCTGAAATTAGCTCGAGTATTGTAGTGGTGAGACAACTTGCTGAACGAAGTAAAGAAGCTTGGTAAGACACCTGGATATGCATAACAAATGCAAGAAATATGTGCAATATGATGCATGATATGCAATGCACATGATTTATTATTTTTATTAATATTTCAAGGGACTTAAAGATTTATAGACACATTGCAAATATCAAAGTCATAACACATTTGAAATACTGAATTTTTTTACTATAATCACTTCAAAATGGATTACAAGTTTCAGTAATCCCAAGTACAAGAAGAAAATAAAGTCTAAAACCCTAAGAAGTAAAGCTGATGGAGATCACTCTATACACTGGCGCTTCCCTGTAATCCTGGCAATCTGAGCCTTCAACCTCTGGTTTTCTTCCGCATATCTGGTGGCAACCTCCTTCCAATCACCTGAATCAGGAAGTGAGCAACTAGAACCTGACAGAGGCTTAGAGGGAAATAAATCCCCTTGCCTCTCCATGCTCTCTCCAGCCCGACTCTCAAGAATCTCAATCAAGTCGTCTTTCTCTTTCAAATCTGCTCTATAGGAAATCTCTAAAGTTTGGCACTTATTCTTCTAAGCACCCTTTTCCTGCTGCATCCTGACCAAAGCAAGTTGTAGCTCTTCCACATCATCCAATAAGGGAGGAGTAGTCTTCACAAACAAGTCAGACATAGGTGATTCCCGGGAATACGACATCTTCAACTGAATAACTCTCATTTGGACCCACTGAAGATATGGCTCCAAAGAAATAGCCCCCCTAGGTCCCAAGTCTTTCCTACCCTTCCTATGAATGTGACGCCAGGCCTTCGTAATTTTCTCCCTGGCTTCCTTATGGTCTTCTCCCTCCTTCATGAAGAAACTACTCAAATGAATACTATTTAGTTTATCCCTCATCGGATAACCAAGTTGTCGTCGTGCAAGAACATGGTTGTAGTTAATTCCTCCCTTTGTACCAAGAAGAGGTACATTGGGGAAACTACCATAACCGTCGACAATCTCTACATCATGGTAAGCCCGATGATACCAATCAATATCTGAGTGAGTAAGTTCCATGATCTTAGGAGCCCAAAGGGGTTCCTTCCTGACATCCCAGAAAGCATCTTATTGAGGCATATGAGAAGTAAACCACCGGTACAACAGAGGTGTGCAACAGACAATTATCCCCCCATGATAAGAATTCCGAAGATGAGTAGAGTAATAAGCATCACCCAACAATGTAGGAACTTGGTTTCCAATCATGAAGATCCTGATAGCATTAAGGTCAACAAACTTATCCATATTAGGCAATAAAAACAATCCGTAAGCAAGTAGAGCAAAGATGGCCTTAAAAGCAACTGCACTCTTCATCCTGGCAAAATAACGAGATTTCTCCAATAAGAACTGAGCTGGTAATCCTTTAATCCCTCCTTTAGTAGTCATATGGGCTTCAACCCCAGACTTCCCCAGATGGATCAAAGCAGTATTCTCGTGTGGTTTTGGATCACCCTCCAAACCAGTAAAAGGAACACGATCGATAATAGGTAAATCCAACAGATAAGAATACTCCTCTAGTGTAGGTGTGATACGGTGGGAGAACTAACTTGAGGTTTTGCGTTTGTGTTTGCAAATGTTTCGGTTTTGCAAGAGTCGCCACCGGCTTTTTATTTTATCCAAAGGAAAGGTCAAAAAGCACAGGAAATACCTTTGAGATGTTTTCTTGAGTTCGGGGGGTAGATTATGAAAAGGGAAGGTGCTAGCACCCTTTTCATCCATGGTTTTCCATGGGCTCTTAGTTACTTGTTTAAATCACTTGCTTTGCTTTTTCAATTGTTTGAAATGGTGCTTTATATGGTTTTGAAAGTATTTTGAAAAGAGGCCTTTGTTTAGGAAATCTTTGTAATGATTCTTGTTTGTAAGAATGTATACAAAGATGTTTGTCTTTTGAAAAATGTTTCAATGTTTGAAAGTTTATTTGGAAATGTTTTGAAATTGTGTGTGTTTGTTTTGAAAATAGCAAGGATGGTTTGCAAATTGATCAAGTAACTAGGAGTTATCTACCTACTCAAAAGTCTTTCCTACACATTTTTATTCCTTTGATATTATTGTTTTACCATTGTATTTGGTAAACAACCCTATCTTTGGATGTTAAACGGGACAGGCGCGGGTCATCGTATGACCATGATAGCAATGGTGCCAAATATCTTAGCAAGTTTTTAGGGACTAAGATCATTTTTGTTTAGGAAACCAAGATAGCATCATCGAGGGACTATGATCTTTTGTTTTGTTTTGTTTTGCCAAGATACCTAGCCTGCATACCATGACCATTTTAAGGCAACAAAGTGGATGAAACCCTAGGGGTGCTTGTGTGCAAGGTGTTGTCATTTTCATGAATTTTTGTCTTGTATTAAGTCATGCTATTTGTTTGATTTTTGGTCTTTTCATTCAAAACCCTAGTTTACTATCATGGTATACGAAAGCAATAAAATGCGTAAAGTAAATCTAAACTATTACTCAATATTTTGGGGAGGGGGATACAAGTTTTGAATAGGGGGATATTGCTCAAAATAAAACCCTACAACTATTACAACCAAATTGAAATTTATTGTACAAATAAATAAATAAGCAAATATTTAAATATGCAATAAAATATAAATATGCAAAAGATGTTTTTGATTGATTTTATGTATGTAAAAATAAATTTATTTAAGTCTTAAAATAAGAAAAATAAAATGATTATTTTTGAAGGGGTGAAAACCCTAATTTTTGTTTAAAAGAAATATTGTTTTTCTAATTATTTATTTATCCATTTTTGTTTAAGAAAAATAATGATAATATATACAAAATGTTAAAAAGTTGAATATTGTATGAAAATATTATTTTAAGTGTATAAATAATAAAAATAAAAGGTATGATATTTTTATATTATTTACAAGTTTTATTTAAGAAAATAAAGTATATTAACCTAATAATTTATTTATCATGCAAAAAATAAAATAAAAAATATGATAAAATGAAAAAAATAAAGAAAATATTTTTTGTGATTTTAAATGTTCAGAAAAAATAAATAAAGTCAAAAAATATAAATTATACAAGAAAATATAAAAAATAAAAGAAAATGACCAGGGGGTGCAAAAAGTAAAAGGGGGTGCAGAAAGTAGCATGCCCAAGTGCCGGGCCCAAGCCATCTTCATCCCTAACCTCCTGCCTTAGTCTAAAACGCACGTTCTGTGTACAAAACCTGTTCTTGCTATTCTTTGCATAAAATCAAAAACTTATAACATGAAAAATGTAGCTCATGATCACACGATTTCAATGATATAAAGAACATGACCTAACTCTCAAAGACCAAAGAGAATTTTATCACCCCTAATTTCTGACCTAAAATTTTCAGTAACTTCAACAATCAAATACTCCTAGCTCAGTTAATATAAATGGAATCTAAGCATATGTACAGCTCAAGCAACTTAAAGACTACATTTTTGCTTCACAAACCTAAGCTTAATGATGCCTAAATAGAGAGATAGAAACTTGACAAATACCTTGTTCAGTTGAGTTTGGATATGGCAATGTGGGCACTTTGAGTGAGGCCTGAAGTACTTGTGAGCTTGCTTGAAGTTCCCTCAACCTTTCCCAATGCTCAGCTTGTCTTGTAGATGGCTAGAACTCCTTGCACGAGTCAACCTGCAAAGCTTCAAAATGAAAATAGTGAAGTGTGAAAATGAGCTCACAGTTGCTGGACAGGGGCCTGGATAGCTTGGATGGGATGTATTTAATGTGTTTGAAGTGGTTCAAGGCAAAACGCACGAGGCAATATTGTTTTGGAAGTGATTCTGTAGATGATGCCCTGTTTGGGCAGAAAATGGTGATTTATGTGTTTTAGGGTGTTTGAGAGGTGAGAAATTCGTGTCTTAGGCTTGCAACAATGTTCTGAACTTGTTTGAAATGATACAAAGTCTTGGTTTTATCAGATACACAAGTTGTGTGGACTTTGGGAAGTTTTCTTGCTTTTGAAGAAAAGGTGAGATGACAATGCCCAAAGCCTGTACAGGCCTGTTCCTTAGCTGCACATAGTTGGTGAACTTTGCCTGATATTTGTGGACTTTCTTTGCAGTAAGAGATTAGGTTCATGGCTCAAGATAAACAAAGTTGCTAAAAGCATGCTTTATCAAAGTAGCATTGTTACCTTTATGCCATAAATGGATTAATTCATTGTGCAAAGCTCCATAGGTCAGAACAAAACCAATAACCAATGTATTTGCATTAATTTTTTGAGTGTATAGGGGATTAGGACCTTTAAAACCAAGTACAAGCATGCTTAGGACAGATTTGCAACTTGCACCATTGTGAAAAATGCCATGGACAAAAGTGAGAAATTGCCATTTTCTTTTCTTCGATTCTCCCTAACCATAAATGATGTTGGAGAGTTCTTGGACATTTTGGAAATCTTGTAAAATGCTCTACAATCCATATTTGAAATTAATTTTGAGATTCCTCTTGGAACTAGGTGAAAAGTTACCATGAAGTTAGGTCAAAAATCTGCCTAAACTAGGGCAAAAGTTCACTAAGTTAAAAAGTTTATGGACCCTTCTTCACAAAATCATAACTTGAGATCAACGCATCTTTTGGGAAAACTTTATGAATCAAAGTTATAGATTTTGTGGAGGAATACAACTTTCATGTTGGAAGTTTTCTTTGAATCCAATTGCATCATGGTGAAAAAGTTGGGAAAAGTTGGGAAAAAATATGAAATTTTCAACACTTAGAAAATTTTTAAGTTATGAAATTTTTTTATTTTAAACCCTAATTTCCAAAATTAAGTTTCTCGGTGAACAATTTTCATGTTTTGACACATCTTGATGAAATATGATCCTTGGCACTTGATTTTGACCAAAAAGTCAAAGTTTGACTTTTCAGTGTACAGTTGATTTTTGATCAATTGACTGGAAAATTCATCTGTCAATTCAATGCATTTGAGGTCTTTTGAACCTTGTGATTAGGTCAATATGATGCCATTGAGTCCTTGAAACCATGCTTTAACCCAATTTTCCATTGACTAGGTGAAGAAAAAAAAAATCAGAAATTGCCTTTCTCCAGTCAAAACCCTAATTTTGACCATTTTGCCCTTTTGATGATCTGATCAAATTTCTTGAGGAGTTATGGTCCAAACTTGTTCAAATGGTTCATATGATTCTATAATGTTGATGTGGATAAAAAAGGTTTGACTGTGAATTGGCCATGGTTGACTTTTTCCCCAATACAGCTGATTTTTAGGTCAACTGTCTAATTGACTGGGCAAAAAAAGTGATTCAAGGCTTGAAACTTGGTATGAGAAATCTTAGAGGTCCAACATGAAGTATGAAAGTCACATGGGGCACTGGAAGTCCAAAAATCCTTGTGCAAACTCAAACCCTAATTTCAGGTTATCAGTGCAAAGAGAGGTCTTGAGTTGAGCAAACCCTGATCCTGTCTAGACTCCAAGAGGTCTTGTAAGGGGAAATCTTGATAAAATGAGAGTGCAAATTTTGGGGTACAACAGCTGCCCATGTTCAATCTTCTTGAACCTGAAGAGTTAGATTGGCGAGTTTACCGTTCGTGACTTGAAGGTAAAAGATGATTGGACACTAAAGTGCCCATAAATTTGCACTCGTCAAATTATAGTTGAGGGAATGGGCTTAAATATTCCATTTGGAGATGTGATAAAATCTTGTTGGAGATGGGCTTAAAGATGCCATCCAAGAATATTTGTTGAACTGCAAGTTGTAAGTCAAAAGAATGAGTATCAGAATGGTATCCGTGTTTGGAACGTATCTGAACTGTATCTGGAGACTGAGTCTGTATGAGCAATGGAATGGCGTCCGATTCTGGAGCGTATCTGAGCTGTAACTATACTTAAATCTAAATGAATAACAGAATGACTTCCGTGTCTGGAGTGTTTCTGTATTGTATCTGAATCTGAAATTTGAATAAGCGAAAGAATGGCATCCGTGTCTGGAGCGTCTCTGGGCTGGGAAAAAAGTCAGAATAAGTGACAGAATGGCAACCGCATCTAGGGCGTATCTGGACTGGAATCTGAATGTTGAAGTCTGAATGAGTATCAGAATGGCTTCCGTGTCTGGAGCGTATCTGTACTGTATCTTGACCTTGAATTCAGAATGAGTAATAGAATGACTTCCAAGTTTGGAGTGTATCTTTACTGTATCTGAAGTTGAAATCTGAATAAGTAACATAATGACTTCCGTGTCTAGAGTGTATTCGTACTGTATCTAAATAAGAGATCTGAATGAGTATCAGAATGACTTTCGTGTCTGGAGTGTATCCGTACTGTATCTGAATAAGAGATCTGAATGAGTAACAAAATGACTTCCGTGTCTGGAGTGTATCCGTACTGTATCTGAATAAGAGATCTGAATGAGTAACAAAATGACTTCCGTGTCTGGAGTGTATCCGTACTGTATCTGAATAAGAGATCTGAATGAGTAACAAAATGACTTCCGTGTCTGGAGTGTATCTGTACTGTATCTGAATAAGAGATCTGAATAAGTAACAGAATGACTTCCGTGTCTGGAGTGTATCCGTACTGTATCTAAATAAGAGATCTGAATGAGTATCAGAATGACTTCCGTGTCTGGAGTGTATTCATACTGTATCTGAATAAGAGATCTGAATGAGTATCAGAATGACTTCCGTGTCTGGACTGTATCCGTGCTGTATCTGAATAAGAGATCTGAATGAGTATCATAATGACTTTCGTGTCTTGAGTGTATTCATACTGTATCTGAATAAGAGATATGAATGAGTAACAGAATGACTTCCGTGTCTGGAGTGTATCTGTACTGTATCTGAATAAGAGATCTGAATGAGTAACAGAATCAATTTCGTGTCTGGAGTGTATCCGTACTGTATCTGAATAAGAGATTTGAATGAGTAACATAATGACTTCCGTGTCTGGAGTGTATCCGTACTGTATCTGAATAAGAGATCTGAATGAGTATTAGAATGACTTCCGTGTCTGGAGTGTATCCGTACTGTATCTGAATAAGAGATCTGAATGAGTATTAGAATGACTTCCGTGTCTGGAGTGTATCCGTACTGTATCTGAAATCTTTAAATATTTGTTAAAGATAGCTGTTGATCTTATCCTGAAAAAGGGTAAAATGTTAGCTGAAACACAAAGTTATGTTGCATGAAATGTATGATGCAATAAAATGTGTTTTATCAATGTTTATGATATATGAGTGTAATGTATGTACATGTGAGCTGATTCGCTATATTGCTGAGGAGAATAAATCTTTGATGGCTGGAGATAATAAAACCCTTGACTGCTGCCGGGGAAAATAAATCCTTGACCGCTGCTGAAGATTCAAAATCCTTGACTGCTGAGGATGAGAAATCCTTGGAGACTGTTAGGGATGGAAAATCCCTGACAACTTCTATGGGGATGTGAGAATCCTTCATGTCTTGAAGTTGGAGTATGATAAACAATCTGTTGTGAGAATAAATGCCAAGTGTTGCCTGAGAAACCTGCTTGGGGAATCCCGAGAACTTTGATGACCTTGGCTGGGGATTACACAATGGGAATCCTTACTCGGCTGGGGAATAGGAAAATTCTGATGGTTTTTGCAGGGAATTAAGAATGAGAATCTTTATTCTGTTGAGGAGTAATGAAAACTTTGGCGACTTCAGTGGGGAATGATGAAGACTTTGTGGGGAATAGCTATCCTGCTGGGGAGATCAGGAGTTTGGGTTGTATGGCAATCTACTGGGGAATTATCCGAAGTTGTCGTCTGGTTAGCTGTCAGGCTTCAAAGCAACTTGCTGGAAAATTATCAGGTTTTAAGATAACTCGCAGGGGAATTTGAGGAAACTGGAGTATTTCCACTAGGGTTTAAAGGTTGAAGTTTTAGCTCCGCTGGGGAAGAAAGTTTAATCTCCGCTGAAGATCTGTAGTTCAAAGTTTTGGCTCCGTTGAGGATTGGGAGTTGGAAATTTTAACTCTGATGGGAATTGATGGTTTTAAATTATAACTCCGCTGGGGATATGTATTTCAAGGTTTTAGCTCCGCTGGGGATCTAGACGATGTACTGCAGGGGATTTCTCCTGGAATAGCCTAAAGACGTTTTCCTATACTTTCAACCTGTCAGTAATTATTCTTTTCCAAATCGTTTATTTGTAAACAATGATTATATTCAAATGCATATGATCATTAATAAATCATTGGACGTTTTCAAATAAAACACAAGTGTAAAAAGGAAAAGACAAATAGTTTTCTGCACTTTGAAGTATCTTTGTATTAACTTTGTGTAAGTATTTTGTACAAAGGAGACATAAATCCTAGTAAGAGAACGTTGTCATAAAAATGAGAAAAATTTATACAAAGAAAGATGGCTATGTGTAAAAATTCCATGGGGTTCCCATTCTGCTATAGCCTTCGTAACTCTGAATATCTTGTCCATTCGTTGCTTCGTCCAAAGATGATTGGATTGATCAGAAGCCAGGAGCTTATCTGTGAAGAGATTGTCCTTAAAGTGATCCGACGAGACATAGTCATACGCTTTAATTCCCTAACGTTTTCCTGGACCACCCTTTCTGGTTTTCGATCCACCGGGAAACCCTTTTTTGCCCAAGTTGCCCTTTCGGGTTTTCACCTTGCCGGGTGTACAAATTTTTTTATTTATCCCTAACTTTTGCCTGAACCTCCCTTTCAGGTTTTCGATTCACCGGGATGCCCTTTTTTTGCCTAGGTGTGTCAACCTAGCGGGTCATTTATGCATAGTATCTTTTGACTATGTCTGCGTTTGCAGGGTGCGGCAGGTCATCACCGTCTGTTGTACCCCAAAATTTGCCCTCCCATATTCTTCAAGAAATTGCCAAATCAAGCTTCAAAATTCCCCAAGAGTTGCACAGTGCAAGAGCCTCCTAAGCAGTCAAAATTAGGATTTGTGTTCTGATCAAGAAAATGAAGTTTCCAAAGGTCCAATCAAGTCTCATATGCCTACAAATATGGTCAAGCATCCTCATATCAAGTTTCAAGACTTTCAGCACAAGATTGCACAGTCAAAAACCCTAATTGCACTACAGTCAACTGTAGGGGCAAAATGGTCATTTGACAGTCAAAAGTTCAAATTTTTGGTCAACATATCATTTTGAAGCCACAAACATCATTTGATCAATGCTTGATCATGATTCTCAAAATTTGGCTCAGAAATCATCAAGATGCAAAAGTTTCCTTATTTGGACAGTTGGAAAAGTCAACTGTAAATTGACCAGGGCATAACTTTCACATGGATTATCAGAAAAATTCCATCCAAAGCTCATTTTGAAGAGAAAGACATTTCCTACAACTCATCTTCATACTTCAAGTCCAAGAAATGCTCTCACAAAAAGTTATCAATTTCAACATTATAGGTCATTTTCAAAAGTCAACAAAAAGGGACTATAAGTCAAAGACCATAACTTGAGATTGGTAACTCAAAATGACATGGGACCAAAGACATTGGTTAGAGGACTCAAAGACCTTTCCAAAATATCTAAGAACATGAGAAAAGCTTAAAAATTGAGCAAGTTATGCCTTGTAGAAGTTGGGAAATTTTTGGATATTTTGAAAAGTCAACATTGATTCAAATGACCTAAAATTGCTAATGGGCCCATTTTTCTTCCATAATTCATCATCCATGGCATGTGCACGACCACTTGGCCCAAAGGGAAGTATTTCTTCATTTTTTATTTATTTATTTGAATTTTTATTTATAATAATTCATTTAAATCAAATTAAATATAGGAAAAATGCTTAACCTAATTTTTTCAATCTTTTTGTGCACAAAATCTACTCAATAATTCGTGTGAAATCAAATAGGGAAAGATTTGGAGAGAATTGATCTTAATTTGTACAAAAACACATGGAAAATATTTGAAAAAGATCTTGAAAATCAAATTTCCAAAAACCATGAATGCAATTGATTTGTTTGGTTTTTCTTGACCTAATTGACTCAATACATAAGCCTAAACACAACCCTAATGAGATTACACACGCAACTGCTCAGAAACCTAACAATCAAACTTGGAATTTTTGTTAAGAAACTCAAAACTGAAAACCCTTTTGCAGGCTGATTCAAGGCATAATAGTGGTTCAAACATCTTCCTGGAGGTTCACTGAATGATTCCCAATCAATATCATTCATCAAAACTCAAAGAACTGGTAATACGAACCGGACCTGTGCACAAAAAATTCCATACTCTTGCATCTCGATTCATGCACTTTTAATAAGTTTTAATATGTGATTCATACTCCTCATGCAATTCCAAAGCTAACCCAATGATTCAATTGTATTTTTATGCTGTGTACGCGATTATGCCATGCTTGTTTTCTAGGGTTTACAGGGCTTGGAATTAGGGATTTTTAATTAAGAAAAAATTAGAACCCCTGACCACCACCATTCAAATCAGCGCATCTGGACGATCTTAAACCCACCCTCGCGCTCAATTTATGAGCGTCACAGGGCCATTCGCTATTTTCTTGTATCTTACCTATGGCAACGTTTACAAAACCGTTGCTAGTTTGTTCTTGTTTCAGGAAAAATAAAACACAACGAAGAAGAAGGGTACGTGGCCAACCATGACTGGATGCTTTGAATCTTGGCGCGCGCTTTTCTGATTTAGGCCACTAGCGTTCGTTTTGTCTTATATTAATTCTCATGCATATAATATACAAAGTAAACAAATTGGCTCAGTGGCAAGCGTATTCATTGGTAAGGTACATGACCTGGGTTCGAGCCCCAGGTCTTCACTATTCCTATATTATTTTGCAATTCATACTCCCATGCAGTTTTAAGACTGGAGCGCACCATACACCTCCAGATCAGGCTTGCCACGTCCATTCTGGAGATCCAATCAAAGGCCAAGGATCAAGGCACATGGTAGGATGCAGTCAACGCTGCTACACGCTAGTGGAGAAGTCCAACAAGGCCAGCAATTTAATTGGGCTTTCACCTCCTATTTGGGGTCTGAACCCCCAGGTTTGCATATCTTTTTATTTTCTTTACTTTTTTTTGTATTATTATTTTTACTTCCTTTTTAATTATTATTTATTATTTAGCTTTATTATTTTCATAAAATACAAAACAATTAAAAAATCAGAAAAGAAAAAATATAATAAATATTTTATTTTAATATTTTTTGTAATAAATTTGCATGTAATTAAATTTAGTTTTAAATTAGGTTAATTTTAATTATTTTAATAAAAAAAATCTAAAAAAAAGCATAGAATTAGGGTTTTAATTAATTTCATCTTTTTTTTCCTTTTCTCCCATAATAATTAAATAATTTTATTTATTTTAATTAAACTTGTATATAAAAATTAGGATTAATTTAGGTTAAAAACTTCAATATTTTTCTTAATAAATTAAAAATAATTAGAATTAGGGTTAGCATCTTATTTTAATTTTAATTAACTCACTCTTTTCATTTAAATCCTAAAATACTAAAAATACCAAAAAACAAGTTCTTTCCTCCTTTTAATTTTAATTAATTCATCGTTTAATTTAATTTTGCAAAAAGGGTCCAACGCCCTCGTTTCGATTTAATTATTAATTCGCATATTATTTTATTTCGTTTAAATATTCATGTATCTCTCCCGAAGCCGTGTAAATAATTGCTCGCACTTTAATTCCTTATTTTCTTTTACTTTATTTATTTTCTGTCAAATCGGGTTCGAGAAACTTTTGGCGATGTGGACCCGCGCCTTTTGTAATAGCTTAGAATTTTATTTTTCCCGCAATATTTTTAACTGTTAATCAAAGCATGAAAGAATGTATGGACAAAATAAAAACAAGCGTAGAACACCAATAACATGACAAGACAAATACAAATGAAAACGACACACGAATCGCACACACCACCCCTAGGGTACGCCTCACTGTTGCCTTGCCTCGAAAGGTGATCGTCGAGTAGAGGATGTCTTAGTAAGTCCTCATGATCCGGGAACCTGGCATGAGGGTAGCTTCTAAGGTGTCTTCCCATTGCTCTGGTGATCACCATGTCCCGAACCTCGAATTGACCCGAACACCTCCAACGGTGGTGCTACCTACCTCTCAATGGTGGGATGACACTACTTTAAAGGACATTTACACAGACAAATTCCTTAGGGTAGGTAGACGACTCTAGATACTTGCTCTAACTTCAAAAACAAATCAAAAATACTTTTCACACCGACACCTTTTCAAAAGCTTTCGAAAGCAATTTTTCAAACACTCTTGAGGACCGATACAAGAGTCGAACTGGAATTTTCAAAGAAACTTTTTAAAACCCACAATTGAAAAGCAAATAAACCATTTTTGAAAACACAATGAGCAAGTATCTAAGAGCCCATGGATAACCATGGATAGAAAGGGTGCTAACACCTTCCCTTTCTATAATCTACCTCCCGAACCGAGAGCAATCTCTTTAAGGAATTTTTCTGTGCTTTTGTCCTTTCCATTTGGAGAAAATAAAAGACGGTGGCGACTCTTGCTTACCGCGACATTTCGCGAACCAGCGTTAAACAGTCAGTTCCAGATCCACCGATCACAGAACTTGCGACTCTGTTGGGGACTTAAACTTAAAGTGAGGTGTACCTTAGGGTTAGTTCATAACTGTGTTTTCAATTGTATTGACTTGCTTGCTTTGTTATTGTGGGACTGTCTTGGGAGTTCTATAGATCATAACCCGGATCTGGGGGATACCTTTTTGGAAATAAGCAACAAGGCTGTGAGGGAACTGTGCGGGGTATACCGACATGGTTGAAACAGTCTGCTACGTTGATGTGGCACTTTGGTGTGTACCAGTAACCCTTGAGTTCAGTCAAGGAGAGTACGGGGCCTCCGCGTGGTGTCATGAAGCATCAACAGACCTTAGGAACCTTAATTGAACTATCTTGGCCTCTTTAGGGTAGTGAGATAACTGACTTTGGTGCAGTCCGAGGTTGGTTGATACTCGATACTACACTCAATTGAGGGTTGCTTTCCTGGAATATTTCGGTCGCCAGTTCAGTGGCTAAATCGAAACGATGAACAATGAAAGCAACCCCGTGATATTGGGAACCTTAGAACCCGGTTACTTTGATTAGGACAGGTTGAACCCACCAACTTCAAGAGGGTACTACCCAGACCCCATGCTGGCCTTAAACCCTAAGGGCTTGTCTTGTGTGCCTTGTGTTCCTTACATGTTCGTCTTTGTAAATATCTGTGGTGTGTTTAAATCATAGCATCATGACATCATCCAGCATCATATGCATTGACTAACCATTTCAGGGGTTCGAATCTTCATCTTTGTTCTTGTTTTGTAGGACATGGAAACTGTTCGTAGAAAGACAATTCAAGTCAGTCTTGTAAGGATCCCTCCTCAGCTTAAGGAGCTTATATCCAGGATTCCCGAGAACTCATCATTCAGTGAAAGACATGGAAGCTTCATCAGCTTGGTCAACGCCAACATGGAGGAAGATATGATGAAGGTCCTGTTCCAGTTCTTTGACCCTCTGCATCACTGTTTCACCTTCTTGGATTATCAGTTGGTACCTACATTGGAGGAGTTCTCCCGGCTCCTGAAGATCCCTATCCTTGATCAGCTACCCTTCAACAGTACAGAAAAGGAACCTAAGCTTGAAGAGATTGCTAAAGCCTTGCACCTACAGTCATCTGACCTTAAGGGACATTGGGAAGTTAGAAGTGGTATCAAAGGGTTCTTAGCCAGGTTTCTGTTTGAAAAGGCCCATGAATGTTAGAACTCCCTTGACTTGCAAGCTTTTGAAGAAGTTGTGGCCCTCCTTGTCTACGGTCTGGTGTTGTTCCCTAATCTGGATCAGCTTATAGATATCAGTGCTGTTCAGATCTTTATGTCCAGGAATCCTATACCTACGTTGCTGGGGGACATCCTTCACTCATGTTACACTCGAACCATGAGAAAAAGAGGTGTCCTTATGTGTTGCACTCCTCTCCTGGGAAGGTGGTTTATTTCGCACCTTCCACAATCGGTCCTGAAGAATGAGCGGGGTTTGAGATGGTCACAACGGTTGATGACTCTTACACATGCGGATATACATTGGTGCCCTAGGTCCAGAGAAGATGTCACTATCATTGATCGTTGCGGGGAGTACCCTAATGTTCCTTTGCTTGGAATCAGAGGAGGTATTACTTACAGCCCATGCCTGGCTTGGAGACAGTTTGGCTATGCTCGGAGGGATGGTCCTCATGACATGTTAATTCCTGACATAGTTTTTGACTTCGACAGCGATACTCAAGGACTTCGCCAGAGATTTATCAGAGCTTGGAGGATGCCAAGTAGGATAGACAGCAAGACACTGGGGCACAGGAATTCCATCCCGTTGGAACCTTATCTCAAGTGGGTACGAGCCCGCTCCCAGAAGTTAGGGATGTCTTATCCTCATATGCTCCCAGTAATCAAAGAACCGGTCTTGGAAGGAGAAGTGTCCTACACCATTCAGCACCCTGATATGCCCACATCCTGGGAAGAGATGCAGAAGAGCTGGATCCAGCTTAAGGAGGAAAGGAATTCTCTTGAGACCAGTCTGTATGCCAGTGAAAGGAAGGTCTTGGAGCTCACTCGCCTGTTGCATGAGGAGAGGAATCTCAACACTTACATAGCTCCAAAGAGGATGCGTAGCATATTTTGGGATTGATTTGATTTTTGTATTATTCGCCCATGAGGCTTTGATGTATTAAACAATGATTCCCTTAATGATAACGTGTGTTCCTTTTTGTCTACAACAAAATTGAATTTTCGAACCCTTGAATGCATTGCATAAACACATCTCATTCATCATGTGCATAGCAGGTTTTTCCCTTTTCAGGTTGCTTACAGTTCTTCGCTATTTATTTCAGCATCATGAATCCTGACTCGTCATCAACTGAGACTTCCATCAAGGCTCTTCAGGCGCAGAATGCGCAGTTTCAAGAATTAATCAAGGGTTTGGCTCAAGGCCAAGAAGAGCTGAAGGCTATGCTCCTGAAGAAGGAGAAGAAGAAGAAGAGAAGAACTGTTCTGTTCAACTCGGGCCGAAGATTTGGAAATACTCTGCAGCAGGAAGAGGCTGGTTCTTCTGTTGGCAAGAGTACTCCTCAGGCAGAAACAAGGGTTCCTAGCCCGGTAGTCTCCGACAACGAGACGGATTTTGATGAAGAGCAGTACCCTCCTGCAGAAGACAGATACAAGCAACTGGAGGATAGGTTGAATGCCATGGAGATTCAACAGGTACCTGGGCTGGATTTCGGAGATCTGGGTTTGTCAACTGGTGTGATTATCCCTCATAAGTTCAAAGCACCATCCTTTTCTAAATATGACGGGGCGTCTTGTCCCAAGCTACATCTCAGGTCCTATGTTCGGAAGATGCAACCATACTCTGCGGATAAGAATTTATGGATCCACTTCTTCCAGGAGAGTCTTTCAGGGACTCATCTCGAATGGTTCTATCAGCTGGATGGGACCAAGGTTCGTAACTGGGAGGAGTTGGCTACTGCTTTCTATAAGCAGTATCAATATAATGCCGACCTTGCTCCTACACGTACCCAACTCCAGGGTATGTCGTTAGGATCAAGCGAAGGTTTTAAGGAGTACGCTCAAAAGTGGAGAGACCTGGCTGGCAGGGTGCAGCCTCCGTTGACTGATCGGGAGTTGGTAGATATGTTCTTAGGGACCCTATCTGGGCCGTTTTTCAACCACCTTATCGGGAATTCATCTGCAGGGTTCACTGATCTAATCTTGACTGGAGAAAGAATTGAGGCTGGGTTGAAGTCTGGAAATATTCCGAAGGGTGCATCGTCTAGCTCTGAGAAGAAACCCTTCAAAAAGGAGGCCAGTGCGGTGTATGAGCCTAGAAGGAAGGATAAACCAGAGCACCGTCAATCTGTCAGTGCATTAATGATTGCCAAGCCTGCAGCCGCTCCTCGGCAAGCTAACCAACCAAGGGCTGAGAGACCCAGAAGGGAATTCACCCGTTTGAGTATGACTTTGTCGCAGATCTTACCACAGTTGCTCTCAACCAACTTGGTAACCGTCAAAGAGGCTCCGAGGGTTGAAAATACTACATCTCCCAAGTACAACCCGAATGCTCGTTGTGCTTATCATTCTGATAGCCCGGGGCACGCCACTGATGACTGTTGGGCATTAAGGAACAAGCTGCAGGACCTTATTGACGCCAAGGAGGTACAGTTTGAGGCATCTGAGAAGCCTAATGTAGTGACAGCTCCCCTGCCTGCTCATGGAGTAAATGCTATTGGGGACGAAGACGAAGTGGATGAAGCTGAGTTCGATAGCTGGATCTACCCGGCAATCAACAGTGGACTTAATAATTGGAGTGCAAAGGACAACCTATCTGTTTCTCTTGTTACTGAGTAATGAATTCCTATGTTTTGTTATTTGTAATAAACAATAAATAAACTCTATGGCCCGGTGTCTTACCCGAGGCACCGTGGTTTTATTTGTGAGGGCATATAAATTGTCATTTCATATATCATGAATGAAAATCTTGGACGTTTTCTCGCATTGCAAATTTTATGCTCCTTTTCTGTCTTTCTTTCCTTTACATATATTTCAAAACAGCTGTATTTACACACACACTCACTCATACAGGTTTCAATCCACTCTGGATCTCACTGATAACAACTCTGCTACTGCCAGTTATGACTTCGAAAATCCGATCAACTTAGCCGAAGACGAAGGTGAAGATGATTGCGAAGTGCCTGGCGAGCTTGCAAGACTGTTGCTTCAGGAAGAGAGGGCAATTCAACCCCATGAAGAGCCAGTGGAAACAATAAACCTGGGTACTGAAGCAGACAGGAAAGAGGTAAAGATTGGTGCCAACCTAGAGCTCAGCGTGAAGCAACGGTTGACTCAGATGCTGCATGATTATATGGAGATCTTTGCCTGGTCCTACGAAGACATGCCCGGGTTGGATACCGACATTGTGGTCCATCACTTGCCAACTAGGGAAGACTGCCCTCCAGTTAAGC
This sequence comes from Vicia faba, assembly GCA_948472305.1. NCBI lineage: Eukaryota > Viridiplantae > Streptophyta > Magnoliopsida > Fabales > Fabaceae > Vicia > Vicia faba. Next base: position 625,885,393 of record OX451741.1, read on the forward strand.
AAAAGGTCCGTCGTATGTGTCCAGAGATGTCTGAGAAGATTAAAGCCGAGGTCATGAAACAGTTTGACGCTGGGTTCCTTGCTGTAACTTCTTACCCTCAGTGGGTTGCTAATGTGGTGCCGGTACCTAAGAAGGACGGTAAGGTCAGAATGTGTGTCGATTACAGGGATCTGAACAGGGCCAGCCCCAAGGATGACTTCCCCTTACCTCACATTGATGTCCTTGTTGATAATACAGCTCAACATAAAGTGTTCTCTTTCATGGATGGCTTTTCAGGTTACAATCAGATCAAGATGGCACCTGAAGACATGGAAAAGACTACATTTGTTACTCAGTGGGGCACCTTCTGTTACAAGGTCATGCCATTCGGGTTGAAGAACGCTGGGGCAACCTACCAACGCGCCATGGTTGCTTTATTTCATGACATGATCCATCATGAGATAGAAGTGTATGTTGACGACATGATCGCAAGGTCCCAGACTGAGGAAGAGCACCTAGATCATCTGCAGAAGTTGTTTGACCGATTGAAACTGTACAAGCTAAGATTGAACCCGAACAAGTGCACCTTCGGGGTAAGATCTGGGAAGTTGCTAGGCTTCGTGGTCAGTGATAAGGGTATTCAAGTGGACCCTGCTAAGGTCAAAGAGATTCAAGAGATGCCAGTTCCCAAAACAGAAAAAGAGGTCAGAGGCTTTTTAGGACGTCTGAATTACATCGCTCGGTTCATCTCGCATCTGACTGCTACCTGTGAGCCAATCTTCAAACTGCTGAAGAAAGATCAGGTAGTACGTTGGAACGATGAATGTCAGGCTGCTTTCGACAAAATCAAGGAGTATCTCCAAGAACCACCTATCCTTATGCCACCGGTTGAAGGGAAACCTCTGATACTATACCTGACAGTGCTTGACAACACAATGGGGTGTGTGCTGGGGAAACATGACGAGTCTGGCCGAAAAGAGCATGCCATTTATTACCTTAGCAAAAAGTTTACCGACTGTGAGACCCGATACTCACTGCTTGAGAAAACTTGCTGCGCTTTGGTATGGGCTGCTCGCCGGCTGAGACAGTATATGCTGACTCACACTACCTTGTTGATCTCAAAGATGGATCCTATAAAGTACATATTCGAAAAGCCTGCTCTGTCTGGGAGAATTGCAAGATGGCAAATGATCTTGACAGAATACGACATTCAGTATACAACCCAGAAAGCCATCAAGGGAAGTGTATTGGCAGACCACTTGGCACATCAGGCCGTAGATGATTATCAGTCAATGAACTTCGAATTTCCGGATGAAAGCATCATGATAGTAACTGATTGTGAAGTGCCTGGACCAGATGAAGGACCTGAACCAGGATCCCGATGGTCTATGCACTTTGATGGAGCCTCCAATGCTTTGGGAAATGGTATCGGCGCCATAATCATATCTCCACAAGGCACTCATACTCCGCTCACTGCCCGGCTATGTTTCAACTGTACCAACAACATGGCGGAGTACGAGGCATGCATCATGGGTCTTCAAGCTGCGATTGACCTAAGGATTAAGTTTCTGAGTGTTTTCGGAGATTCCGCTCTCGTGATCAATCAGATCAAAGGAGAGTGGGATACGAAACATCCGAATCTTATTCCTTACAGAGAATGTGTGTTGACCTTGATCCCCCACTTCACGAAGATAACCTTTGAACACTTTCCGAGAGAAGAGAATTAGTTGGCGGACGCGTTAGCTACAATGTCTTCTATGTTCAAAGTCAAATGAGATAATGAGGCTCCCCGGATCATCATCTGGAAACTGGACGAACTGGCATACTGTTGCGATCTCGAGACTGAGTTGGTGACTAAGAAACCTTGGTACCATGAGGTGAAGAGATATTTGGAAGCTCAGGAATACCCTGAAGGTGCCTCAGTCAATGATAAGAAATTCCTGAGAAGGTTCGCGGCAAAGTTCTTCCTTAGCAACGACATCTTGTACAAGCGAAACCATGATTCAACCTTACTGCGTTGTATGGATAAGACTGAAGCAGAAAGGATCATGGAAGAGCTACATGAAGGGACCTTTGGTACACATTCCAGTGGACATACAATGGCAAAGAAGATCCTTCGGGCAGGGTATTACTGGTCCACAATGGAAGCTGACTGCCACCAACATTCCAGGACACGCCATAAGTGCCAGATTTATGCAGACAAGGTGCATGTTCCTCCAGTTCCCCTGAATGTTCTGACTGCGCCTTGGCCGTTTGCAATGTGGGGCATAGACATGATCGGTGAGATTAAACCTACAGCATCTAATGGGCATCGCTTCATCCTGGTAGCGATTGATTATTTTACGAAGTGGGTCGAAGCAGCATCCTACGCTACGGTAACCAAGACTGTTGTGGCACGGTTCATTCGACATAACCTGATCTGTCGGTACGGCGTCCCTGAGAGAATTATTACAGACAACGGTACCAATCTGAATAACAAGATGATCGCTGAGCTCTGCGAGCAGTTCAAGATACAGCACCATAATTCTTCTCCCTACAGACCGAAGATGAATGGGGCTGTAGAAGCAGCAAATAAGAACATCAAGAAAATCGTGCAGAAGATGACAGTGACTTATAAGGATTGGCACGAGATGTTACCGTTCGCTCTACATGGGTACCGTACCTCAGCTAGGACGTCAACCGGGGCAACTCCTTTCTCTCTGGTTTATGGTATGGAGGCAGTCTTACCGATCGAAGTACAAATACCCTCTCTCCGGATAATGAAGGATGCGAATCTGAACAAAGATGATTGGATCCAGACACGACTTGATCAGCTCAACCTCATTGATGAAAAGAGACTTGCTGCTATCTGTCATGGTCAGACGTATCAGAAACGGATGATCAGGGCATTTAACAAAAAGGTCAGACCACAGGAATATCAAGTGGGGGATCTGGTAATCAAGCGAATCATCCTTCCTCAGAGTGATCCAAGGGGCAAATGGACCCCTACGTACGAAGGGCCATTTGTGGTTAAGCATGTGTTCTCAGGAGGAGCAATGATATTGACCAATATGGATGGTGACGACCTTCCTCACCCCGCCAATGCAGACATAGTAAAAAAATACTACGCATGAAAAAAGGCCCGCTAGGCTGACATGCCTAGGCAAAAATTAGGGCTTCCCTTCGAACCAAAAGGGTTCGGGCAAAATGAAGGGATGAAATGAAAAATCTGTACACCCGGCAAGTCGAAAACCTGAAAAGGCGGCTTGGGCAAAAATGGGTATCCCGGTGGACTGAAAACCCGAAAGGGCGGTCCAGGAAAAAATTAGGGATAAAAGCGTAATACTATGTCTCATTGATCACTTTGCATCCAGAATCCGGTATCTACATCAAGTTCAGACGGCATCGATCAGTCAGCTTCACCTTTAACCAAGGTCATCAAGTGATGAGACGCTCGGAGTTATAAAGGAAATAGCAGAGTGGAAACCTAGTGGATCATCCATTTCACACAGCTGTTTTATTTTCTTTTGTACAAATTTGTATAAACTCTTTTGTTCGGCGGCGTCCTCTTACTAGGACGTCAGCCTCTTGTACACAAAACGCCTATTTTCAGGCCATTCAAAAATCAATACAAATATATTTTCAGTTAAAAGTGCCAATTGTTTTTCTTTTTTCTGTTTTGTTTTGCGAAGAACGTCCAAGGTTCAATTTGTGATATATGCATTGACAATAATCTGCTAACCCATAAATATTTGCATACGAAACAAATAATTGATTACAGGTAACATTGGAAACAGGGGCAATAAAGAGTTGTCTAAGCAATCTAATTGTTCTGTCCTCCAAGGTACCAAGGGAGGTTCAGCTAAAGAACATGACCAGTACATCTTAATTCCCCAGGGAGTAAGCCAGCGAGACAGTACACTTTCTCCAAGCAGAGTTATCAAATCTTAAGGAAGTTGAGTATCCTCTGGCAGATCTCAACATTCCCCGGCAGTATACATATTCTTAACAAGCATCCCCGGCAGTCTTGGTCTAAAGATTGTTCCCCGATGGCATACAGACATTCAAAGGAATCACTTCCCCGCATATCAAAACTTCCCCAGGAGAGTCCAACCCAGTTCCCCAGGAAGGTTGGAATCCATCTCCTCAAGCAGCAAGCTTATCCCCAGTAGATTCTGGAAGTCTATCCCTCGCAGAGCACGAACGCATCGTCCGGCTTTATCCAAAGAGTTATTTCCTTAACAGGATATAACTGGGTTATCCTCAGCCAAAAGCCACGGAAAGGTCATCGTCAATACAGTTCTTTCTTATCCCCAGCGAAGTCCATTAACACTTCCAACACAACAAGAGTATCCTCGGCAAATTATTATCAACATTCAGCAAAGTACGTCTCTCCCCACAGAGTATCACTCCCCAGCAAGATCGTTAGAGTACCTTCCTCCCCGCAGAGTTATTCCATTCGCCAAGTTTATTCCCCAACGGAGTCATCTTCTCCTACCGGTATTCTTGCAACTGTCATCCAGCGGAAGCAAAATCCATTCTTCAAATATCATCCCAGGAGTGACATCCCGACACCCGTCAAGGATTTCCTTTCCTAGACGAAAAAATACATTCATAAACATCTTCATACATTATAGCATGCATATACGCATCATGAACATACAACCTCACGTATTCAGAGAGCATCTCGCACGTCATACCACATGACATCGCATACAACTAACGCTTGTCTTTTCAGGACAAAAGTACAAAATTGATTACCATCAATGGTCGCAACTAAAGGTCCGATACCTGCATCTTGCCAGGGTGTATCTATTGACGACATTACCAGATCCGATTCCTGTATCTTGCCAGGGTGTGTCTGAAGAGTTCGAGGATCCGATACCTGAATCTTGCCAGGGTGTATCCGTTGAAGACTATCATTACCAGATCCGATTCCTGTATCTTGCCAGGGTGTGTCTGAAGAGTTCGAGGATCCGATACCTGAATCTTGCCAGGGTGTATCCGTTGAAGACTATCATTACCAGATCCAATTCCTGTATCTTGCCAGGGTGTGTCTGAAGAGTTCGAGGATCCGATACCTGAATCTTGCCAGGGTGTATCCGTTGAAGACTATCATTACCAGATCCGATTCCTGTATCTTGCCAGGGTGTGTCTGAAGAGTTCGAGGATCCGATACCTGAATCTAGCCAGGGTGTATCCGTTGAAGACTAGCATTACCAGATCCGATTCCTGTATCTTGCCAGGGTGTGTCTGAAGAGTTCGAGGATCCGATACCTGAATCTTGCCAGGGTGTATCCGTTGAAGACTAGCATTACCAGATTCGATTCCTGTATCTTGCCAGGGTGTGTCTAAAGAGTTCGAGGATCCGATACCTGAATCTTGCCAGGGTGTATCCGTTGAAGACTAACATTACCAGATCCGATTCCTGTATCTTGCCAGGGTGTGTCTGAAGAGTTCGAGGATCCGATGCCTGAATCTTGCCAGGGTGTATCCGTTGAAGACTAACATTACCAGATCCGATTCCTGTATCTTGCCAGGGTGTGTCTGAAGAGTTCGAGGATCCGATACCTGAATCTTGCCAGGGTGTATCCGTTGAAGACTAGCATTACCAGATCCGATTCCTGTATCTTGCCAGGGTGTGTCTGAAGAGTTCGAGGATCCGATACCTGAATCTTGCCAGGGTGTATCCGTTGAAGACTAGCATTACCAGACTCGATTCCTGTATCTCGCCAGGGCACGTCTGAAGAATTCGAAGATCCGATTCCTGTAACCAGTCAGGACATATCTACGCAAAAGCATCTGAAAACCAGCTCCTGCAACGTGTCAGGTACTCATTTTTCTTTTGCAGGTACGCAAGTTCTCGCTAAGGAATCTCTTATGCAATCAACATTCAGATGGCATCTATAAGCCCATCATCCTATTCATCAACCTCTAAATGGCATCTGTAAGCCCATTTCCATCGCATTGCTACTATGTGAGCACAAATTTCTGGGCACTCTAGTGTTCAATCATCTTCTACCCTCGGATTACGAAAGGCACGTCAGCCAATCTGCATCCTCAGGTCTAAGAAGATTGAACAGGGGCAACTGTTGTACCCCAAAATTTGCCCTCCCATATTCTTCAAGAAATTGCCAAATCAAGCTTCAAAATTCCCCAAGAGTTGCACAGTGCAAGAGCCTCCTAAGCAGTCAAAATTAGGATTTGTGTTCTGATCAAGAAAATGAAGTTTCCAAAGGTCCAATCAAGTCTCATATGCCTACAAATATGGTCAAGCATCCTCATATCAAGTTTCAAGACTTTCAGCACAAGATTGCACAGTCAAAAACCCTAATTGCACTACAGTCAACTGTAGGGGCAAAATGGTCATTTGACAGTCAAAAGTTCAAATTTTTGGTCAACATATCATTTTGAAGCCACAAACATCATTTGATCAATGCTTGATCATGATTCTCAAAATTTGGCTCAGAAATCATCAAGATGCAAAAGTTTCCTTATTTGGACAGTTGGAAAAGTCAACTGTAAATTGACCAGGGCATAACTTTCACATGGATTATCAGAAAAATTCCATCCAAAGCTCATTTTGAAGAGAAAGACATTTCCTACAACTCATCTTCATAATTCAAGTCCAAGAAATGCTCTCACAAAAAGTTATCAATTTCAATATTATAGGTCATTTTCAAAAGTCAACAAAAAGGGACTTTAAGTCAAAGACCATAACTTGAGATTGGTAAATCAAAATGACATGGGACCAAAGACATTGGTTATAGGACTCAAAGACCTTTCCAAAATATCTAATAACATGAGAAAATCTTAAAAATTGAGCAAGTTATGCCTTGTAGAAGTTGGGAAATTTTTGGATATTTTGAAAAGTCAACATTGATTCAAATGACCTAAAATTGCCAATGGGCCCATTTTTCTTCCATAATTCATCATCCATGGCATGTGCACGACCACTTGGCCCAAAGGGAAGTATTTCTTCATTTTTTATTTATTTATTTGAATTTTTATTTATAATAATTCATTTAAATCAAATTAAATATAGGAAAAATGCTTAACCTAATTTTTTCAATCTTTTTGTGCACAAAATCTACTCAATAATTCGTGTGAAATCAAATAGGGAAAGATTTGGAGAGAATTGATCTTAATTTGTACAAAAACACATGGAAAATATTTGAAAAAGATCTTGAAAATCAAATTTCCAAAAACCATGAATGCAATTGATTTGTTTGGTTTTTCTTGACCTAATTGACTCAATACATAAGCCTAAACACAACCCTAATGAGATTACACACGCAGCTGCTCAGAAACCTAACAATCAAACTTGGAATTTTTGTTAAGAAACTCAAAACTGAAAACCCTTTTGCAGGCTGATTCAAGGCATAATAGTGGTTCAAATATCTTCCTGGAGGTTCACTGAACGATTCCCAATCAATATCATTCATCAAAACTCAAAGAACTGGTAATACGAACCGGACCTGTGCACAAAAAATTCCATACTCTTGCATCTCGATTCATGCACTTTTAATAAGTTTTAATATGTGATTCATACTCCTCATGCAATTCCAAAGCTAACCCAATGATTCAATTGTATTTTTATGCTGTGTACGCGATTATGCCATGCTTGTTTTCTAGGGTTTACAGGGCTTGGAATTAGGGATTTTTAATTAAGAAAAAATTAGAACCCCTGACCACCACCATTCAAATCAGCGCATCTGGACGATCTTAAACCCACCCTCGCGCTCAATTTATGAGCGTCACAGGGCCATTCGCTATTTTCTTGTATCTTACCTATGGCAACGTTTACAAAACCGTTGCTAGTTTGTTCTTGTTTCAGGAAAAATAAAACACAACGAAGAAGAAGGGTACGTGGCCAACCATGACTGGATGCTTTGAATCTTGGCGCGCGCTTTTCTGATTTAGGCCACTAGCGTTCGTTTTGTCTTATATTAATTCTCATGCATATAATATACAAAGTAAACAAATTGGCTCAGTGGCAAGCGTATTCATTGGTAAGGTACATGACCTGGGTTCGAGCCCCAGGTCTTCACTATTCCTATATTATTTTGCAATTCATACTCCCATGCAGTTTCAAGACTGGAGCGCACCATACACCTCCAGATCAGGCTTGCCACGTCCATCCTGGAGATCCAATCAAAGGCCAAGGATCAAGGCACATGGTAGGATGCAGTCAACGCTGCTACACGCTAGTGGAGAAGTCCAACAAGGCCAGCAATTTAATTGGGCTTTCACCTCCTATTTGGGGTCTGAACCCCCAGGTTTGCATATCTTTTTATTTTCTTTACTTTTTTTTGTATTATTATTTTTACTTCCTTTTTAATTATTATTTATTATTTAGCTTTATTATTTTCATAAAATACAAAACAATTAAAAAATCAGAAAAGAAAAAATATAATAAATATTTTATTTTAATATTTTTTGTAATAAATTTGCATGTAATTAAATTTAGTTTTAAATTAGGTTAATTTTAATTCTTTTAATAAAAAAAATCTAAAAAAAAGCATAGAATTAGGGTTTTAATTAATTTCATCTTTTTTTTTTCCTTTAATCCCATAATAATTAAATAATTTTATTTATTTTAATTAAACTTGTATATAAAAATTAGGATTAATTTAGGTTAAAAACTTCAATATTTTTCTTAATAAATTAAAAATAATTAGAATTAGGGTTAACATCTTATTTTAATTTTAATTAACTCACTCTTTTCATTTAAATCCTAAAATACTAAAAATACCAAAAAACAAGTTCTTTCCTCCTTTTAATTTTAATTAATTCATCGTTTAATTTAATTTTGCAAAAAGGGTCCAACGCCCTCGTTTCGATTTAATTATTAATTCGCATATTATTTTATTTCGTTTAAATATTCATGTATCTCTCCCGAAGCCGTGTAAATAATTGCTCGCACTTTAATTCCTTATTTTCTTTTACTTTATTTATTTTCTGTCAAATCGGGTTTGAGAAACTTTTGGCGATGTGGACCCGCGCCTTTTGTAATAGCTTAGAATTTTATTTTTCCCGCAATATTTTTAACTGTTAATCAAAGCATGAAAGAATGTATGGACAAAATAAAAACAAGCGTAGAACACCAATAACATGACAAGACAAATACAAATGAAAATGACACACGAATCGCACACACCACCCCTAGGGTACGCCTCACTGTTGCCTTGCCTCGAAAGGTGATCGTCGAGTAGAGGATGTCTTAGTAAGTCCTCATGATCCGGGAACCTGGCATGAGGGTAGCTTCTAAGGTGTCTTCCCATTGCTCTGGTGATCACCATGTCCCGAACCTCGAATTGACCCGAACACCTCCAACGGTGGTGCTACCTACCTCTCAATGGTGGGATGGCACTACTTTAAAGGACATTTACACAGACGAATTCCTTAGGGTAGGTAGACGACTCTAGATACTTGCGCTAACTTCAAAAACAAATCAAAAATACTTTTCACACCGACACCTTTTCAAAAGCTTTCGAAAGCAATTTTTCAAACACTCTTGAGGACCGATACAAGAGTCGAACTGGAATTTTCAAAGAAACTTTTTAAAACCCACAATTGAAAAGCAAATAAACCATTTTTGAAAACACAATGAGCAAGTATCTAAGAGCCCATGGATAACCATGGATAGAAAGGGTGCTAACACCTTCCCTTTCTATAATCTACCTCCCGAACCGAGAGCAATCTCTTTAAGGAATTTTTCTGTGCTTTTGTCCTTTCCATTTGGAGAAAATAAAAGACGGTGGCGACTCTTGCTTACCGCGACATTTCGCGAACCAGCGTTAAACAGTCAGTTCCAGATCCACCGATCACACCGTCCATGGTGGTTAAGATCATTGCCCCACCAGAAAAGATGTTTTTGATCATAAATGGTCCTTCGTAGGTAGGAGTCCATTTGCCCCTGGGATCACTTTGCGGCAAGATGACCCGCTTGATTACCAAATCCCCGACTTGATATGTCTGGCGTCTGACTTTCTTGTTGAAAGCCTTGATCATCCGTTTTTGATACGTCTGACCGTGGCAAACAACAGTAAGCCGCTTTTCGTCAATCAAGTTAAGTTGATTAAGCCGGGTCTGAATCCAACCGTCTTCACTCAAACCAGCATCTTTCATGATTCTCAAAGAGGGAATCTGAACCTCGATAGGTAAAACAGCTTCCATGCCGTATACCAAAGAATAAGGTGTTACCCCAGTTGATGTACGCGCCGTGGTACGGTACACGTGGAGAGCAAATGGTAACATCTCATGCCAGTCCTTGTAGGTGACTGTCATCTTCTGGATGATCTTCTTGATATTTTTGTTCGCAGCTTCGACAACACCGTTCATCTTTGGCCGATAGGGAGATGAATTATGATGTTGAATCTGGAACTGCTTGCACAAGGTGGTGATCATAGTGTTGTTAAGGTTCGTGCCGTTGTCGGTGATGATCCTTTCGGGGATACCGTACCGGCAAATGAGATTCTGCTTGATGAAGCGAGCAACCACATTCTTAGTAACAGATGCAAAGGAAGCTGCTTCAACCCACTTGGTGAAGTAGTCAATGGCCACCAGAATGAAACGGTGTCCATTGGATGTTGTAGGCTTGATCTCCCCAATCATTTCGATCCCCCACATAGCGAACGACTAAGGAGCTGTTAAGACATTAAGAGGAACTGGAGGTATATGTACCTTGTCCGCATAGATTTGACATTTGTGACAAGTGCGGGAATGTTGATAGCAATCGGCTTCCATGGTAGACCAGTAATATCTCGCCCGCAGGATCTTCTTAGCCATCGTATGCCCGCTAGAGTGGGTGCCAAAGGTACCATTGTGCAATTTAGCCATAATCTGTTCAACTTCAATCTTGTCCACACAATGGAGCAGAATGCAATCATGATTGCTCTTGTACAGGATACCATTGCTCAGGAAGAACTTAGCTGAGAATCTCTTTAAGAACTTTTTGTCGTTGACTGAAGCTCCTTCAGGGTATTCTTGAGCTTCGAGATACCTTTTGACTTCGTGAAACCAAGGTCGGTCCACTACTTCTTCGGTATTAATCTCATGACAATGTGTAGGTTCGTCCACCCGTTCAATGGTGATTTGGGGAGCCTCATTATCCCAGTTAAGTTTAAACATGGATGACATTGTAGCTAGAGCATCTGCTAGCTGATTTTCTTCTCGCGGGAAGTGCTCGAAGGTAATCTGCTCGAAATGTGGTAACAATGTCAAGACATGTTCTTTGTAAGGGATGAGATTGGGATGTTTAGTGTCCCACTCTCCTTTGATCCGACTGATGACCAAAGCTGAGTCTCCAAACACAACCAAAGATTTGATTCCCAAGTCTATGGCAGCCTTGAGACCAAAGATACAAGCTTCATACTCAGCCATGTTGTTCGTGCAGTTGAAGCAGAGTCTGGCGGTGAAAAGAGTATGGCAACCTTCTGGAGAAATGAGTACCACGCCGATACCGTTGCTAAGTGCATCGGAAGCCCCATCAAAGTACAGGGTCCATCAGGATCCTTGTTCAGGTCCGTCATATGGCCTGGAATCTTCAACATTGTCCAACGTCATAATGTCTTCGTCGGGGAAGTCGAACTTCATGGATTGATAATCTTCGACAGCTTGATGAGTGTGATATGGTGGGAGAACTGACTTGAGGTTTTGTGTTTGTGTTTGCAATTGTGCGGTTTAGTAAGAGTCGCCACCGACTTTTTATTTTATCCAAAGGAAAGGTCAAAAAGCATAGGAAAGACCTTTGAGATGTTTTCTTGGGTTCAGGGGGTAGATTATGAAAAGGGAAGGTGCAAGCACCCTTTTCATCCATGGTTTTCCATGGGCTCTTAGTTACTTGTTTTAGATCACTTGCTTTTTCTTTTCAATTGTTTGAAATGGTGCTTTGTGTGTGGTTTTGAAAATGCTTTGAAAAAGAGGCCTTGTCTTAGGAAACCTTTGTAATGATTCTTGTTTGAATATATACAAAGGTGTGTGTCTTTTTTGAAAAGATATTTCAATGTTTTGAAAGTTTATTTTGAAATTGTGTTGTGGAGTGTGTTTGAAAATGGCAAGGATGTTTTGTAAGCTTTTGATCAAGTAACTAAGAGTTGTCTACCCTATTTTACTCAAAGATCTTTATTATGTTTTTAACCCTTTTGACAGTGTTATTTCACCATTGCATTTGGTGAACAACCTTGTGTTAGGATGTTAAACGGGACAGGCGCGGGTCATCGCATACAATCATTGAAAGTAACTTGTGAGATGCTCTAGCAATTTTGTAATGGACGAGATCGTTTTATCGAAGGCAACATCAAGGGTCATCGAGGGACTACGATCTTTATTTATCGAAGGGGCATTTTTCTAGAATGTCTCATAATTGAGGGACATGATTGCATTTTCCGAAGCAACAAGTGAGGTTACCCTAGAGGTGCAAGTGTGCATTGTGTTTGTCATTTTCATGCATTTTGTCTTGTATTAGGTCATCTAGCGATTGATTTTAGATTTTCGCATACAAACCCTAATCTCTAGTCATGTCATATTTGAAAGGCATAAAGTGCAAGAATTAAATTCTAAGCTATTACAAAAGTATCCGGGGATGGGGGTACAATTATTTACAAATGGGGATGAGTTTCACAAGAATAATAATGTCCCAAATATTATGGGTTACAACCAAATCGAATCGTCGCAATTCAAATATAAAGCTATAACAAAACATAAAAATAAAGAGAATAAAAAAATATTATGAGATGCATGTATTTATTTAAAAATAAACAAAGAAAATCTAACCTAAGAAAGATTAAGTATTATTATTATTATTTGGTTTTAATTAATTATGAAAAGAAAAAGTTTTAAAGAAAGAAAAATTACTTAATTAATGTTTCTATTATTTTTATATTTTTTTTAATCAATAAAAAGGGTCAAAGAAAACCAAAATTATTTAAATCAAACTAAATATTCTTTTTTGTATTTTCATTGTATTAAACAAGATTAATAAAGAAAAAATAAAAATTAACTCAAAAGAAAGTAAAACAAAATTTATTTAGTGTTTTTTATTAACTAAAAGAAAGAAAACAAATTATTTTAAGAAAATAAATACTACTAATATTATTAAAAAAAACGAATTAATGAAATAAAAAAAAGGTTAGTGTTTGGTGAATCAAAAGAGATTAAAGAAGGAAATGGGCTTAGGTTTATTGTTGGGCCCAAGTGAAAAATGGAAGAAGGAACAAAAAGGGGTCAGAATGGAGACAAGAGGGGGGTGCGCTGGTAAAACGTATATTGGGCTTAAGCATTTGTTTGGGGCGAAGGCCCAGATGACAAGTTTGTACAACATTGGTTAGGGGTTCGTTCATTTAGCAGATTAGGGTTTGTTGTTTGGCTTTGCAGCGACGCCCCTTTCGTTCTTCTTCTCCTCTTCATCTCTTTCATGACACATGCGCTGATTCTCTCCCTACACCCTAGCTACCGGAGCGCCACCCTCTCTCACTCTCTTCCTTCTCACAGTGGCCCACAGTTTTGGTTCTAACATGGTACGATTCGTTATCTTTTCTTTCGCATTTTACAGTTGTGTTCATTTGTTTGCATGTTCATGTTTTGCTTTACAATTAGCCTTTTAATCTATGATGTTTTATGCAGTAAGGGTTTGAGGAAAATTTACCTTGAGCTTTTTTCTAGAAAGTGGAGGGAGAGAGATGTGAGACGGAGGCGCTCCTTGGAGGCTAGGGGGAGGATGGAGATGAGATGATGGTCGCACTTATGGTAATCTCTCTTTGGTCCTTTAAGATTTGTTTGATGATGAAGATTTTCTGAAAATTGATTGTTTGTTGATTGTTGATGATGAATTTGATTATGAAACCCTATTTGCTTTGCTTCTGAATCTCTTCCTCTTTTTTGGCTTGTTAATGATGATTTGATTCTGAAACTGTTTGTTTTTTGCTTCCAAAACTCTTTCCTCTTCTTGATGATGAATGTGTTTCTGAAGCTTTTGATATTGTTGTTGTTGATGATAAACTTGATTCTGAAACTGTGTTTTCGTTGATTTTGTTGATGATGAAGAAAATTCTAAAACTTGTTGTTTTTGTCACTTCTGAACCTCTCTTCTTCTTTCTTGGCTATTTGATGTTGATGATGTTGAGAAAATATGAAGCTTGTTGTTTTTGTCACTTCTGAACCACTCTTCTTCTTTCTTGGCTATTTGAAGTTGATGATGAAATCTGAAACTGTTTCTTTATTGATGTTGAGATTTGGTTGATGATGAAACTTGTTACAAGTTTCTGAAACCTTGTCTGTTGATGGTTTGCTGGCTTGGAGTTTGTTTGGGCAAGCTTGGCTTGTTTGATTCACTTACAGTTTTGCTTGCCTTTGAGTTTGTACAGATGTTTGCAAGCTTGTGCATGTTTTTGTTGTAACTTTGGTACAGTTTGTGTTTTTCTGGCTAGACTGTGTTTGAGGCAGCTTGTGCAGGTTTGGAAAATTTGTGTTTAGTTTGTGTAGCTTGCAGTTTTGTAAGGTTTAAGGGTTTTGTAGTTTGTTTACAGGCTTGCTGTAGTTTGTTTGGTTTTTGATGCTGCTTGTGCAGGTTTATGGTTTGAGCAGTTTGGTCATTTTGATGACAGGTTGTCTTGTTTTTGGATATTGGGTTTGGATACTGTCACAGGTTTTGGTTTGAAGGTTTTGGTTGATGTTATTCTATAGGTTGTTTGGTTTGTCACAGTTTGTGTGACTTGCTGTAGGCTTTGGCTTGTGATTTTGCAGTTTGAACTGCAGATTTTGGCAAGCAGGTTGAGAAGCTTGGTTGGTTTGTAGTTTGAACTGCAGGCTTTTGCTTGTTTGCAAGTTGTGCAGGTTTTTGTGGCCAAGTATTATTCTTCTCCTTTAGACTGTTATGCAGCCCTTTTGTTTTATATCTCTTTGTTATTAGACTTGTGACAGCCTGCTTTAGCCAAACTTCAAACTTTTCACAAAAGGTCCTCTCTCTCTCTCTCTCTCCAATAAGCACTTTTGCTTTGTTTATTATATTTTTCTGAAAAGTTTTCCCCTGGGAAATGATGATGGTTTTGATAAGTCTTTGACTTGTGAATTGGTTTTTCTCTGCCTTTGCCTTCTATTTTCTGCTGTACTTTCTGTACTTGTATGCTTTTCTGACTGCATACTTTCTGCATTGTACTTGGTAGCTTCCAATTGCTTTGTAACTCAGTTTGCTTTAGTTGCTGACTTTGTACAATTTTTATGCTTGCAATGTTACTTTGTATGCCATATTTAGCAATGCATCTTGACTTGTTTTGTAACTCAGTTTGCTTTACTTTAGTATGCTTTGGTTACTGCCTTTGCAATGTTGTGCAGTGCTTAGACAGTTTGAAATTTGGCGCCTTGGTTTGCCTTTGCGATGCCTATGTTTTTGCATTTGAACCAATTGTATGCTTGCATCTTTTACTTTTCTCTTTGTGAACCAAGAAGAGCGATCTTCTTGGGATTTTCAAAGAGGAAAATAAAACATGATGAACAATAGCTCACTGATTCCGGGCGACAAACTTTAATGATGACTTTCTTTTCTTTCTTTTCATTTGAAAATTCTTGTACTAATTTTCTTTTCCTTTGTCTTTTGCAGGTGAGCACCAATTGGATGATAGAGAAAACAGTAGAAGCCAGAGATCTTGAGCATGGAAACATTGGAGCTTAGGAGACTTAGGCTTAGATTAGATAGGCTCTTTTTTCATTTATTGTAAACATTTATTTCTTTTTTAAAATACTATAAGTTGTAAAAAACATACAATATTAAAAAATAATAAATTATCTTTTTGTAACAATATTTGAAAATGAATAAAAGAGTCTTTATCCAAAAGAAATATTTCTACTGTTGTACCCCAAAATTTGCCCTCCCATATTCTTCAAAATTTGCCAGGTCAAAACCTCAAAATTCCCCAAAGGTTGCACAGTTCAAGGGCCTCATAACAGTCAAAAATTAGGGTTTTGGTTCTGACAAGGAAAATGAAGTTTCCAAGGGTCCAATCAAGTCTCACATGCCTATAAACATGGTCAAGCATCCTCATACCAAGTTTCAAGACTTACAACACAAAATTGCACAGTCAAAAATCCTAATTGCACTACAGTCAACTGCAGGGGCAAAATGGTCATTTGACAGTCAAAAGTCCAAATTTTTGGTCAACATCTCATTTTGAAGCCACAAACATCATTTGATCAATGCTTGATCATGATTCTCAAAGCTTGGCTCAAAAAGTCTCAAGATGCAAAAGTTTCCATATTTGGACAGTTGAAAAAGTCAACTGTAAATTGACCAGGGCATAACTTTCACATGGATTATCAGAAAAATCCCATCCAAAGCTCATTTTGAAGAGAAAGACATTTCCTACAACTCCTCTTCATACTTAAAGTCCAAGAAATGCTCTCACAAAAAGTTATCAATTTCAACATTATAGGTCATTTTCAAAAGTCAACAAAAAGGGACTTTAAGTCAAAGGCCATAACTTGAGATTGGTAAATCAAAATGACATGGGACCAAAGACATTGGTTAGAGGACTCAAAGTCCTTTCCAAAATGTCCAAGAACATGAGCAAAGCTTAAACATTGAGCAAGTTATGCCTTGTGGAAGTTTGGAAATTTTTGGATATTTTGAAAAGTCAACATTGCTTCAAATGACCTAAAATTGCTAATGGGCCTCTTTTTCTTCCACAATTCATCATCCAAGGCATGTGCACGACCATTTGGCCCAAAGGGAAGTTTTTTACCATTTTTATTTATTTATTTGGATTTTTAATTATTAATAATTCATTTAATTAAATTAAATAGGTGAAAAATACCAAACCTAATGTTTTGAATCTTTTTGTGCATAGAATAGGATCAATATTTCGTGTACAATCAAATATGGAAGGAATTATGGTGATTGGATATGATTGAGACCAAATATGCATGAAAAGATTGAAAAAATAATGCATGGAAAATCAAATATTTTCTCATCAATTCTTTGATTCCTTGGACCTCTTTTCCAACCCTAATCGTTCATACATACATATACATGCTAACCCTATTCAGAAGAAGCTCCAAGCTACGCCATAGACAAAGAATCAAACTCACACTTTTGCCTAAAATTTTCAAAACTGAAAACAGGGTTCCAAGAGGTTTCAAGCCAAAATAATTGTCTTATCACCTTCCTGAGACATCAAGCAACGCATTTGAATCACTTTCCACGCCCCTAATGCCCAGAATTGGTGAATAGGATTCACACTTTTTCATATTTTTTTCATAATCGTGTTTTAAGATTTAGGCATTTTCATTGCATTTCTTTGATGAATTCATACTAATTGATGTGTTCTGAAGCTAACCACATATTTCAATTGAGTTTTTATGCATTATTGAAGGATTCACCATGAAAGGACCTTAGGGTTTTTCAGCGTTCAAATTAGGGGTTTCTTGATACTGTAAAATTAGAGAACTTCAAGGCCATGGTTGAAATCAGCACGCTTAGACGAAAACAATGGAACCCTCGCGCCTAATTTATGAGGCCATGTGGCCTATTCGCTATTTTTTAGAAAGGTGTTTTTGGGGACGGTTCAAAACCGTTGCCCATTCTTTTTGTGTTTCAGGAAAAACAAAAGCGAGGAAGACGAAGGCTAGGTGGCCAGCGTTGGTTGGTTCGTTCAAATTTTCGCGCTGGAATTCCACTAACCCTTATTTTCGCTTATGTTTTTTGTGTATTATTTTATATACAAAGCGCGTTGGATAGCTCAGTGGTGAAGCGTGGCATTGGTAATCTTCAGGACCTGGGTTCGAGCCCCAGGTCCTCACCCCTTTCATATTATTTTTCCTTTAATTGTTATCCCATGCAGATTCAACACAAGATTCCACCATATGCTCCTCAATCCAATGCGCCACATGTCCCAAGGCACTCAATCAAGGGCCAGGATCCAGAGACCATGGTGAACCTCAGTCAACACACATGCGCGCTAGTGGAAAAGTCAAAGAGGCCAAAGGTTAATGGGCCTAAATTCCTGGATTTCACCTCCTACCGGGGACAGAACCCCCCAAGGTTTGCAAGTCTTTTTATATTTTTTTTTCATTTTTTATTTTAATTCAATTATTATTTTTAATTAGTTAATTAATTTAATTATTTTTCATAAAAAACATAAAAACAATAAAAAATCAGAAAAAAGATAAAAATAAGTATTTTATTTAATATTTTAATATTTTGTAAATAAAACCTTTATTAATTAATTAGTTTTAATCTAGGGTTAATCTTAATATTTTTCAATAAAACTTAAAAATTCATAGAATTAGGGTTTCAAATCTTTTTCATTCTTTTTTTTTCCTTTTTTCACCATGATTAAATATTATTTATTTTTATAAATCAAGTTGCCATTAATTAATTAGGCTTAATTTTAGATAATTGTCGTATTTTCTTAATAAAATAAAAATTGTAGAATTAGGTTTTTAATTTCATTAAATTCTCATAAATACAAAAAAAAACCAAACATAATTTCTTTTTTCTTTAATTTAATTAATTTGCTAATAATTTAATTTCCTTGAAAAGGGTCCAACGCCCTCGTTTCTAATCTTAATTCAATTCGCGTATTTATTTCTTTTTCATTTAAATTTTATGTACCTCTCCCAAAGCCTTGTAAACTCGGACATTTTAATCTTTCACACTTTACTTTAATTTTCTGTCAAATCGGGTCCTGGAAATTTTGGTGATGTGGACCCGCGCCTTTTGTAATAGTCTAGAACTTTACCTCTTTCGCACTTTTTAACTGTTAAATAAATGCATGCAAGAATGAATGACAAAAATAAAAACAACGCGTAGATCACCAATACATGACAAGACAAAATAAATGAAAACGACACACAAATCACACACCACCCCTAGGGTACGTCTCACTGTTGCCTTGCCTCGAAAGGTGATCGTCGAGTAGAGGATGTCTTAGTAAGTCCTCATGATCCGGGAACCTGGCATGAGGGTAGCTTCTAAGGTGTCTTCCCATTGCTCTGGTGATCACCATGTCCCGAACCTCGAACTGACCCGAACACCTCCAACGGTGGTGCTACCTACCTTTCAATGGTGGGATGGCACTACTTTAAAGGACATCTACACAGACGAATTCCTTAGGGTAGGTAGATTCTCGTAGATACTTGCTCTAATTTCAAAAACAAATCAAAAATACTTTTCACACCGACACCTTTTCAAAAAGCTTTCGAAAGCAATTTTTCAAACACTCTTGAGGACCGATACAAGAGTCGAACTGGAATTTTCAAAGAAACTTTTTAAAACCCACAGTTGAAAAGCAAACAAACCATTTTTGAAAACACAAATGAGCAAGTATCTAAGAGCCCATGGATAACCATGGATAGAAAGGGTGCTAACACCTTCCCTTTCTATAATCTACCTCCCGAACCGAGAGCAATCTCTTTAAGGAATTTTTCTGTGCTTTTGTCCTTTCCATTTGGAGAAAATAAAAGACGGTGGCGAATCTTGCTTCCGCGACATACGCGATCCAGCGTTAAACAGTCAGTTCCAGATCCACCGATCACAGAACTGGCGACTCTGCTGGGGATACTTATAAAGTGAGGTGTACCTTAGGAATAAGATCACTTATGTTTTCAATTGTTGTGCTTGTTTGCTTTAAATTGTGGGACTGTCTTGGGAGTTCTATAGATCCTAACCCGGATCTGGGGATACCTTCTTAGAAAGTAGCAACAAGGCTGTGAGGGAACTGTGCGGGGTATACCGACATGGTTGAAACAGTCTGCTACGTTGATGTGGCACTTTGGTGTGTACCGATAACCCTTGAGTTCAGTCAAGGAGAGTACGGGGCCTCCGCGTGGTGTCATGAAGCATCAACAGACCTTAGGAACCTTAATTGAACTATCTTGGCCTCTTTAGGGTAGTGAGATAACTGACTTTGGTGCAGTCCGAGGTTGGTTGATACTCGATACTACACTCAATTGAGGGTTGCTTTCCTGGAATATTTCGGTCGCCAGTTCAGTGGCTAAATCGAAACGATGAACAATGAAAGCAATCCCGTGATATTGGGACCCTTAGAACCCGATTACTTCTGATAGGACAGGTTGAACCCACCAACTTCAAGAGGGTACTACCCAGACCCCATGCTGGCCTTAAACCCTAAGGGCTTGTCTTGTGTGCCTTGTGTGCCTTACATGTTTGTCTTTGTAAATATCTGTGGTGTGTTTAATCATAGCATCATGACATCATCCAGCATCATATGCATTGACTTACCATTTCAGGGGTTCGAATCTTCATCTTTGTTCTTATTTCGTAGGACATGGAAACTGTTCGTAGAAAGACAATTCAAATCAGTCTTGTAAGGATCCCTCCTCAGCTTAAGGAACTTATATCCAGGATTCCCGAGAGCTCTTCATTCAGTGAAAGACATGGAAGACTCATCATCTTGGTCAACACCAACATTGAGGAAGATATGATAAAGGCCCTGTTCCAGTTCTTTGACCCTCTGCATCACTGTTTCACCTTCTTGGACTATCAGCTGGTACCTACATTGGAGGAGTTCTCCCGGCTCCTGAAGATCCCTATCCTTGATCAACTGCCCTACAACGGTACGGAAAAGGAACCCAAGCTTGAAGAGATTGCTAAAGCCTTGCACCTACAGTCATCTGACCTCAAGGGACATTGGGAATTTAGAAGTGGTATCAAAGGGTTCTTAGCCAGGTTTCTGTTTGAAAAGGCCCATGAATGTTGGAACTCCCTTGACTTACAAGCTTTTGAAGAAGTTGTGGCCCTCCTTGTCTATGGTTTGGTGTTGTTCCCTAACCCAGATCAGCTTATAGATATCAGTGCTGTCCAGATCTTTATGTCCAGGAATCCTATACCTACGTTGCTGGGGGACATCCTCAACTCATGTTACACTCGAACCATGAGAAAAAGAGGTGTCCTTATGTGTTGCACTCCTCTCCTGGGAAGGTGGTTTATTTCGCACCTTCCACAATCAGTTTTGAAGAACGAGCGGGGTTTGAGATGGTCACAACGGTTGATGACTCTCACGCATGCAGATATACATTGGTGCCCTAGGTCTAGAGAGGATGTCACTATCATTGATCGTTGCGGAGAGTACCCTAATGTTCCTTTACTTGGAATCAGAGGAGGTATTACTTACAACCCATGCCTGGCTTGGAGACCGTTTGGTTATGCTCGGAGGGATGGTCCTCATGACATGTTAACTCCTGACATAGTTTTTGACTTCGACAATGATACTCAAGGACTTCGCCAGAGATTTATCAGAGCCTGGAGGATGCCAAGTAGGATAGACAGTAAGACACTGGGGCACATGAACTCCATCCCGTTGGAACCTTATCTCAAGTGGGTACGAGCCCGCTCCCAGAAGTTAGTGATGCCTTATCCCCATATGCTCCCTGTGATCAAAGAGCCAGTCTTGGAAGGAGAAGTGTCCTACACTATTCAGTACCCTGATATGCCCACATCCTGGGAAGAGATACAGAAGAGCTGGATCCAGCTTAAGGAAGAACGGAATTCTCTTGAGACCAGTCTACATGCTAGTGAAAAGAAGGTCTTGGAGCTCACCCGCCTGTTGCATGAGGAGAGGAATCTCAACACTTACATAGCTCCAAAGAGGATGCGTAGTATATTTTGGGACTGATTTGCTTTTGTATTATTTTGCCCATGAGGCTTTGATGTATTGAACAATTATTTCCTTAATGATAACGTGTGTTCCTTTTTGTCTACAACGAATTTGAACTTTCGAACCCTTGAATGCATTGCATAAACACATATCATTCATCATGTGCATAGCAGGTTTTTCTTCTTTTCAGGTTGCTTACAGTTCTTCGCTGTTTATTTCAGCATCATGAATCCTGACTCATCATCAACCGAGATGTCCATCAAAGCTCTACAGGCGCAGAATGCGCAATTTCAGGAACTAATCACGGGTTTGGCTCAGGGCTAAGAGGAGCTGAAGGCTCTGCTCCTGAAGAAGGAAAAGAAGAAGAAGAGAAGAACTGTTCTGTTCAACTCGGGCCGAAGGTTTGGCAACACTCTGCAAAATGAAGAGGCTGGTTCTTCCATTGGCAAGGGTACTCCTCAAGCAGAAAAAGGTCCTAGTCCGGTAGTCTCTGACAACGAGACTGATTTTGATGAAGAGCAGTATCCTCCTGCAGAAGACAGATACAAGCAGTTGGAAGACAGGTTGAACCCTATGGAGATACAACAGGTACCTGGGCTGGATTTTGGAGATTTGGGTTTGTCTACTGGTGTGATCATTCCTCGTAAATTCAAAGCACCATCTTTCACTAAGTACGACGGGGCGTCTTGTCCCAAGCTACATCTCAGGTCCTATGTTCGGAAGATTCAACCGTACTCAGTGGATAAGAATTTGTGGATCCATTTCTTCCAGGAGAGTCTTTCAGGGACTCATCTCGAATGGTTCTATCAGCTGGATGGGACCAAGGTTCGTAACTGGGAGGAGTTGGCTACTGCTTTCTATAAGCAGTATCAGTATAATGCCGACCTTGCCCCTACACGTACCCAACTCCAGGGTATGTCGTTAGGTTCAAGCGAAGGTTTCAAAGAGTACGCTCAGAAGTGGAGGGATCTGGCTGGCAGGGTGCAGCCTCCGTTGAGTGATCGGGAGTTGGTAGACATGTTCTTGGGGACCCTATCTGGGCCGTTTTTCAACCATCTTATCGGTAACTCGTCTGCAGGGTTTACCGATCTTATTCTGACTGGAGAGAGAATTGAGGTTGGGTTAAAGTCTGGTAAGATTCCGAAGGGCGCATCTACAAGTTCAGAGAAGAAACCCTTCAAGAAGGATGCTAGTGCTGTGTACGGGTCCAGGAGACAAGAGAAATCTGAGCGCCACCAATCTGTCAGTGCGGTAATGATTGCTAAGCCTGCTGCTGCTCCTCGGCAAACCAATCCTCAAAGGACTGAAAGGCCCCGTAGAGAGTTCACCCGTTTGAGCATGACCCTATCCCAAATCTTGCCGCAGTTACTATCCACCAATCTAATGACTACCAGAGAGGCGCCAAAGGCTGTGAACACTGCCTCCCCCAAATACAACCCAAATGCCCGCTGTGCTTATCACTCCGATAGCCCGGGGCATTCCACTGATGACTGTTGGGCCTTAAGGAACAAGCTGCAGGATCTTATTGACGCCAAGGAGGTACAGTTTGAGGCATCTGAGAAGCCTAATATAGTGACAGCTCCCCTGCCTGCTCATGGAGTGAATGCTATCGGGGAGGATAATGAAGTGGATGAAGCTGAGTTCGACAGCTGGATTTACCCGGCAACCGACAGTGGATCTAGCAATTGGAGTGCAAAGGACAATCTACCTGTTTCTCTTGTTACCGAGTAATGAATTCCTATGTTTTTGGCATTTGTAATAAACAATAAATTGAACTTTATGGCCCGATGTCTTACCCGAGGCACCGTGGTTTCATTTGTGAGGGCATATAAACTGTCATTTCATATATCATAAATAAAAATCTTGGACGTTTTCTCGCATTTCAAATCTTATGCTCCTTTTCTGTCTTTTCTTCCTTTATACATATTTCAAAACAGCTGTATTTACACACACTCACTCATACAGGTTTCAATCCACTCTGGATCTCACTGGTAACGACTCTGCTACTGCCAGTTATGACTTCGAAAATCCGATCAACTTAGCCGAAGACGAAGGTGAAGATGATTGCGAAGTGCCTGGAGAGCTTGCAAGACTGTTACTCCAGGAAGAGAGGGCAATTCAACCCCATGAAGAGCCAGTGGAAACGATAAACTTGGGTACTGAGGCAGACAGGAAAGAGGTAAAGATTGGTGCCAACCTAGAGCTCAGCGTGAAGCAACGGTTGACTAAGATGCTACATGATTATATGGAGATATTCGCCTGGTCCTACGAAGACATGCCCGGGTTGGATACCGATATTGTGGTCCATCACTTGCCTACTAAGGAAGACTGCCCGCCGGTTAAGCAAAAGGTCCGCCGTATGCGTCCAGAAATGTCTGAGAAGAGTTAAGCCGAGGTTATGAAACAGTTTGATGCTGGGTTCCTTGCAGTGACTTCTTACCCTCAGTGGGTTGCCAATGTGGTGCCGGTACCGAAGAAGGACGGTAAGGTCAGAATGTGTGTTGACTACAGGGATCTGAACAGGGCCAGCCCCAAGGATGACTTCCCCTACCTCACATTGATGTCCTTGTTGATAATACAGCTCAGCATAAGGTGTTCTCTTTCATGGATGGTTTTTCAGGCTACAATCAGATCAAGATGGCACCTGAAGACATGGAAAAGACTACATTTGTTACTCAGTGGGGCACCTTCTGTTACAAGGTCATGCCTTTTGGACTAAAGAACGCTGGGGCAACCTACCAACGTGCCATGGTTGCTTTATTTCATGACATGATCCATCATGAGATAGAAGTATATGTTGACGACATGATTGCAAGGTTCCAGACTGAGGAAGAGCACCTAGATCATCTGCAGAAATTGTTTGACCGGTTGAAACTGTACAAGCTGAGGTTAAACCCGAACAAGTGCACCTTCGGGGTCAGATCCGGAAAGTTGCTAGGTTTCGTTGTAAGTGATAAGGGTATTCAAGTGGACCCTGCCAAGGTTAAAGCTATTCAAGAGATGCCAGTTCCTAGGACAGAGAAGGAAGTCAGAGGCTTTTTAGGACGCCTGAATTACATTGCTCGATTCATCTCGCATCTAACTGCTACCTGTGAGCCAATCTTCAAGCTGCTGAAGAAAGATCAGGTAGTACGCTGGAATGATGAATGTCAGGCTGCTTTTGACAGAATCAAAGAGTATCTCCAAGAACCACCCATCCTTATGCCACCGGTTGAAGGGAGACCTCTGATATTATATCTGACAGTGCTTGACAATTCAATGGGGTGTGTGCTGGGGCAGCATGACGAGTCTGGCCGAAAAGAGCATGCCATTTATTACCTTAGCAAAAAGTTTACCGACTGTGAGACCCGATACTCACTGCTCGAGAAAACTTGCTACGCTTTGGTATGGGCTGCTCGCCGGTTGAGACAGTATATGCTGACTCATACCACCTTGTTGATCTCAAAGATGGATCCTATAAAGTACATATTCGAAAAGCCTGCTCTGTCTGGGAGAATAGCAAGATGGCAAATGATCTTGACGGAATATGACATTCAGTACACGACCCAGAAAGCCATCAAGGGAAGTGTATTGGCAGACCACTTGGCACATCAAGCAGTAGACGACTATCAGTCAATGAATTTCGAGTTCCCGGACGAGAGCATTATGATAGTGACTGATTGTGAAGTACCTGGACCGGATGAAGGACCTGAGGAAGGATCCCGATGGTCTATGCACTTTGACGGAGCCTCCAATGCTTTGGGTAACGGTATCGGCGCCATAATCATATCCCCTCAAGGCACTCATACTCCACTCACTGCCCGACTATGTTTCAACTGTACCAACAACATGGCGGAGTATGAGGCATGCATCATGGGTCTTCAAGCTGCGATCGACCTAAGGATCAAGTTTCTGAGTGTTTTCGGAGATTCCGCTCTTGTGATCAATCAGATCAAAGGAGAGTGGGATACGAAACATCCGAATCTTATTCCTTATAGAGAATGTGTGTTGACCTTGATCCCCCACTTCACGAAGATAACCTTTGAACACTTTCCAAGAGAAGAGAATCAGTTGGCGGACGCGTTAGCTACAATGTCTTCTATGTTCAAGGTCAAATGGGATAATGAGGCTCCCCGGATCATCATCTGGAAACTGGACAAACCGACATACTGTTGCGATCTCGAGACTGAATTGGTGACTGAGAAGCCTTGGTACCATGAGGTGAAGAGATATTTGGAAGCTCAGGAATACCCTGAGGGTGCCTCTGTCAATGATAAGAAGTTTCTGAGAAGGTTCGCAGCGAAGTTCTTCCTTAGCAACGGCATCTTGTACAAGCGAAACCATGATTCAACCTTACTGCATTGTGTGGATAAGACTGAAGCAGAAAGGATCATGGAAGAGCTACATGAAGGGACCTTTGGTACACATTCCAGTGGACATACAATGGCAAAGAAGATCCTTCGGGCAGGGTATTACTGGTCCACAATGGAAGCAAACTGCTACCAACATTCCTGGACATGCCATAAGTGCCAGATTTATGCAGACAAGGTGCATGTTCCTCCAGTTCCTCTGAATGTTCTGACTGCGCCTTGGCCGTTTGCAATGTGGGGCATAGACATGATCGGTGAGATTAAACCTACGGCATCTAATGGGCATCGCTTCATCCTAGTGGCGATTGATTATTTTACAAAGTGGGTTGAAGCAGCTTCCTACGCTACGGTAACCAAGACTGTTGTGGCACGGTTCATTCGGCATAATCTAATCTATCGGTACGGCGTCTCAGAGAGGATCATTACAGACAACGGTACCAATCTGAATAATAAGATGATCACTGAGCTCTGCGAGCAGTTCAAAATACAGCACCACAATTCTTCTCCTTACAGACCGAAGATGAATGGGGCTGTAGAAGCAGCAAATAAAAATATCAAGAAAATCGTGCAGAAGATGACAGTGACTTATAAAGATTGGCACGAGATGTTACCGTTCGCTCTACATGGGTACCGTACCTCAGCTAGGACGTCAACCGAGGCAACTCCTTTCTCTTTCGTTTATGGCATGGAGGCAGTCTTACCGATCGAAGTGCAAATACCCTCTCTCCGGATAATGAAGGATGCAAATCTGAACGAAGATGATTGGATCCAGACACGACTTGATCAACTAAACCTCATTGATGAAAAGAGACTTGCTGCCATCTTCCACGGTCAGACGTATCAGAAACGGATGATCAGGGCATTTAACAAAAAGGTCAGACCACAGGAATATCAAGTCGGGGATCTGGTAATCAAGCGAATCATCCTTCCTCAGAGTGATCCAAGGGGCAAATGGACCCCTACGTACGAAGGGCCATTTGTGGTTAAACATGTGTTCTCAGGAGGAGCCATGATTCTAACCAATATGGATGGTGACGACCTTCCTCACCCCGCCAATGCAGACATAGTAAAAAGATACTACGCATGAAAAAGACCCGCTAGGCTGACATGCCTAGGCAAAAATTAGGGCTTCCCGGCGAACCAAAAGGGTTCGGGCAAAATGAAGGGATGAAATAAAAAAATCTGTACACCCGGCAAGTCGAAAACCTGAAAAGGCGGCTTGGGCAAAAATGGGTATCCCGGTGGACTGAAAACCCGAAAGGGAGGTCCAGGCAAAAGTTAGGGATAAAGCGTAATACTATGTCTCGTTGGATCACCTTGCATCCAGAATCCGGTATCTACATCAAGTTCAGACGGCATCGATCAATCAGCTTCACTTTCAACCAAGGTCATCAAGTGATGAGACGCTCGGAGTTATAAAGGCAATAGCAGAGTTGAAACCCAGTGGGATCATTCATTTCACACAGCTGTTTTATTTTCTCTTGTACAAAATTCGTATAAACTCTTTTGTTCGGCGGCGTTCTCTTACTAGGACGTCAGCCTCTTGTACACAAACGCCTATTTACAGGCAATTCAAAATCAACATAAATCACTTTTCAGTTAAAAGTGCCAATTGTTTTTCCTTTTCTGTTTTGTCCTGCGAAGAACGTCCAAGGTTTAATTTGTGATATATGCATTGACAATAATTTGCTAACTCATGAATATTTGCATACGAAACAAAGGATTAATTACAGGTAACATTAGAAACAGGGGCAATAAAGAGTTGTCTACGCAATCTAAATTGTTCTATCCACTAAGGTACCAAGGTAGGTTCAACTAAAGAACATAACCAGATATCCTAATTCCCCAGAGAGTGAGCCAGCCAGTCAGAGCACTCTCAGGCAAATCTATTGTCAAACCTTAAGGAAGTTGGGTATCCTCCCGCAGAACTCAAACATTCCCCAACAGCAATATACATATTCTTAACAAGCATCCCCGGCAGTCTTGGTCTAAAGATTGTTCCCCGGCGGTATATCAAACATTCAGTGGAGCCTTTTCCCAATACAGTTCAAAACTTCCCCAGGAGAGTCCAGCCCAGTTTCCCCAGGAAAGTTAGAATTCATCTCCCCAAGCAGTAAGCTTATCCCCAGTAGATTCTGGAAGCTTAGCCTCGCAGAGCACGAACGCGTCTCCTGGGTTTATTCAAAGAGTTATTTCCTTACCAGGATATAACTGGGTTATCCTCAGCCAAAAGCCACGGAAAGGTCGTCGTCAACACAATCTTTCTTATCCCCAGCGAAGTCTATTAGCACTTCCAACACAACAATGGTATCCCCAGCAAGTTATTATCAACAGCTCAGCAAAGTACCTCTCTCCCCACAGAGTGTTGTTTTCCAGCAAGATCGCTAGAGTACTTTTCTCCCCGCAGAATAATCCATTTGCCAAGTTTATTCCCCAACGGAGTTATCTTCTCCTACCGGTATTCTTGCAACTATCATCCCCAGCGGAGGCAAAATGTATTCTCCAACATCAGCCCAGGAGTGACTTCCCGGCACCCGTCAAGGATTTACTTCCCTAGACGAAAACATACATTCCTAAACATCACATACATCATTATAGCATGCATATACGCATCATATCTTACAAATCTCATTTATGTTGAGAACATCATTGCTTGATCCATATCATGCATTGCATATGACTGACCTTTACCTTTCAGGAAAGATCCAGTTAAGCTCTCAGCTATATCCAAGACCTAGACCGGTTCAGTTAAATCGACTCCAAAGATTTCTCTGTTTCTTATCCAGTCAAAGGCCTTCTCTGGTTCAGTCAGATCGACCCTAAGATCTCCCTGTCTCTTATCCAGTTGAAGACATTTCAAGACCTAGACCGGTTCAGTTAATCGACCCTAAGATTCTCTGTTTCTTATCCAGTCCAAGGCCTTCTCTAGTCCAGTTAAATCGACCCCAAACAGATTTTCCTGATAAAGACTCAGTAGAAGTTATCCAAGATTCTCTCAGTGATTGCTATTGAGGTTGTAGTCGCCTATGGTTCTCTCCCCGATCCTGCGGAGGTGGTAATCCCAAGATTTGCTCAACGATTGCTGTTGAAGTTGAAGTTATCCAAGATTCTCTCAATGATTGCTATTGAGGCTGTAGTCGCCTATGGTTCTCTCCCCGATCCTGCGGAGGTGGTAATCCCAAGATTCGCTCAACGATTGCTGTTGAAGTTGAAGTTATCCAAGATTCTCTCAATGATTGCTATTGAGGTTGTAGTCGCCTATGGTTCTCTCCCCGATCCTGCGGAGGTGGTAATCCCAAGATTCGCTCAACGATTGCTGTTGAAGTTGAAGTTATCCAAGATTCTCTCAATGATTGCTATTGAGGTTCTAGTCGCCTATGGTTCTCTCCCCGATCCTGCGGAGGTGGTAATCCCAAGATTCGCTCAACGATTGCTGTTGAAGTTGAAGTTATCCAAGATTCTCTCAATGATTGCTGTTGAGGTTGTAGTCGCCTTTGGTTCTCTCCCCGATCCTGCGGAGGTAGTAATCATCCCAAGATTTTCTCAACGATTGCTGTTGAGGTTAAAGTCATCCAAGGTTCTCTCACCGTTCCTGTTGAGGTAGTAACCATCCCTGGTTCATTCATCACCGTTTGAAGCTCCAGATCCAGCTCCTGTAACCAGTCGGGACACATCTACACAAGAGTTTGAAGACCACTCCTATAACAGGTCAGGTAATCATTTTTCTTTTGCAGGTACGCAAGTTCTCGCTAAGGAATCTCTTACGCGATCAACACCCAGATGGCATCTATAAGCCCATCCACCTTCCATCATCTCTTAGCATGGCATCTATAAGCCCATCATCCTATCCAGCAATCTCCAAATGGCATCTATAAGCCCATTCCCCACCATCACTGCTACTATGTAAGCGCAAATTTCTGGGCACTCTAGTGTTCAATCATCTTCCACCCTCGGATTACGAAAGGCACGTCAGCCAATCTGCATCCTCAGGTCTAAGAAGATTGAACAGGGGCAACTGTTGTAGCCCAAAATTTTCCCTCCCATATTCTTCAAAATTTGCCAGGTCAAAACCTCAAAATTCCCCAAAGGTTGCACAGTTCAAGGGCCTCCTAATAGTAAAAAATTAGGGTTTTGGTTCTGACAAGGAAAATGAAGTTTCCAAGGGTCCAATCAAGTCTCACATGCCTATAAACATGGTAAAGCATCCTCATACCAAGTTTCAAGACTTACAGCACAAAATTGCACAGTCAAAAATCCTAATTGCACTACAGTCAACTGCAGGGGCAAAATGGTCATTTGATAGTCAAAAGTCCAAATTTTTGGTCAACATCTCATTTTGAAGCCACAAACATCATTTGATCAATGCTTGATCATGATTCTCAAAGCTTGGCTCAAAAAGTCTCAAGATGCAAAAGTTTCCATATTTGGACAGTTGAAAAAGTCAACTGTAAATTGACCAGGGCATAACTTTCACATGGATTATCAGAAAAATCCCATCCAAAGCTCATTTTGAAGAGAAAGACATTTCCTACAACTCCTCTTCATACTTCAAGTCCAAGAAATTCTCTCACAAAAAGTTATCAATTTCAACATTATAGGTCATTTTCAAAAGTCAACAAAAAGGGACTTTAAGTCAAAGGCCATAACTTGAGATTGGTAAATCAAAATGACATGGGACCAAAGACATTGGTTAGAGGACTCAAAGACCTTTCCAAAATGTCCAAGAACATGAGCAAAGCTTAAACATTGAGCAAGTTATGCCTTGTGGAAGTTTGGAAATTTTTGGATATTTTGAAAAGTCAACATTGCTTCAAATGACCTAAAATTGCTAATGGGCCTCTTTTTCTTCCACAATTCATCATCCAAGGCATGTGCACGACCATTTGGCCCAAAGGGAAGTTTTTTACCATTTTTATTTATTTATTTGGATTTTTAATTATTAATAATTCATTTAATTAAATTAAATAGGTGAAAAATACCAAACCTAATGTTTTGAATCTTTTTGTGCATAGAATAGGATCAATATTTCGTGTACAATCAAATATGGAAAGAATTATGGTGATTGGATATGATTGAGACCAAATATGCATGAAAAGATTGAAAAAATAATGCATGGAAAATCAAATATTTTCTCATCAATTCTTTGATTCCTTGGACCTCTTTTCCAACCCTAATCGTTCATACATACATATACATGCTAACCCTATTCAGAAGAAGCTCCAAGCTACGCCATAGACAAAGAATCAAACTCACACTTTTGCCTAAAATTTTCAAAACTGAAAACAGGGTTCCAAGAGGTTTCAAGCCAAAATAATTGTCTTATCACCTTCCTGAGACATCAAGCAACGCATTTGAATCACTTTCCACGCCCCTAACGCCCAGAATTGGTGAATAGGATTCACACTTTTTCATATTTTTTTCATAATCGTGTTTTAAGATTTAGGCATTTTCATTGCATTTCTTTGATGAATTCATACTAATTGATGTGTTCTGAAGCTAACCACATATTTCAATTGAGTTTTTATGCATTATTGAAGGATTCACCATGAAAGGACCTTAGGGTTTTTCAGCGTTCAAATTAGGGGTTTCTTGATACTGTAAAATTAGAGAACTTCAAGGCCATGGTTGAAATCAGCACGCTTAGACGAAAACAATGGAACCCTCGCGCCTAATTTATGAGGCCATGTGGCCTATTCGCTATTTTTTAGAAAGGTGTTTTTGGGGACGGTTCAAAACCGTTGCCCATTCTTTTTGTGTTTCAGGAAAAACAAAAGCGAGGAAGACGAAGGCTAGGTGGCCAGCGTTGGTTGGTTCGTTCAAATTTTCGCGCTGGAATTCCACTAACCCTTATTTTCGCTTATGTTTTTTGTGTATTATTTTATATACAAAGCGCGTTGGATAGCTCAGTGGTGAAGCGTGGCATTGGTAATCTTCAGGACCTGGGTTCGAGCCCCAGGTCCTCACCCCTTTCATATTATTTTTCCTTTAATTGTTATCCCATGCAGATTCAACACAAGATTCCACCATATGCTCCTTAATCCAATGCGCCACATGTCCCAAGGCACTCAATCAAGGGCCAGGATCCAGAGACCATGGTGAACCTCAGTCAACACACATGCGCGCTAGTGGAAAAGTCAAAGAGGCCAAAGGTTAATGGGCCTAAATTCCTGGATTTCACCTCCTACCGGGGACAGAACCCCCCAAGGTTTGCAAGTCTTTTTATATTTTTTTTTCATTTTTTATTTTAATTCAATTATTATTTTTAATTAGTTAATTAATTTAATTATTTTTCATAAAAAACATAAAAACAATAAAAAATCAGAAAAAAGATAAAAATAAGTATTTTATTTAATATTTTAATATTTTGTAAATAAAACCTTTATTAATTAATTAGTTTTAATCTAGGGTTAATCTTAATATTTTTCAATAAAACTTAAAAATTCATAGAATTAGGGTTTCAAATCTTTTTCATTCTTTTTTTTTCCTTTTTTCACCATGATTAAATATTATTTATTTTTATAAATCAAGTTGCCATTAATTAATTAGGCTTAATTTTAGATAATTGTCGTATTTTCTTAATAAAATAAAAATTGTAGAATTAGGTTTTTAATTTCATTAAATTCTCATAAGTACAAAAAAAACCAAACATAATTTCTTTTTTCTTTAATTTAATTAATTTGCTAATAATTTAATTTCCTTGAAAAGGGTCCAACGCCCTCGTTTCTAATCTTAATTCAATTCGCGTATTTATTTCTTTTTCTTTTAAATTTTATGTACCTCTCCCAAAGCCTTGTAAACTCGGACATTTTAATCTTTCACACTTTACTTTAATTTTCTGTCAAATCGGGTCCTGGAAATTTTGGCGATGTGGACCCGCGCCTTTTGTAATAGTCTAGAACTTTACCTCTTTCGCACTTTTTAACTGTTAAATAAATGCATGCAATAATGAATGACAAAAATAAAAACAACGCGTAGATCACCAATACATGACAAGACAAAATAAATGAAAACGACACACAAATCACACACCACCCCTAGGGTACGTCTCACTGTTGCCTTGCCTCGAAAGGTGATCGTCGAGTAGAGGATGTCTTAGTAAGTCCTCATGATCCGGGAACCTGGCATGAGGGTAGCTTCTAAGGTGTCTTCCCATTGCTCTGGTGATCACCATGTCCCGAACCTCGAACTGACCCGAACACCTCCAACGGTGATGCTACCTACCTTTCAATGGTGCGATGGCACTACTTTAAAGGACATCTACACAGACGAATTCCTTAGGGTAGGTAGATTCTCGTAGATACTTGCTCTAATTTCAAAAACAAATCAAAAATACTTTTCACACCGACACCTTTTCAAAAAGCTTTCGAAAGCAATTTTTCAAACACTCTTGAGGACCGATACAAGAGTCGAACTGGAATTTTCAAAGAAACTTTTTAAAACCCACAGTTGAAAAGCAAACAAACCATTTTTGAAAACACAAATGAGCAAGTATCTAAGAGCCCATGGATAACCATGTATAGAAAGGGTGCTAACACCTTCCCTTTCTATAATCTACCTCCCGAACCGAGAGCAATCTCTTTAAGGAATTTTTCTGTGCTTTTGTCCTTTCCATTTGGAGAAAATAAAAGACGGTGGCGACTCTTGCTTCCGCGACATACGCGATCCAGCGTTAAACAGTCAGTTCCAGATCCATCGATCACAGAACTGGCGACTCTGCTGGGGATACTTATAAAGTGAGGTGTACCTTAGGAATAAGATCACTTATGTTTTCAATTGTTGTGCTTGTTTGCTTTAAATTGTGGGACTGTCTTGGGAGTTCTATAGATCCTAACCCGGATCTGGGGATACCTTCTTAGAAAGTAGCAACAAGGCTGTGAGGGAACTGTGCGGGGTATACCGACATGGTTGAAACAGTCTGCTACGTTGATGTGGCACTTTGGTGTGTACCGGTAACCCTTGAGTTCAGTCAAGGAGAGTACGGGGCCTCCGCGTGGTGTCATGAAGCATCAACAGACCTTAGGAACCTTAATTGAACTATCTTGGCCTCTTTAGGGTAGTGAGATAACTGACTTTGGTGCAGTCCGAGGTTGGTTGATACTCGATACTACACTCAATTGAGGGTTGCTTTCCTGGAATATTTCGGTCGCCAGTTCAGTGGCTAAATCGAAACGATGAACAATGAAAGCAATCCCGTGATATTGGGACCCTTAGAACCCGGTTACTTCTGATAGGACAGGTTGAACCCACCAACTTCAAGAGGGTACTACCCAGACCCCATGCTGGCCTTAAACCCTAAGGGCTTGTCTTGTGTGCCTTGTGTGCCTTACATGTTTGTCTTTGTAAATATCTGTGGTGTGTTTAATCATAGCATCATGACATCATCCAGCACCATATGCATTGACTAACCATTTCAGGGGTTCGAATCTTCATCTTTGTTCTTGTTTCGTAGGACATGGAAACTGTTCGTAGAAAGACAATTCAAATCAGTCTTGTAAGGATCCCTCCTCAGCTTAAGGAACTTATATCCAGGATTCCCGAGAGCTCTTCATTCAGTGAAAGACATGGAAGAATCATCAGCTTGGTCAACACCAATATTGAGGAAGATATGATAAAGGTCCTGTTCCAGTTCTTTGACCCTCTGCATCACTGTTTCACCTTCTTGGACTATCAGCTGGTACCTACATTGGAGGAGTTCTCTCGGCTCCTGAAGATCCCTATCCTTGATCAACTGCCCTACAACGGTACGGAAAAGGAACCCAAGCTTGAAGAGATTGCTAAAGCCTTGCACCTACAGTCATCTGACCTCAAGGGACATTGGGAAGTTAGAAGTGGTATCAAAGGGTTCTTAGCCAGGTTTCTGTTTGAAAAGGCCCATGAATGTTGGAACTCCCTTGACTTACAAGCTTTTGAAGAAGTTGTGGCCCTCCTTGTCTATGGTTTGGTGTTGTTCCCTAACCCAAATCAGCTTATAGATATCAGTGCTGTCCAGATCTTTATGTCCAGGAATCCTATACCTACGTTGTTGGGGGACATCCTCAACTCATGTTACACTCGAACCATGAGAAAAAGAGGTGTCCTTATGTGTTGCACTCCTCTCCTGGGAAGGTGGTTTATTTCGCACCTTCCACAATCAGTTTTGAAGAACGAGCGGGGTTTGAGATGGTCACAACGGTTGATGACTCTCACGCATGCAGATATACATTGGTGCCCTAGGTCTAGAGAGGATGTCACTATCATTGATCATTGCGGAGAGTACCCTAATGTTCCTTTACTTGGAATCAGAGGAGGTATTACTTACAACCCATGCCTGGCTTGGAGACAGTTTGGTTATGCTCGGAGGGATGGTCCTCATGACATGTTAACTCCTGACATAGTTTTTGACTTCGAAAATGATACTCAAGGACTTCGCCAGAGATTTATCAGAGCTTGGAGGATGCCAAGTAGGATAGACAGTAAGACACTGGGGCACAGGAACTCCATCCCGTTGGAACCTTATCTCAAGTGGGTACGAGCCCGCTCCCAGAAGTTAGTGATGCCATATGCTCCCTGTGATCAAAGAGCCAGTCTTGGAAGGAGAAGTGTCCTACACTATTCAGTACCCTGATATGCCCACGTCCTGGGAAGAGATACAGAAGAGCTGGATCCAGCTTAAGGAAGAACAGAATTCTCTTGAGACCAGTCTACATGCTAGTGAAAAGAAGGTCTTGGAGCTCACCCGCCTGTTGCATGAGGAGAGGAATCTCAACACTTACATAGCTCCAAAGAGGATGCGTAGTATATTTTGGGACTGATTTGCTTTTGTATTATTTTTCCCATGAGGCTTTGATGTATTGAACAATTATTTCCTTAATGATAACGTGTGTTCCTTTTTGTCTACAACGAATTTGAACTTTCGAACCCTTGAATGCATTGCATAAACACATATCATTCATCATGTGCATAGCAGGTTTTTCTTCTTTTCAGGTTGCTTACAGTTCTTCGCTGTTTATTTCAACATCATGAATCCTGACTCATCATCAACCGAGATGTCCATCAAAGCTCTACAGGCGCAGAATGCGCAATTTCAGGAACTAATCATGTGTTTGGCTCAGGGCCAAGAGGAGCTGAAGGCTCTGCTCCTGAAGAAGGAAAAGAAGAAGAAGAGAAGAACTGTTCTGTTCAACTCGGGCCGAAGGTTTGGCAACACTCTGCAAAATGAAGAGGCTGGTTCTTCCATTGGCAAGGGTACTCCTCAAGCAGAAAAAGGTCCTAGTCCGGTAGTCTCTGACAACGAGACTGATTTTGATGAAGAGCAGTATCCTCCTGCAGAAGACAGATACAAGCAGTTGGAAGATAGGTTGAACGCTATGGAGATACAACAGGTACCTGGGCTGGATTTTGGAGATTTGGGTTTGTCTACTGGTGTGATCATTCCTCGTAAATTCAAAGCACCATCTTTCACTAAGTACGACGAGGCGTCTTGTCCCAAGCTACATCTCAGGTCCTATGTTCGGAAGATTCAACCGTACTCAGTGGATAAGAATTTGTGGATCCATTTCTTCCAGGAGAGTCTTTCAGGGACTCATCTCGAATGGTTCTATCAGCTGGATGGGACCAAGGTTCGTAACTGAGAGGAGTTGGCTACTGCTTTCTATAAGCAGTATCAGTATAATGCCGACCTTGCCCCTACACGTACCCAACTCCAGGGTATGTCGTTAGGTTCAAGCGAAGGTTTCAAAGAGTACGCTCAGAAGTGGAGGGATCTGGCTGGCAGGGTGCAGCCTCCGTTGAGTGATCGGGAGTTGGTAGACATGTTCTTGGGGACCCTATCTGGGCCGTTTTTCAACCATCTTATCGGTAACTCGTCTGCAGGGTTTACCGATCTTATTCTGACTGGAGAGAGAATTGAGGCTGGGTTAAAGTCTGGTAAGATTCCGAAGGGCGCATCTACAAGTTCAGAGAAGAAACCCTTCAAGAAGGATGCTAGTGCTGTGTACGGGTCCAGGAGACAAGAGAAATCTGAGCGCCGCCAATCTGTCAGTGCGGTAATGATTGTTAAGCCTGCTGCTGCTCCTCGGCAAACCAATCCTCAAAGGACTGAAAGGCCCCGGAGAGAGTTCACCCGTTTGAGCATGACCCTATCCCAAATCTTGCCGCAGTTACTATCCAGCAATCTAGTGACTACCAGAGAGGCGCCAAAGGCTGTGAACACTGCCTCCCCCAAATACAACCCAAATGCCCGCTGTGCTTATCACTCCGATAGCCCGGGGCATTCCACTGATGACTGTTGGGCCTTAAGGAACAAGCTGCAGGATCTTATTAACGCCAAGGAGGTACAGTTTGAGGCATCTGAGAAGCCTAATGTAGTGACAGCTCCCCTGCCTGCTCATGGAGTGAATGCTATCGGGGAGGATAATGAAGTGGATGAAGCTGAGTTCGACAGCTGGATTTACCCGGCAACTGACAGTGGATCTAGCAATTGGAGTGCAAAGGACAATCTACTTGTTTCTCTTGTTACCGAGTAATGAATTCCTATGTTTTTGGCATTTGTAATAAACAATAAATTGAACTTTATGGCCCGATGTCTTACCCGAGGCACCGTGGTTTCATTTGTGAGGGCATATGAACTGTCATTTCATATATCATAAATAAAAATCTTGGACGTTTTCTCGCATTTCAAATCTTATGCTCCTTTTCTGTCTTTTCTTCCTTTATACATATTTCAAAACAGCTGTATTTACACACACTCACTCATACAGGTTTCAATCCACTCTGGATCTCACTGGTAACGACTCTGCTACTGCCAGTTATGACTTCGAAAATCCGATCAACTTAGCCGAAGACGAAGGTGAAGATGATTGCGAAGTGCCTGGCGAGCTTGCAAGACTGTTACTCCAATGAGCGAGATGATCGGCTAGCACACTTCCCTTTATAGCTTTTTGGGTCGTGTACTGTATATCGTATTCGGTTAGGATCATCTTCCATCTGGCTATCCTTCCGGACAGAGCAGGCTTCTCAAAGATGTACTTGATCGGATCCATCTTAGATATCAACAGAGTGGTATGAGTCAACATATACTGCCTTAGCCGGCGAGCAGCCCATACCAAAGCACAACAAGTTTTATCGAGCAGTGAGTATCAGGTCTCACAGTCGGTAAACTTTTTGCTAAGGTAATAAATGACATGCTCTTTTCGGCCAAACTCGTCATGTTGGCCCAGTACGCACTCCATTGAATTTTCTAGGACGGTCAGATACATGATTAGAGGTATTCCTTCGACGGGTGGCATCAAGATAGGAGGTTCTAGCAAATACTCCTTGATTTTATCGAAATCAACTTGACAATCATCATTCCATTTAACCACCCGATCTTTCTTCAACAGCTTGAAGATTGGTTCGTAGGTAGATGTTAGGTGAGAAATGAACCTATCAATGTAGTTTAGGCGTCCCAAGAAACCTCTGACCTCCTTCTCAGTGCGAGGAGCGAGCATTTCTTGTATAGCTTTGACTTTGGCAGGATCAACCCCGATGCCCTTGTTGCTGACAATGAAACCCAAGGGTTTACCGGACCAGACTCCAAAAGTGCACTTATTAGAGTTCAGCCTGAGCTTGTACTCTTTCAACCAGACAAACAACTTTTGCAGAGGGTCGAGGTGTTCTTCTTCAGTTTGTGATCGGGCTATCATGTCATCTACGTAGACCTCTACCTTATGATGTATCATGTCATGAAACAAAGCTACCATGGTGCATTGATAGGTTGCCCCGACATTCTTCAGTCCTAATGGCATCACTTTGTAACAGAACGTACCCCACTGTGTAACAAAAGTAGTTTTCTCCATGTCCTCAGGTGCCATTTTGATCTGGTTGTAACCTGAAAATCCGTCCATGAAAGAAAATACCTTATGCTAAGCTGTGTTGTCAACCAGAATGTCAATGTGCGGAAGTGGAAAGTCATCTTTAGGGCTGGCCCTGTTTAAGTCTCTATAATCCACACACATTCTCACTTTGCCGTCCTTCTTCGGCACGGGCACAATGTTAGCAACCCATTGTGGATTGGAAGTAACAGCAAGAAATCTAGCATTGAACTGCTTCATAACTTCTGCTTTAATCTTTTCTGACATGTCGGGCCTCATGCCGTGGACTTTCTGTTTAACTGGTGGACAGTCTTCTCTTGTGGGTAGACGGTGTACCACAATATCTATATCGAGTCCCGACATGTCTTCGTATGACCAGGCGAAGATCTCAACATATTCATGTAACAACTGAATTAGGCGCTCTTTGACACTTGGCTCTAGGTTGGCACCCACTCTGACTTCTTTTCTGTCTTCTTCAGTACCCAAGTTGATTGTCTCTAACAGCTCCTCATGAGGCAGAATAGCCCTTTCTTCCTGTTTTAGCAGTCTAGCCAATTCTCCCGGCACCTCACAATCTTCCTCACCTTCGTATTCGGCATGGTAGACCAGATCTTCAGAGTCACTGAAGGCCATAGTAGAATTGTTACCCATGGAATCCGGAATGGAAGGGTACCTGCATTTGTAAGTGTGGGTGTGTGTAAGGGATAGCCATCTTTAAACAAATAAAATGTAAAAAGAAAAACAATGAACACAAAAGTTTATATGTGAAAACGTCCATGATTCATTAAAATTGCATATGAAGATGAAAAATCAAACCCTTACAAATGGACCTATGTGCCTCGGGTAAGGCACAAGGTTAAAAGTGTACGAATTGTTTGAGAATTATTACAAACCAACAAAAATGTTTGAAAGATAATTTACTGCAGTATGAAAGTAATCGGAACAAAGTCTTTTGCTTCCTAGTTGCACAGTTCTCCGTCAACAGTAGGGAAAATCCAGTCTTCCAAGTTGCTCTCCTCTTCACTATCCTCCAAAGCATTGACTCCATGATGGGTGATCTTTACTGGTGGCCCTCCAGCACGGGTGCGGCATACAGCCTTTTGAGCAAAAGAAGTGAAACCCAAGCCGAATCTATCTGATTTGTGAGGAAAGTCTGGAAGCTGCCCCCAAATTATGCTTCCTCCTTCTTCAATCACAAACTTTGCATCTTTGAGAGACGACATCCAAGGCGGAGGTCTGGTAATCATGGGTATAGAAGACACTGTCTTGGTTGTTGCAATCTCCTGAGCTACCTCTTCAAAATGCTGGAAAGGGGTTTCGATGAATTCACCATCCAATTCTACATAGCGGAAAGAATTTAGATGGCTTATCATGTATTCCTCTTCGCCATGAACAGTTATGATTTTCCCCTGGACAGGGTACTTGAGCATTTAACGCAGAGTGGAAGTGATAAATCCCACATTATGAATCCAGGGTCTTCCCAACAAGCAAGAATAGGAAGGATGGATTTCCATCACATAGAATGTGGAGTTGAAGGTTTTAGTTCCCACTTTAATCGAGATCTCCACCTCCACGTGGACCATCCTTTTAGAACCATCAAAGGCTTTTACAATTATATTGCTGGGCTTCAAGGTTAAACCTTCACAATCCAGTCTATCTAAGGCTTTCTTCGGCAAGATGTTCAGCGATGAACCAGTGTCTACCAGTACGTGTGCTAGAGTAGTCCCTCTGCATTCCATCGAGACATGCAAAACGTCATTATGTTTTCTCCCTTTGGATGTTAAATTAGCATCGGAGAATCCTAGACCATTGTCAGCTGTTAAGCTAGCTACACATTCCTGGAACTGATCCGCGGAGATTTCCTGTGGCACATGGGCCGTCTTCAAAAATCTAATCAGAGCTTTAGCATGAGCTTCTGAACAAAGCAGCAGGGCCAACATAGATATCTTTGAGGGGGTTTACCCCAGTTGCTCCACAACATCATAATCATTTTTCTTGA
Organism: Vicia faba; assembly: GCA_948472305.1. Classification (NCBI taxonomy): domain Eukaryota; kingdom Viridiplantae; phylum Streptophyta; class Magnoliopsida; order Fabales; family Fabaceae; genus Vicia; species Vicia faba. The sequence goes on from OX451741.1 coordinate 625,926,140, forward strand.
TTATTTTCAAAATTTCTTCCATTTCTTTTTGAGAGGTTTCAGGGATGACCAATGGCTGAGCCCTCGTCCTGACGGGCTCTTCTTGGATCCCTTTTCCTCTATCATCAACAACATCAGAGGGGACAATCACAAGAGTTACAACTTCTTCAATAATTGGAGTTCTCGCAGATATGTTGACCGGTACAGGGGTAACCTTAGGAGCAGTTGAGGGTCCAAAGATTGCCTTTGGAGGGACAATCTTTGGAGAGAAAATTCTTCCATTGCGGGTGATTTTGCTCGTTTCAGCAATATTTCCAATGTCGGAAGTCTCTTCATCAGAACTCTCTTCAGTTGATTCAATTTGTTTAATACCGTGGTAGTAGATTTCAACACCATAGTTCCACGATATTGATCTGTCGGACTTGTACGGGACAGGCCCGGCCCGGGCATGGTTATCTTCAAAGGTACAGTTTTTGGAGCGGATGTAATCTTAACATGTCTTTTGGAGACCTTGGAAAGATTGGCGGATATGGTTATTATTGAAACATCATTGACAGGGGTCAGTGTAACAGGAGTCTTTTCAAAAAGGATTTCTTGGTTATCCATTAGGAGTTGGATGCCTAACTTTAACAATGGACAGCCGGTTGGTAAGGATGAACAAAGGTAACAATCTTCTTCACAACCTGGGAAAATCCCAGCCTTCAGCAAATTCAACTTGATTATCGGTAGCAGAGTTATCAAATCATCAACAGTAGCAACAAACAGATCCTCTTCAACAACATGGGCATTGTGGCCATGCTTTGGAATTGGAGTAGAGATTACATTCGACTTTTCAGGGGCGTAGAATTCAACTTCTTTAGCGTCTATCAAATCCCGAATCTTATTCTTGAGGGCCCAGCAATTGTTGGTGTCGTGTCCCAGGATGTCTGAATGATAAGCACACTTGGCGTTCGAATGGTAGTGCGAAGAAGCAGTATTCGGGTTATTCGGGGCTTCTTTCAAACTGGCAAGGTTTAAATTTAAGAGACGGGGTAGAACCTGAGCAGGAGTCATGTTTATCCGAGTGAATTGCTGTACAGGCCTTTCCACCCTTGTTTGGTTGGTTCTTGGTTGATTAATTCTGGGCTGATCAGCTGCAGACTTCTGAATCATTACGACCCCCACCACTGGCCGGTGCTCAACTCTTTCTTGACCTCTTTGGGAGTAGACAGCTGATACTTCCTTATTGGCTGGAAAAGTCTTTTTGATGGCAGCAGAAGCAGATGCATCCTTTTGAATTTTCCCGCTCTTTATGCCGGCTTCAACTCTCTCACCAGTTAGAATCAACTTAGTGAACCCCGCAGAGGAGCTTCCAATCAGATGATTAAAGAAAGGCCCTGACAGAGTTCCCAAGAACATGTCTACTAGCTCTCTCAAAGATAGAGGTGGTTGTACTCGTCCTGCCAAATCTCTCCATTTTTGGGCATACTCCTTGAAACCTTCATTTGAGACCATGCCCATACTCTGTAATTGAGTACAGATTGGTGCTAAGTACGCATTGTATTGATACTGTTTGTAGAATGCGGCCGCCAAATCTTCCCAATTATGCACATCGGACCTCTCCAACTGGTAGAACCAATCCAGCCGTGTCCCCGACAAACTGTCCTGAAAAAAGTGGACCCACAGGTCTTTGTCAGAAGAATGTAGTTGGATTTTCCTGACATAAGATCGTAGGTGCATATTTGGGCAAGACACCCCATCGTACTTAGCAAACATTGGCACTTTGAATTTCGGAGGGATTACAATTCCAGACACCAACCCTAACTCTTCAAAATCCAGCCCAGGCACTCTCTGCACTTCCATGGCAGCTAGACGCTCTTCCAGATTTTTGTACTTGTCATCTGCAGGAGGATATTGCTGTTCAGAATAGTCTTCATCCTCCTCCTCTTCAGCTTCAGAATCAGATGGCACTGCAGTTCCTTTACCCTTTCCTCCCCCCGCTTCAGATGTTGATGGAAAATCCAGGACCCTTCTGGTTTGACCTTCAAATCTTCTTCCCAAGGTAGCCACACCAGCTCTCTTCTTCTTCTTTTTCTCTTTTTCCTTCTCTAGCAAAGTTTTGAGCTCCTCCTGCCCCTTGGCCAAGGCCAGAAGTAGCCGTTGAAACTGAATTCTGAGCTTGTAAGTCTTTGACCATTTGTTCAATATCCATCTTGTTGAAATAAACAGTAGAGAGATGAGGAAACTTGGTGTGAAGACCTTCTTATGCATATGATGAATGATATGTATTCATGTAATGCATTCAAGGATTAAGAAATTCAAATTTGTTTTAAACAAAAAAGAAACACACGTCATATTAATAAGATAGAATTGTTGGTACATCAATGCCCCATGGACAAAATAATACAAAATTCTAAGGTAAAAAGACGTTGCACATCCTCTTTGGTGCAATGTAGATGTTGAGAGTCTGCTCTTCGTGAAGTTGACGAGTGAGTTCTAAAACCTTCTTCTCGCTGGCGTAGAATTGGGCTTCAAAAGTATCATGCTCTCCCTCGAGCTGTATCCAACTCCTTTGTAAATCTTCGAGTGATGTTGGCATGTCAGGATGTAGGAGGGTGTATTGAACCTCTCCTTCCATAACAGGCTCTATAATCACAGGGAGAATGTAGGGGTAAGGCATCATAGGATTTTGGGTGCGAGTTCGTACCCACTTGAGGTAAGGCTCAAGGGGGATGGAATTCTTGTGTCCCAAGGTCTTACTGTCCACCTTGTTGGGCATCCTCCAAGCTCGGATAAACCTTTGTCGAAGTCCTTGATCGTCGTTGTCAAAGTTAAAAACCAAGTCTAGAATCAGCATGTCATGTGGGCCATCCCTTCGGGCATACCCAACTGTCTCAGAGCCAAGCAGGGGTTGTAGATAATGCCTCCCCTAATGCCTAGTAGAGGGACATTAGGGAATTCTCCACAACAATCAATGATGATGACATTCTATTTTGATCGAGAACACCAATGAATGTCTGAATGTGTAAGAGTCATCAATCGTTGTGACCACCTCAAACCTTGCTCATTCTTCAAGACTGATTGGGGAAGATGAGAAATAAACCATCTTTCCAGTAGAGGAGTGCAACACATGAGAACACCTCTTTTCCTCATTGTTCGAGTGTGAAAAGAGTGGAGGATATCCCCAAGAAATGTAGGCACAGGATTCCGAGATATGAAGATCTTGACAGCATTCACATCTATAAGCTAATCAGGGTTTGGGAACAAGATCAACCCATAGATGAGAAGTACTACAATCTCCTCAAAAGCTTGCAGGTCTAGAGAATTCCAACAATCTTGGGCCTTCTCAAACATGAACTTTGCCAAGAAACCCTTGACACCACTTCTGGTTTCCCAATGTGTTGTGACATCAGATGAGTGCAAGTGTAAGGCTTGAGCAATCTCTTCCGGCTTTGGATCTCTTTCCGTACCGTTGAAGGGTAGTTGATTGAGAATAGGAATCCTCAAGAGCTGAGAAAATTCCTCCAAAGTAGGCACAAGTTGGTAGTCAGGAAATGTGAAGCAATGATGCAAAGGGTCAAAGAACTAGAAGAGAACTTTCAGCATATCCTCCCCAGTGTTGGCAGTGACTAGGTTGAGTAGACGAACATTCCTCTCAGTGAATGGAGAATTCTCAGGAATCCTTGAAGCTAGCTTCTTGAGTTGAGGATGAATTCTTACAAGGTTGACTTGGATAGTTTTCCTGCAAAGTGAATCCATAACCTACAAAACAGGAACAAAGATGAAGATCCAAATCCTTGAAATGGTTAGTGGATGCATATGATGCTTCATGATGTCCATGATGTTATGCACAAGTATATATGTACAAATAAATCACACAAGTTCCTAGTTTTAGGCTTGCATGGGGTTTCATAGGTAAGTACCCTCTTGAAGTTTAGTTGGCTAAACCTGTCCTAGAAATAGTAACCGGGTTCTAAGGCGCTCAATATCACTGGATTATTTTCTGTGTTCATTGTTTCAATTTAGCAACTTTACTGGCGACCGAAATATTCCAAGAAAACAACCCTCAATGAGTGTATTATCGAGTATCTACCAACTTCGGACTGCACCAAAGCCGGTCATCTCACTACATCCTAAAAGGCCAAGTTGGTCAAGTAAAGGTTCTAAAAGTTCGTTAGTGCTTCATGACATCACTCAGCGGCCCCGTATTCTCTTTGATTGACTAAAAGGCTGCCGGTACCCACAAATATGTCACACTAACATAGCTATTGCTTAGACCGTGTCGGTATACCCCACACAGTTTCCGCAATGTATTGCTATTTACCTATGAATGTTTCCCAAATCCGGGTAGAGGATTCAAACCCAAACAATAGAACCAAAGTGTAAAGCATACAAGTCAAACAAGATAAGCATGTAAAGGTGATCTAAAACCCTAAGGTTACCCCACTTTTATAATTATCCCCAGCAGAGTCGTCAGTTCTGTGATACGGTGGGAGAACTGACTTGAGGTTTTGCGTTTGTGTTTGCAAATGTTTCGGTTTAGCAAGAGTCGCCGCCGACTTTTATTTTATCCAAAGGAAAGGTCAAAAAGCATAGGAAAGACCTTTGAGATGTTTTCTTGAGTTCGGGGGGTAGATTATGAAAAGGGAAGGTGCTAGCACACTTTTCATCCATGGTTTTCCATGGGCTCTTAGTTACTTGTTTAGATCACTTGCTTTGCTTTTTCAATTGTTTGAAATGGTGCTTTGTGTGGTTTTGAAAGTATTTTGAAAAGAGGCCTTTGTTTAGGCAATCTTTGTAATGATTATTGTTTTTAAGAATGTATACAAAGATGTTTGTCTTTTGAAAAATGTTTCAATGTTTGAAAGTTTATTTGAAAATGTTTTGAAATTGTGTGTGTTTGTTTTGAAAATAGCAAGGATGGTTTGCAAATTGATCAAGTAACTAGGAGTTATCTACCTACTCAAAAGTCTTTCCTACACATTTTTATTCCTTTGATATTGCTGTTTTACCATTGTATTTGGTAAACAACCATATCTTTGGATGTTAAACGGGACATGCGCGGGTCATCGTATGACCATGATAGTAATGGTGCCAAATATCTTAGCAAGTTTTTAGGGACTAAGATCATTTTTGTTTAGGAAACCAAGATAGCGTCATCGAGGGACTATGATCTTTTGTTTTGTTTTGTTTTGCAAAGATACCTAGCATGCATACCATGGGCATTTTAAGGCAACAAAGTGGATGAAACCCTAGGGGTGCTTGTGTGCAAGGTATTGTCATTTTCATGCATTTTTGTCTTGTATTAAGTCATGCTATTTGTTTGATTTTTGGTCTTTTCATTCAAAACCCTAGTTTACTATCATGGTATACGAAAGCAATAAAATGCATAAAGTAAATCTAAACTATTACACAATATTATGGGGAGGGGGATACAAGTTTTGAATAGGGGGATATTACTCAAAATAAAACCCTAAAACTAGTACAACCAAATTGAAATTTATTGTACAAATAAATAAATAAGCAAATATTTAAATATGCAATAAAATGTAAATATGCAAAAGATGTTTTTGATTGATTTTATGTATGTAAAAATAAATTTATTTAAGTCTTAAAATAAGAAAAATAAAATGATTATTTTTGAAGGGGTGAAAACCCTAATTTTTGTTTAAAAGAAATATTGTTTTTCTAATTATTTATTTATCCATTTTTGTTTAAGAAAAATAATGATAATATATACAAAATGTTAAAAAGTTGAATATTATATGAAAATATTATTTTAAGTGTATAAATAATAAAAATAAAAAGGTATGATATTTTTATATTATTTACAAGTTTTATTTAAGAAAATAAAGTATATTAACCTAATAATTTATTTATTATGCAAAAATTAAAATAAAAAAATATGATAAAATGCAAAAAATAAAGAAAATATTTTTTGTGATTTTAAATGTTCAGAAAAAACAAATAAAGTCAGAAAATATAAATTATACAAGAAAATATAAAAAATAAAAGAAAATGACCAGGGGGTGCAAAAAGTAAAAGGGGGGTGCAGAAAGTAGCAGGCCCAAGTGCCAGGCCCAAGCCATCTTCATACCTAACCTTCTGCCTTCATCCAAAACGCGCATTCTGTGTACAAAACCTGTTCTTGCTATTCTTTGCATAAAATCAAAAACTTATAACATGAAAAATGTAGCTCATGATCACACGATTTCAATGATATAAAGAACATGACCTAACTCTCAAAGACCAAAGAGAATTTTATCACCCCTAATTTCTGACCTAAAATTTTCAGTAACTTCAACAATCAAATACTCCTAGCTCAGTTAATATAAATGGAATCTAAGCATATGTACAGCTCAAGCAACTTAAAGACTACATTTTTGCTTCACAAACCTAAGCTTAATGATGCCTAAATAGAGAGATAGAAACTTGACAAATACCTTGTTCAGTTGAGTTTGGATATGGCAATGTGGGAACTTTTAGTGAGGCCTGAAGTACTTGTGAGCTTGCTTGAAGTTCCCTCAACCTTTCCCAATGCTCAACTTGTCTTGTAGAGGGCTATAACTCCTTGCACGAGTCAACCTGCAAAGCTTCAAAATGAAAATGGTGAAGTGTGAAAATGATCTCACAGTTGCTGGACAGGGGCCTGGATAGCTTGGGATATATGTAATGTGTTTGAAGTGGTTCAAGGCAAAACGCACGAGGCAATATTGTTTTGGAAGTGATTCTACAGATGATGCCCTGTTTGGGCAGAAAATGGCGACTTCTGTGTTTTAGGGTGTTTGAGAGGTGAGAAATTCGTGTCTTAGGCTTGAAAAAATGTTCTGAACTTGTTTGAAATGATACAAAGTCTTGGTTTTATCAAATACACAAGTTGTGTGGACTTTGGCAAGTTTTCTTGCTTTTGAAGAAAAGGTGAGATGACAATGCCCAAAGCCTGTACAAGCCTATTCCTTAGCTGCACATAGTTGGTGAACTTTGCCTGATATTTGTGGACTTTATATTCAACAAGAGATTAGGTCCATGGCTCAAGATAAACAAAGTTGCTAAAAGCATGCTTTATCAAAGTAGCATTGTTACCTTTATGCCATAAATGGATTAATTCATTGTGCAAAGCTCCATAGGTCAGAACAAAGCCAATATCCAATGTATTTGCATTAATTTTTTGAGTGTAGAGCGGATTAGGACCTGTAAAACCAAGTACAAGCATGCATAGTACAGATTTGCAACTTGCACCATTGTGAAAAATGCCATGGACAAAAGTGAGAAATTGCCATTTTCTTTTCTTCGATTCTCCCTAACCATAAATGATGTTGGATAGTTCTTTGACATTTTGGAAAGCTTGTAACATTCTCTAAAATCCATCTTTGAAATGAATTTTGAGATTCCTCTTGGAACTAGGTGAAAAGTTGCCATGAAGTTAGGTCAAAAATCTGGCTAAACTAGGGCAAAATTTCACTAAGTTAAAAAGTTTATGGACCCTTCTTCACAAAATCATAACTTGAGATCCAAGCATATTTTGGGAAAATTTTGTGATTAAACGTTGTAGATCTTGTGGAGGACTACAAAGTTCATGTTGGAAGTTTTATTTGAATCCAATTGCATCATGGTGAAAAAGTTGGGAAAAGTTGGGGAAAAATAAGAAATTTTCAACACTTAGAAAATTTCTGTTATGAAATTTTTTCATTTTAAACCCTAATTTCCAAAATTAAGTTTCTTGGTGAACAAGTTTCATGTTTTGACACATATTGATGAAATATGACCCTTGGCACTTGATTTTGACCAAAAAGTCAAAGTTTGACTTTTCAGTGTACAGTTGATTTTTGATCAGTTGACTGGAAAATTCATCTGTCAATCCAATGCATTTGAGGTCTTTTAAACCTTGTGACTAGGTCAAGGTGATTCCATTGAGTCCTTGAAACCAGGCTTGAACCCAATTTGCCATTGACTAGGTGAAAAATCAGAAATTGCCTTTCTCCAGTCAAAACCCTAATTTTGACCATTTTGCCCTTTTGATGATCTGATCAAATTTCTTGAGGAGTTGTGGTCCAAACTTGATCAAATGGTTCATATGAGTCTATAATGTTTATGTGGATAAAAAATTATGAGGTTTGACTGTGAATTGGCCATGGTTGACTTTTTCCCCAATACAGTTGATTTTTAGGTCAACTGTCCAATTGACTGGGCAAAAAAAGTGATTCAAGGCTTGAAACTTGGTATGAGAAATCTTAGAAGTCCAACATGAAGTATGAAAGTCACATGAGGCATTGTAAGTCCAAAAATCCTTGTGCAAACTCAAACCCTAATTTCAGGTTATCAGTGCAAGGAGAGGTCTTGAGCTGAGCAAACCCTGATCCTGTCTGGAGTCCAAGAGGTCTTGTGAGGGGAAATCTTGATAAAATGAGAGGGAAAATTTTGGGGTACAACAGTAGGCATCAAATGATAATCAGGGAAAGTAAAGCAATGATACATCGGATCATAGAACTGTACCAAGGTCGAGAGAATACCCTCCTTCATCCTAAGCTTCATTAGAGGAATGATGGATCCATGCTTCTTCCGAAAATATGCAGAACACTCAATCTCGGGAATTAGACTGATCAACTCATCTATCTTGGGATCTTTGAAACTGTATTTTCCGGTCTTTCTTTTTCCAGAATCCATGGTCAAAAGGTACCTGAGATATTCACAAATGGTCAACTTTTAAGTCCCTTGAAATGAAATTTCTTCAAAAGATGCTTATGAGTGCATGGATGCTTGATGCAACAATCAGACACAAGATCACAAACATAGGGTTCATAGGTTCAACATCACGAGAATGGGGTCAAAGGTACTACCCATAAGGTATGGTCTAAAAGTTATCACCTGCCGAACAATGTTCTAGAGGTTCCCAGAGTCTACATCCTTCCTTCAGATATTACCAACTTCCCGATTAACTCGGTAATTAGTAATATTCCCAAGAAAAACTCCTCCGAGTGTAGTATCATGTGACAGTTATTTCCAGATTACTCCGTCATAGCTTCCGCACTACACCTAAAAGGCCAAGATGGGTTAGGTATTCTACGGTCCTCAACTTCAGCAGGCTCCCAAGTCGAAAGTAGTACATCTTCCCGATTACTCGGTAAACGACACTACAGTCAAAGGGGCCTCCACTGAGTGGGGGATCTCATGCCTCCTTTTTTGGGATTACTCCCTCAAAGTTAACATGACTATACCGCCCGTCCTATCTTAAAGTTTTCCCAAGTCCGGGTATTGGACTTATAAGTAATCACCAAGCACCCTGAAAACCAGGAAAATCCAGGAAAACATATATACAACAAATAATATAACACATAAACAACAATAGCACATATACATATATAAACAAAGATAGGCTCAACCCTCTTAGGGATGGACCAACAAGAGGTCAATCTATCCCCAGTGAAGTCGCCATTTTTCTGTAGCGGTAGAAATGTTTAAGACTAAGCCATTAGATTGACTAGACTTATACAGATCAAAATAAAAATCACCACTGCGCTTTATTGTTTCCAAAGGAATGGGAAAAGAGCGAGTAACCCAAAAAGAGAGGGAAAGATTCGAGGTAAGGGGGTTGGTTATGCAAAGGGAAGGTATTAGAACACTAAACATCTATGGTACTCCACAGGAACCTCTTTGAAAAATCTGTATATTTTGGCTATAAAATGTTGTATAAAAAAATAGATGGTGGAGGTGAGGAAAGAAATATATTTTTTATGATTTTTGCACCCGCCGCGGTTGCGAACCTTTAGTGCCTATGTACCACCTCTCATGCAATAGGGGTTCAGGGTACACGTAGTTCCTCTTTTAAAAATTAAAACACAAGTGTGTTGGTTGATTTTATGAGATAAGACATCATCATCGTTGTCCGTGTGGAAAACATATTTACTACCCACAATCATGAGAAAGGAGAATTTGCATCATCTCATAGTGGAGGATATGGCTTAGATTTTAAAATCAACAATGCCTCACTCAACACCCGAGTGGAAAATATCCCACTTCACTATATATTATAGAAGTATAGTTGTTTGCATCACTATAAAGATTGACAAGAGTCCAATCTTTTGAGAAAAGTTTTAAAGTAAAAACCAAAGTGGCAAAATGGTTTGAAATGAGATTGATTGACTTTTAGTCTTCTCACAAAAAATGTCAAGGTATTATTAAATTGATTGAAGTTTATTTTTGAAAAGGGTTTAAAAATGCATGGACCTAAGTCCAAGTTTATTATGAAAGTGGTTCAAGTTTAAAAAAACAAGAAGAGTTTTCAAAAGGAGGAAGAAGATTTTTGAAATTAAAGAAGACGGGAGGAGAAGAAGAGACTATTCTAAAGCATAAGGTAAAAGCTAGGGATAAGAACCATCTAACTAACAAGAAGCCAATACTTGAAATCATGAGTCAATATAGAATTCCCAATTTTTGGATTGAAACCAAGTAAGCAAAGATACTAGACGTCTTGAGAACTAAACTTCAAGTGTATTAAGTCTTCACAAAAATTGGGCAGAGTAACGGCTGTATACGGGTGAATTCCAGATTACAAACAAAGAATGTAATCATAATAACCTGCACATAAAACAAACAAACAACCCAATGTCTTGAGGTAAACCTCAAGAATTCCAGACAAAATATCAATTAAGGTCACAAGATCTCCAACACAGGCCAAGGTTTCTAATCTTAAGTCCAAGAAGTCTAATACTCCATAATGCCAAGGATAGTAACCAAATAGTCCAAGTATCATTAAAGTTTTTTATGGTTCATGTTGATTATTAGGTATCTTCAAAAAGAAAAGAAAAGCTCAAGTGAGCAAAATAAAAATGACAAGAAAGTAAATGCTCAAATGAGCAAAGATGAAAATAGCATGAAATGTAAATGCTAAAAGTAAATGGTGCATAAAATAAAAGGGCATATAATAAAAACACAAGATAAAGTCAATTATTATTAATTAGTGGTTAGTTGGATGACCATCTTGAAACTTGAATTTGGAACTCATTAGAGGATTGGTAGAACCAAAGCCTCCATACAACAAGTTGCATTTGCTTTTTGTCAAGTATATCATCCATTTTGGAATCCTCAAAAGTACCATTTAATGATCAACGATGTTTAAGTGATCCGCGTTGACCAAAAGTGATGTAGATCCATTAGAGGATTGGTAGAACCAAAGCCTCCACACAATAAATCTCAAGGTTATTGGATTAAAGAGATCAAATTAATATATTTGGGCTTACAAACATAGGTTTGGGCCACGAATGATCATTTATTCGAATCAGGATAAAATTTAACGCTATGTTAAGCAATTGTAAGTAGACTTATATAGAAGTCACACCTATTTTGAGGCCGGTCAATAGCAATCTATGCACCATTTGTTTTGAGACATGATATAGAGATCATGCTCCAATAACACTTAGTGCAATAAAAAAGGGATAAGATGAAGAGGGGTGGGAAAGAATATACAAACCACATTTGAATTAAAATTTAATCAAACTATTATTAAAATCATTCATCCATTTTTGTGGAGTTAGATTTAACATCATGGATCCAATGATGTTAACAAAGTTCATGATCAAAAATTCAATCCAAGATCAGCCGAAAAATATACAAAAATTAAATTGTATTTTAAAATAAAAGAATAAGGGTTTAAAAATGATTAAAAATAAAAATAATAGAGAAAAAAGGAAACTATGTTCAAATTAATCAAGAAAAAATAAGTAAGACCATAGAAAAATCAGAAATGGACTCAAATATTTTTATAAAATTTTTGACAATTTTTTAAAGTCAGAAACTATTTTTAAAATTAAAAGAAATGAGTAAAATAAACCAAAAATGATAAAAAAAATAACAGTCAGAAATAAAAAATAAATGAGGTCACCAATATTTGTCACAATATCATTGGATCATTCCATATTTTATTTCAAAATTTAAAAATGCATAAAAGTATTTTTAAACATTTAAAACAATTCAAATAAAGTAAAAATTTATAAAAAATATCAAAACACAAAATAAAATTGTAAAAAAATAAAAATCAGAAAGAGAAAAATCAAAACTATTTTTTATAATTTTTTCCAGATTTTTGGACTTAAAATGAATTTTCTCTGATTTTTTTGAAGTTTAAAACAATTAAAATGAAAATCAGAAAATAAAATATCAAACCAAAAAAAATATGGGCCATCTGATCATTGTCAAAATGCATTAGTAAACAGACCAAGTGGACCTAGCGTGCTGTGCATGTTATGGACTTTAGTGAATAAAGCACTGAATCAAATGTAAAATCAGATTTTCAAAAAAAATAAATGGCACGCAATCATTGGTTGGAAGATGACACGTTGGCCATCTTCAACCTCTAGCCAGTCCCAAAACCAGGTCACTCAAACTGTAAAATTAGAATACAAGACCCATGCCATTCGCTTCGTCTCTTCAAGACAAAGACAACCACACCTTCGCGACAAATTTATATAAACTGTAGCTCTAGCAATTTGGAAGGAAAGTTTTGAAAAGGAATTTGAAATTTCATGGTCAAAACATGTTTCCAGATAAAAGCAAGTGTTGCGACTAGAACCAGGGCAATGAGAGCTTCACAATGATATCAAAGTTTGGAAGAATTGATGGAGAAATCTACCTATTGAAGTTGAGTTGTAGAGCTCTGAAACTGGACTTTTATGGATCAATATAGGTCATGATTCTTGAAGATAATTGTATGGTTGGCTTCAGGGAAGATCAAGGAAGGTGAATTGATAGAAAAATTGGATTGAAAAAGGCTTGAACACTGATTTTGAAGTTGCAGAAAAGTGAATTATGGAATGAGTTTGGAAGGGTGATTTTGGCTGTTCAAGCTTGAGGAAATGAATGAGGGATGACCCTCTATTTATAGGGAATCAAATGGAATGTTCAAGCATGCGAAATGATGAAGTTTGGAGAGAAATCGTGTGAAGTTGCAAACAAGAAAAGTGCCACTTCTACTTTGATCAAAACTCATCAAAAATGCGCGTTTTGCTATGCTAATCACTTCTGGAAGTTCACTAACCATGTTTAGAAGCAAAAACACGCAGAAAAAAAGTGTTTAGAAGCTAAATCAAGGATTTCAAATTCTGACTTTTGAAGAAACTTCAGTTTCAAGTTACCAAGTTCAAATCAATGGCATTCTCAGCTCAAGGAGTCTTAGTACATGATTCTTGAAGCTTTAAAAAGATGAGATTACAAGCTTTATAATGGGAAAAGAATGGAATCAAATGGATGTTTGAGCTGAAAGTTGCAATGAGTCAAAGTTGGGAAAAAGAAGTTGACTTTCCATACTTAGAAATATTTCATGTTTTTCTTCAAAAGTGACCTATAATGTTTTGCATCCAAACATGGCCTTCCTATTGAAATTTGCTCTTGACCAAAAAATATTGCATGAAATAGACCTCTTGAATGACATTTTGAGACTTGAACCATTCAAAATATCCAAAACTTGAGAGAGTTATGAATTGATGAAGTTGGCAAAAAATCATGAAATGACCTATAATCTTTTGTATCCTTAAGGCATCTTCCATCCATTTTCTCACTTTTCATATAAAAGAAGGAATAAAGTTCACATACTCAAGATAATTATGGAAAAAGAGTGGTATCAAGGTGATAAAAATTGAACAAGTTATGATCATTTGAACTCACACATGGGAAATTGGGGGTTCATCTGGAGGACTTGTAATCTTTCTTCATCATCAAGTTTCTTCCACATGAAAAATCCTTGAAAATTTTGAGGTGATTTGTTATTAACCATTTGAAGAGAAGGATGTTTTTGGAATCACTCAAAAATACCAAAAGATGAGTAAGATATACTTCTTTTAAGTTCAAAACCCTAGCTCATAGATCAAGAAAATGCTTTGAGGAACTTTGACAATTTTGAACAACCTTCTTGTACAAAAATGTTTGCTTTATAAATATAAGTTGTTGAGGATTATAATGAGAAATCATAGCCACCAAAACCACTTCCATATCTTGAAAATTGAGAGAAATATGCACTTGTGACCAATGGGAACAAGGCCCTGTCCAACCATGACAACTTCTTCAATCAACCCCTTGCACTTTTGAATCAATCTTGATAACTTTGTAATGTGATGAACCAAAATAAACCTTGCCATGCCATTTATTCCAAAATAACTTCAATGAGGAGGGTTTAACTTCTCAAGCTTTATTGACTAGGGCATGGAAATAAACTCATGAACCCATGGATCAACTTGCTAAGCCACATTGCCTTTACCTACATTATTAACAAGTAAGACAAACCAACATTGCATTTTATTAGTTAAAAGGAAAGTCAAAACAAAACATGCATGATCACAAAATAAAAACAAGTCAAGGTTCTTGGTGATTCCTCAAAGAGCAGAGCTAAAGATATGGAGGAGAACCAAAAGCCCTAATGTGATCTTGTTGTGATTGAATCAATATGGTATGATGAAGGGATCTTAGGGGGAAAATTGGGGTACCACACCGTGGATGAATTAACTACTCCTCTTTTGAATGTCAAAGAGAATCTATTATGAGCCAGTTTATTTCCAGGTTGCGGTTAAGGTTGCCACATATGCATGTCTCTCCCAGATGGTTGTTTGTTGTTGAAAATGGGCGTCCAATGCCTGATGGTTAACAAAGAAGTCCTGTTCGAGAAAGTTCCTCTTGCTAGAAGCTCATGTGAATATGTTTTGATAATCACCATTTCCGAGAATCCTCCCAGGTTCTCCACCTAAAGACCCGTCAGGATTACATCTCTTCTAAAGTTTGCTCCCCTTATGACCATCATGCCGGGGCTAATACCATATTCCTTGGATAAAGTTGTTCCCTGGAATTATGGGGCTGACGTTTATTACCATGGCATCAAGAAAGACATATTAGTTGTTGAAGACAAAGCTATTGAAGGTACTGATCCTGACGTCGACAATATCGTTGGGACCAGTAAAAATAATGAGAAGCAAGAGAGTTTTCTCTCCCGAGATCTCTCCAAAAAATATTGCTACTCTCGTGATCATCCCTGTTGCTGCTCCTGTCAGTATTCCCATTGTTACTCCTACTGTTAGTCCTGCTGTTATCCCTGCTACCGAGTCGGCCGAGACTCGGGGCAAAGAGGTATTGGTTGAGCCTGTCAGGACGAAGGCGTACCCATAAGTCATTCTCGAGGCTTCTAAAAAGGAAATGGAAGAGATTTTAAAGATAATTAAGAAGAGTGAATATAATGTCGTGGAATAATTGGGGCATACCCCTTCAAAAATCTCAATGCTGGCCCTACTGCTGTGCTCTGAAGCTCATGCTAAAGCTTTAGTAAAATTCCTGAAGTCTGTCCACGTGCCTCAAGAGACCTCCGTTGATCAATTCGAGAATTGCGTGGCTAGTTTGAAAGCTGACAATGGCCTGGGTTTCTTTGATGCAGATTTAACTCCCAAGGGAAGGAAGCACAATGATGCCCTGCATGTCTCCATTGAGTGCATGGGCATTACATTAGCCCATATTATTGTGGATACATGATCGTCACTAAATGTCTTACCCAAGAATGCTCTTGACCGGTTAGATTGGGAAGGACCCACACTAAAGCCCATTAACATTGTGTTAAGGGCCTTCGACGATTCTAAAAGAATGGTGCATGGGGAGGTGAACATCCCTATCAAAGTTGGAACACAGACCTTTAATTCCACCTTCTATGTGATGGACATCTGCATGTCCTATTCCTGTTTATTGGGTCGACCCTGGATCCATGGGGATGGTGCTATAACTTCCACCCTACATTAGATGCTGAAGTACCCAGTCAATGAGAAGATTATCACAGTTCATGGGGAAGAGGAATACATGGTGAGCCACCTGAACTTTTTCAAGTATGTTGAAATGGATGGCGAGTTCATTGAGACCCCCTATCAGAACTTTGAAGAGGTTCCACAGACTGTTGCTGTAACCAAGACCACTACCAGTGTTCCTAAGACTACTAGGCCTCCGCTGAAGATGGCTTCTATGAAGGATGCCAAAGCAATAATCGAAGAAGGTGGGTGTACAATTTGGGGCCAACTTCCAGATATTCCCTACAAATCTGACAAATTTGGTTTGGGTTTTACTTCAGGAGGCCAGAGAGCTGTTCGACGTGCCCGTGCCAGGGGATTACCTTTGCAGATCAGAAACCATGAAGTCAATGCCCTGGAAGGCAATGATAGTGATTATGACCTGGACAAGTGGATCTTCCCAACCTTCAGCGGTGGACTCAACAATTGGGAGGGTAAAGATTTTATGCCCATCTCTTTTGTTCAAGAGTAATTTGTCCTTTTGTTTTTGAGGATATGTAATATTTAAACAATTGAAACTTGAAAGCCTTGTGTCTTACCCGAGGCACAATGGTCTATTTGTGAGGGTCATTACTTTATTTTCATATGTCATTGTGATACGGTGGGAGAACTGACTTGGTTGTTTTGCGTTTGGTTGCAATTGTTGCGGTTAGCAAGAGTCGCCACCGACTTTTCTTTTATCCAAAAGGAAAGGCTGAACAGAACAGAAAGACCATTGAGATGTTTTCTTGAGTTCGGGGGGTAGATTATGAAAAGGGAAGGTATTATCACCCTTTTCATCCATGGTTTTCCATGGGCTCTTAGTTACTTGCTAGATCACTTGCTTTTTGTTTGAAAATGTGCTTTGTGTGGTTTTTGAAAGTATTTTATAAAGATGCCATTGTTTAGGAAAAGCTTTGTAATGATTCTCGTTCGTAAGAATGTATACAAAGCGTTTGATCTTTTGAAAATGGTTTTCAAGTTTTGAAAGGTGTTTTTGAAAGTGTTTGTTTTGAAAATAGCAAGGATAATTTTGTTTTGAAATTGAGCAAATAACTAGGAACATTGTACCTACTCAAAAGTCTTTCATGTTTATTTCCTCTTTCCTTTGACATTGTTATCTTACCATTGATTTGGTAAGTAACCTTATCTTTGGATGTAAAAGGGACAGATGTGGGTCATCGTATAACCATGATTAGCAATGTTGTAAGATATCTTAGTATTTTCTTTAAGGGACTAAGATCATTTTGAAAGGCAACATGGATAGTGTCATCGAGGGACTATGATTTTGTATTTGGTTTGTTTTTGCTAAGGTACCTCACATGCATAATATGGCCATTTTTGTAAGGCAACCAAGTGGATTTACCCTAAGGGTGTAAGTGTGCAAGTGTATTGATTTACATGCTTGCTTTGTCTTTGATTAGGGTTTGTTATTTGTTGGTTTTAATCTTTCCATACAAAACCTTAATTACTAGCATTTGTATATAAAGCATTAAATTGCGGATATTAAAATTACTACGCTATTACATGATTTAAGGGAGAGGGTGTACAAATTACAAATGGGGAATTGCAAGAAATAAAATCTAAATAATTATTACAACCATATTGAACTTGAATAAATGCACCAAATTGAATAAGTAAAAATGCAAGAATGTAAATGTAAAAAGAAATGTGATTTTTGTTTGGTTTTCAATGAAAAGGTTTTTTTGACTTAGTTAACTAAAAATTAAAATAAAATAATTAACTAAAAAGAAGATTAAGATCAAGTTAATAAAAGAAATCAATTTATTAAAGAAAACAAGTTTTTTTTTGGGGGTTTTTGTGAATTTAGTTAAACTAGTAAATAAAATTGATTAAATAAAAGTCCTAAGTTCTAAATTGATTTTAATTTACAAGAAAATAATATAATAATAATTAAAAATAATTATCTAAATATTTTTAAAAAAGGAAATTAATTTATTAAAGAAAAATGTTTTTTATTCTTTTGTTTTATAAAGAAAAATGAACTAAATAATGATAAATAATAAAATATAAATATTTTTTGGATTTTTATCAGTAAAAATAAAAGAATAATATTAATAGTAATAATAATAATAATAATAACAATAATAACAATAATAGTAATAATAATAATAAAGAAAAATAAAAAATATTAAAGTCAGGGGTTAGAAAGTAAAACAGGGAGTATGAAATAAGCAAAAAAAGTTAGGCCCAGGGGGTTGAGGCCCAAGCGCCTGATTCAGCCAAAAAAATGAAGAAAAATGCGGAAAAAAAAGCAAAAGGTCACGCTGGGGCTCGAACCCAGGAAATTTCCTAATACGCGCGCGCTTGTTGTACAACTGGGGTGGCCTATTTCACCCGTTTATTATACAACAATCAATAAACTTAAAACAAAACAAGTCCATGTTATAACTTCATCTTCAACCTCCAACCTGAATATCTGCAACTTGCTCATTTCTCATCCATTTGCAAAAATGTAAACATCAAACTTGTTCCAAATTTCACAACGATTCTAGAAATATAAATTACTAAAACTATAAATCAAAGATGAGCATGAATTTTGAATGGTACCAAATTCTGACCTAACTTTTCCAGGATGTTCAGATTCAAAATTCTAACTACTCAAGTAATATAAATGAAATCTAAAGACATGGTTAGTTTCAGGATAATGATATCTACATTTTATCTTTACAAATGAATTAATGATGATGCTTGTAGAGAGAGTTCAAAGTTAAGGATACTTACCTCAAAACTGGAAATCGTATTATGAGTTTGAGCACTCCTCAAGGTGCTGTGATGATCAGAGTAGCTTCAGTGACCCTCCAGGATGCTAATGCAATGTTTAGTTTGTACTGGAGATGGCTGAATCCTGCTGGAGAAGTCCAAGTGCAAAGCTCTATTTTTGAAAATGGAAGATGATGTTAATGGTGTTACAGTCTTGTAAAAGGGTGTGGGATGAGTTCTAAATGATGTTTAGAAGCTTTAGGAACCAAAAGGCTTGAAAACGCACGAGGGAGATGTGAGTTTAAAGCTTTTGTCCAGGTTATGCAAGAATGGAAGTATGTGTTACAACTATGAGTTCTTGAGAGTTTTTTGGGCTTGTGTATGCGTCTGTTTTGATGCAAATAACTTGTGTATAAGTAAGGAGAAGGCTTAGTGCTTGAGAGGGTCAGAATTACAAGATATAGGCTGATTGCTATGTTACTTGATTTTGAAGAAAAGTGAAAGTAAGGTTCCAAGATGAAGTACAAGTATGGGCTGAGTGATTGTGAGGCTTGAGACAAACTTCTTTTGAGTTATAGGTCGTGTATGATCAGAAGAAAACAATTGCAAAGCTCAAGAACAAGTTTTGTGCATAAAGCTACTTTTTCAAAATGGCATTGTGCACTTTCTTCTTAAAATGGACATAAAATATGAGCAATGCATTGAATGCTTGAGTTGAAGCCTCTAACAGATGTGCAAGCATTTAATTATGGAGTGCCAAACAAGTTTGAGGCCTGAAAAGCAAAGAGTGTGCATCATAGGTTTGATATTTGAATTCTTGTTCATCACAAAATGACCTATAATTCCAATTTGAAACCCTAACTTCCTCTCTTCGATTCTACTTGATCAAGAATGATCTCAAGGAGTTCTTATACATTTTGGAAATCTTGTAATGTGATCTACAACCCATATTTGAATCACTTTTGAAAATTCCCCTTGGAACTATGTGAAAAATTGCCATAAAGTTAGGTCAAAATCCTGCCTAAACTAGGGCAAAATTTTCACTAAGTGTTTAGTTTCATGAACATATATTCACAAAATCATAAATTGAAATCCATTCATTTCTAGGAGAATTTGTGTATAGAAATGTGGTAGATATCATGGAGATCTAAAACTTTCATGTTGAAAGTTTCTTTTGAATCATCTTGCATCATGGTAAAAAATTGGCTCAAAGTTGTGAAAAAACATGAAGTTTTCAACACTTTGAAAAATTTCTAAGTTTAAAACCTTGGCTTTTCAAAATGAAATCTTGACTTTTTGATTTCTTGATGAAGAAGTTTCATATTTTTACGTGTTTTGATGAATTGTGATTTTTGACACTTGATTTTGACCAAAAAGTCAAAGTTTGACTTTTCATTGTATAATTGACTTTTGATCAGTTGACTGAAAATCAACTATGAATCAATTGATATTGAGCAATGTTTTGAGTCATGCCATTAGGTAAAAATGATGCAATTGAACCCTTGATATCATGCCTCAAACCAATTAACCATTTGCTTGGTCAAATATCACAAATTGCTCTTTCTCAGTCAAAACCCTAATTTTGACCATTTTGCCCTTTTGATGATTTGATCAATTTTCTTGAGGAATTATGGTCCAAACTTGATAAAATGATACATATGAGTGTATAATATTGATATGGATAAAAAATTATGAAGTTTGACCATAAATTGGCCACAGTTGACTTTTTCCCCAATACAGTTGATTTTTAGGTCAACTGCTCAATTGACTGAGCAAAAATGTGATCCAAGGATTGAAACTTGACACGAGTAATCTTGGGGGTCCATAATGATCCATTAAAGTAATATGAGGTATTGAAAGTTAAATTATCCTTGTGCAATCTCAAACCCTAATTTCAAATCATCATTGCTTAAGGAGGTGTCTTGAGCTGATCAATCCTTGTGCAGTCTTGAACCAAAGGAGATCTTGTAAGAAAATATTTTATAAATGAGAAGGAAAATTTTGGGGTACAACATCTGCCCCTGTTAAATCTTCTTAAACCTGAAGAGTTAGATTGGCGAGTCTGCCATTCGTGACTTGAAGGTGGAAGATGATTGGACACTAGAGTGCCCAAAAATTTGCACTAGAAGATGGATTATGAATGGGCTTATAGATTCCATTTGGAGGAATGATGGAGATTTTCCGGAGATGGGCTTGTAGATTCCATCCAAAGCTGACTGTTGACAGAGACTGTACTAAGTCCGAACTTGATTTCAACTGGAAAAGAATCAGAATAAATCTTTGGAGCGTTTTATCTGAACTAGGAGAAGTCTTATATGTTGTTTGACATGGGAAGAATCAAAATAAATCTTTGAGAGATTTATCTTAACCCGAAGTATCCTTTTGGAAAGTATCAGGATAAACCGTTGAGGGGTTTAAATTGAACCAAAAGAAAAAATTGAATGTTCTTTATCTGGAAAGAATCAGAGTAAATCTTTGAGTGATTTATCTGAACCAGAGAAAGTGCCTGCGGGAAAGAATCAGAATAAATCATTGAGAGACTTATCTGAACCCGAAATGTTCCTTTGGAAAGTATCAGGATAAACCATTGAGGGGTTTAAACTGAACCAAAAGAGGTCTTGAATATTCTTTAACTAGAAAGAATCAGAGTAAATCTTTGAGCGATTTATCTGAACCAGAGAAAGTTCCTGCGGGAAAGAATCAGAATAAATTGTTGAGAGACTTATCTGAACCCGAAATGTTCCTTTGAAAATGATCAGGATAAACCGTTGAGGGGTTTAAACTGAACCAAAAGAGGTCTTGAATATTCTTTAACTGGAAAGAATCAGAGTAAATCTTTGAGTGATTTATCTGAACCAGAGAAAGTGCCTGCAGGAAAGAATCAGAATAAATCGTTGAGAGACTTATCTGAACCCGAAATGTTCCTTTGGAAAGTATCAGGATAAACCCTTGAGGGGTTTAAACTGAACCAAAAGAGGTCTTGAATATTCTTTAACTACAAAGAATCAGAGTAAATCTTTGAGCGATTTATCTGAACCAGAATAAACCGTTGAGGGATTTATCTGAACCGACAGGGATCTAGAGAAGAATCAGAACAAAACATTGAGAGATTTATCTGAACCAGAGAAGACAGCTACGGGAAAAGAATCAGAATAAATTGTTGAGATATTTAAACTGAACCGACAGGAGTCTGAAATAAACATATGTTGTATAGATGGTTGACCAATCCTTTCTTGGGAATTGATCTGTAATTGACTTGTTGACGATAATTTTCTGTTGATTGATCTTTCCTGAAAAAGATGGAAGGTTAGTTGTATGCAATGTCATGATGTATGAAATGTATGGTGTAATGATGTTCTCAAAATAAATGAGATTGTGTCATATGTATTTGTGCTGTCAATGTCATGACGTATGGGAGCGATGTATGGACATGTTAATTGTTATGCCGCAGTGTTGTTGGGGAAGATAAATCCTTGAGTACCGCTGGGTACAAAGGGTGTAAGTCTTCATGTTTAGAAGTTGCTGATGAGTTGATGAGCTTCCATTTGTTAGAGAAACAAACTCTGTTGTATAAAGAAAACGTCGTGTATTGCTTGTGAAATCCTGTTGGGGAATCTTGAGGAATTGGGAGACTTTTACTAGGGAGTGATAACTGGAAGTTTTGTTCCGTCGGGGATGTGAGAGAGCTTGATATCATTAAGCTGCACACTGTGGGGGATTTTATGGAATAGTCTAAAGATATTATCCTATTTCTTAAAGCCATTAGTGATTGTCTTTCAATTTTCTGTTCCTTTTTTGTTCACTTGTAAGCAGTAGTTACGTTCAAATGAATAAGTTCAAAAATAAATCATTGGACGTTTTCGCAAACAAAGCACGAAAAAAGAAAAAATAGATAGTTTTGCACTTTCAAAGGGATAACTTCGTATTAACTTGAATAAGTATTTTTTGTACAATGAGACGAACATCCTAGTAAGAGAATGTCGTCGTAGAAAAATGAAAATTTGATACAAAGAAAAGATAGCTATGTGAAATAATCCCATGGGGTTCCCATTCTGCTATAGCCTTCGTGTCTCTGAGCATCTTGTCCACTTGATGCCTTATCCGAAGTTGATTGGATTGATTAGAACCAATGAGTTTGTCAGTCGAAGCTAAAGGTTGTCTGTAAGGTGATCCAATGGGACATAGTCATACGCTCTAATTCCATAACTTTTTCCTGGACCTCCCTTTCGGGTTTTCAGTCCACCGGGATACCCCTTTTTTCCCAAGTCGCCCTTTCGAGTTTTCAACTTGTCGGGTGTACAAATTTTTTGTTTTATCCCTAATTTTTGCCCGAACCTTTTTTGTTCGTCGGGATGCCCTTGTTTTTCCTAGGTGTGTCAACCTAGCGGGTCTCTTATGCGTAGTATCTTTTGACTATGTCTGCGTTCACAGGGTGCGGAAGGCCGTCGCCATCCATAGTGGTTAGGATCATTGCTCCACCAGAGAATATTCTTTTGATCATAAATGGTCCTTCGTATGTAGGAGTCCATTTTCCCCTGGGATCACCTTGTGGTAATATGATACACTTGATTACCAAGTCACCAACCTGATATACCTAACGTCTGACCTTTTTGTTAAAAGCTTTGATCATACGTTTTTGTTACATCTGGCCATGACAGACAACCGCAAGCCTCTTCTCATCAATTAGGTTTAACTAGTCAAGTCGAGTTTGGATCCAATCGTCTTCACTAAGCCTTGCATCCTTTATGATTCTCAGAGAACGTATTTGGACATCAATTGGTAAGACAACTTCCATGCCGTATACCAAGGATAAGGGAGTTTACCCAGTTGATGTGTGCGCCGTGGTACGGTAACCATGGAGAGCGAATGGTAGCATCTCATGCCAGTCCTTGTAGGTTACTGTCATTTTTTGTATGATCTTCTTGATGTTCTTATTTGCAGGCTCGATAGTGCCATTCATCTTTGGCTGGTAAGGGGAAGAATTATGGTGCTGGATCTTGAATTGCGCGTATAGTGCGGTGATCATAGTATTGTTGAGATTCATACCATTGTCTGTGATGATTCTCTCCGGGATGCCGTACCGACATATGAGATTATGTTTGATGAAACAAGCCACAATATTCTTGGTAACGGAAGCGAAAGAAGCTGCCTTAACCCACTTCGTGAAATAGTCAAAGGCCACTGTTGTACCCCAAAATTTTCCCTCTCATTTCATCAACACTTTCTCATCACAAGACTCTTGGAATTCAAGATTAAGCTAGGGTTTGTTCTGTTCAAGACCCCTCCTTGCACTGTTGACCTAAATTAGGGTTTGAGTTTGCACAGGGATGTTTTGACCTAAAATGCCCAAAGTGACTTTCATACTTCATGTTGGACTCACAAGTGTATCCTTACCAAGTTTCAGGCTTTGATTCAAAGTTTTGCCTAGTCAATTGGACAGTTGACCTAGAAATCAATTGTATTAGGGAAAAAGTCAACTGTAGCCAATTGACAGTCAAACCTCATGAAATTTGACCCACATCAACATTATGAACTCATATGAACCATTTGATAAAGTTTGGATCACAATTCCACAAGAAATTTGATCAGATCACCAAAAGGGCAAAATGGTCATTTTTAGGGTTTTGACTGCACAAAGGCAATTTTTGACCGTTTGACCTAACTAATGGAAAACCAAGCTCACATATGGACTCAAGGACCCAATTACTTTGTCTTTATCCACTCAACAAGTTCAAAAGATCTCAAATGCATAGGATTGACAGATGAATTTTTTCAGTCAACTGATCAAAATTTGACTGTACAATGAAAAGTCAAACTTTGACTTTTTGGTCAAAATCAAGTGCCAAGATTCATTTTTCATCAAGACATGTTAAATTATGAAACTTGTCCATCAAGAAACCCAAAAATGCAAATTAGGGTTTAAAATGAAAAAATTTCATGACTTAGAAATTTTCTAAGTTATGAAATTTTCTGATTTTTTCCTAACTTTGTCCCATTTTTTCACCAAGATGCAAATGGATTCAAACAAAACTTGACATATGAAAGTTTTAGTCCATCACAAAGTCTACAACTTTGATTCACAAAGTTTTCTCAAAGGAAGCTTGCATCGCAAGTTATGATTTTTGGAACAAGGGTACCAAAACTTCTAACTTAGAAGAAATTTGCCCTAATCTAGGCAGGATTTTGACCCATCTTCTTGGCCATTTTTCACATAGTTCCACTTGGAATTTAAATTTGCATTACAAAGATGGATTGTAGTACATGTTCCAATATTTCCAAATTGTCCAAGAACTCCTCAAACACCCTTGTGGTTAGAGAGAATCGAATTCACAAAGTTGGCAAAAACTCACTTTTGTTCATGGCCAAGGCATGTTCATAGCAATTTGGATTTTCAAATCAGCTTGTGTAATGCTAGCTTTCAGGCCTCAAAACCAACTTAAACTTCATAATTTATGCCTAACCATTGTGTTAAGGTGTTATCTCATCCATTTGGGCATTACATGCAAGTTTAAGCCTTAAGTAGTAAAAGTGATATTGCCATTTTTGCAAAAGTAGCTTTATGTCAAACCACTAAGCATTGAGCCTTGAACAAAGATCTGAGATTGCAAATTAAATCCAGGGATTAGAGGGGGCCTAGAGGGTTGTGTGCAGCATACAAGATGGCTTGTACAAGCCTGTGAGATACACTTACACATCTTTGCTTCATATAGAAGAAACATTGCAAAATAAGACCAACTCTCATATCTGTGAACAAGGGCCAAAAACAAACTTTGCACACAAGTTCCATACATCAAAATAGACCTAAGGCACGACTCATTCATCCCTCATACCTCCTAATACACAAAAACACTGTTTTGCTGCAAAACAGGGCACTCCCTGCAAATTGAGTTCCACAACACAATTTGCTCGTGCATTTTTGCCCAAACCTGTTCAAACACCTTCCATTTCATCCATCCAAACTATTTCAAACCTTAAACACCAGCTGTAACACCTCTAATATGTTTTTCCATTTTCATTTCCAAGCTTTGGAGGTGGACTTCTACAACACGATACAAGGTGTTTCAAAGCAAGCCAGGTATTGGAGAAGCTTCCTTGGACCTCAGGCAAGCTCAACAGAAGCTCAAACACCATTGAAGGTTGCTGCATTGCTCTACTCGATTCAAGCTGAAATAGGTATTTCATGGACTTCTATCTCTCTATTTAGGAATGGTTAGGCTTAGGTTTGTGAATGAAATATGTTGTACTCATAGCCCTGAAGCCATACATGTGATCAGCTTTCATTTATATTAAGTGTGCTAGGAGAATTTCAGCCATGAACATGTGAAAAAAGTTAGGTCAGATTTTAGGGCCAGAGAAATTCTCTCTGGTCTTTGAGAGTTAGATTTAATGCTTTATATGGTTAGATTCGTGTTTAAATTCTCTACAAGTTTCATGTTTTAAGTTTTGTCAAAAGATCAAAGAATCAGGAGTTGGCATGTTGTACAAGAGGCACGTGCATTTTCAAACAGATGCTGGAGGTTGAAGAAGGTGATGGCTTGGGCTGGGCCTGAGTCATTCTTTCTTTTACCACCCCTTTATTCAGTTTGCACCCCCTGGCCCATTTGATTGAATATTTGTCATTTTTATGTTTTTATTTTTTATTCTGACTTTATATTTTTTGCTCAAATATAAAAAAATGCCAAAAATAATTTTCCACATTTTTTTCATATTTATTTGATATTTATTCACTTTATTAGGCATATATGTATAAACAAACCTTTTTTTCTTCTTTTAATAAAACTTCAAAAAAATAATACAAAAATATATTTATTTTTTATTTATTATTTTTATTTTACACTTGAAAACATTTTCTTGAAAATATCCATTTTTGTAAAGAATTAATTTTTATCTTTGTATATTTAATATGATAAATATATATATATATATATATATATATATATATATATATATATATATATATATATATATATATATATATATATATATATATATATATATATATATATATATATATATATATATATATATATATATATATATATATATATATATATATATATATATATATATATATACACACACACTTGTATATTTTATTTTATTAGATAATTAGGACAAAAATATAGAAATAATACACTTTTATTTTTATTAATATTTGACACTAAAAATACTTTTTTTTTAACAATGTACTTTTATTCTTACATAAATTAATATATATTGTATATAATTAATAAATATTGCCTTTTATTTGAAAAATTAGGGTTTTGCCCTAAATGACCCAAATAATTAAAAATTTGACTTTTTATTTTGTTTATACTTCACATTAAAAAAACCCTTTTCACATACATAAAAAATCATTTTGTGCATAATACATTTTATTTATTTATTGTATTTATTTCAAGTATTGCACAATTAAATATTGTATCCTATACATTCGATATGGTTGTAATAACTTAGAATATATTTCTTGTCAAATACCCCCAATTCAAATTTGTACCCCCTCCCTATATCATGTTGTAATAGTGTAACATTTAAATTCTCGCACAGTTAAAAGCTTTCAATTATGCCATGCCTAGACCTAGGGTTTGTATGCAAAATCAATCAACAAGTAGATTGACCTAATCCAAGATAAACATGCATGAAAAACAAACACAATTCACACTTGCACCCCTAGGGTTTCATCCACTTGTTGCCTTCAAAAATGGGCCATGGTTGCATGTCAAGTACTTTGGCAAAACAAAAACAAATCAAAATGATCATAGTCCCTCGATGACGCTATCTTGGTTGCCTAAACAAAAATGATCAAGTCCCTCAAGAAAATTTCCAAAGATACTTGACACTATTGCTTTCATGGTCTATACGATGACCCGCGCCTGTCCCGTTAACATCCTAACACAAGGTTGTTCACCAAATACAATGGTGAAACAACACTGTTAAAAGGGTTAAAACATGAGAAAGATCTTTGAGTAAAATTAGGGTAGATAGCTCTTGGTTACTTGATCAAATTTGCAAAACATCCTTGCCATTTTTCAAACACACTCCACAACACAATTTCAAAACAACTTTCAAAACATTGAAAACCTTTCAAAAAGACAAACACCTTTGTATACATTCAAACAAGAATCATTACAAAGGTTGCAACAACGATGGCCTCTTTTCAAAACATCTTTCAAAATCACACACAAAGCACCATTTCAAACAATTGAAAGGCAAAAGCAAGTGATCTAAGTAAGTAACTAAGAGCCCATGGATAGAAAGGGTGCTAATACCTTCCCTATCTATAATCTACTCCCCGAACCCAAGAAAACATCTCAAAGGTCTTTCCTGTGCTTTTTGACCTTTCCTTAGGATAAATAAAAAGTCGGTGGCGACTCTTGCTAAACTGAAACATTTGCGAACACAAACGCAAAACCCAAGTCAGTTCTCCCACCGTATCACATCCACCAAGATGAAGCGGTGTCCATTAGAAGGCATAGGTTTGAATTCTCCAATCATATCGATGCCCCACATCGCGAATGGCCAGGGAGCAGTCAGGACATTTAGAGGAACGAGAGGCACATGCACTTTGTCAACATAGATCTGACACTTGTGACAGGTTCGAGAGTGCTGATAGAAATCTGCTTCCATGGTAGACCAGTAATAACCTGCCCGTAGGATCTTCTTTGCCATCATATGGCCACTGGAATGGGTGCCAAAAGTGCCTTCATGTAGATCATCCATGATCTTTTCTGCCTCAGCCTTGTCTATGCAACAAAGCAAAACAGAGTCATGATTGCGCTTGTAGAGAATGCCATTACTAAGGAAGAACTTAGCAGAGAATCTCCTTAAGAACTTCTTATCATTGACTGAAGCTCCTTCCGTATACTCTTGAGCCTCGAGATACCTCTTGACTTCATGGAACCAAGGATGGTCTACTACTTCTTCAGTATCAATCTCGTGACACTAAGATGGTTCATCCATTCGTTCAATGGTGATCTGGGGAGCCTCGTTATCCCATTTAAGTTTAAACACGAATGACATTGTGGCTAGCGCGCCCGCTAGTTGATTTTCCTCTCGTGGAAAATGATCGAAAGTAATTTCCTCAAAGTATGGGATTAATGTCAACACATGTTCATTGTAGGGGATGAGGTTAGGGTGTTTCGTGTCCCATTCTCCTTTGATCTGGCTGATGACTAAGGCTGAGTCTCCAAATACACTTAAGGACTTGATTCTCAAATCTATGGCAGCTTTGAGACCAAAAATGCATGCTTCGTATTCTACCATATTATTTTTACAGTTGAAGCAAAGTCTTGCGGTAAAGGGAGTATGACATACTTCAGGGGATATAATTACAACACCTATGCCACTGCCGAGCACGTTGGAGGCTCCGTCAAAAACCAGGCTCCATCGGGATCCTTGTTCAGGTCCGTCATATGGTCTGAATTCTTCACAGTTGTTTACCATCATGATGTCTTCATCCTGGAATTCGAACTTCATAGACTGATAGTCATCCACGACTTGATGAGGAAGGTGATCGGCTAGTACACAACCCTTTATTTCTTTTTGAGTAGTGTACTGAATATCATATTTTGTTAGGATCATCTGCCATCTTGCTATTCTCCCAGAGAGGACAGGCTTCTCAAATATGTATTTAATTGGATCTATATTGGATATCAATAAGGTAGTATGGGTCAGCATATACTTTCTTAGCTGGAGAGCAGCCCATGCCAGAGCGCATCAAGTTTTCTCGAGCAGTGAATATCTTGTTTCACAGTCGGTAAACTTTTTGTTCAGGTAGTAAATAGCATGCTCTTTTTGGCCAGACTCGTCATGCTGCCCCAGCACACACCCCATTGAATTTTCCAAGACAATTAGATACATGATCAAAGGTCTCCCCTCGACTGGCAGCATCAAAACAGGAGGCTCTTGTAGGTACTCTTTGATCTTGTCGAAAGTAGTTTGGCATTCATCATTCCATTTGACTACTTGATCTTTCTTCAGTATTTTGAAGATTGGTTCACAAGTAGCTGTTAAGTAAGAAATGAATCTAGCAATGTAGTTTAGCCATCCTAAGAATCCTCTGACTTCCTTCTCGGTGCGAGGAGTAGGAATTTCTTGTATTGCTTTCACCTTGGCAGGATCCACTTTGATACCTTTACTGCTGACAACGAAGCCTAGGAGTTTACAGGACCTCACCCCAAATGTGCATTTATTTGGGTTCAACCTTAGCTTGTATTTCTTTAGTCTCTCAAACAGTTTCTGAAAATGGTCAAGATGTTCCTCTTCAGTTTGAGATCTGGCTATCATGTCTTCCACATAGACCTCTATTTCATGATGGATCATGTCGTGAAATAGAGCTACCATGGCACGCTGATAGGTTGCCCCAACGTTCTTCAACCCGAATGACATAACCTTGTAACAGAATATGCCCCACTGTGTGAAGAAGGTCGTTTTCTCCATGTCCTCAGGTGCCATTTTGATTTGATTGTAGCCTGAGAAACCATCCATATATGAGAACACTTTATGCTGCGCGGTATTGTCAACCAGAATGTCGATATGGGGGAGTGGGAAATCGTCCTTAGGGCTTGCCCTATTTAAATCTCGGTAATCCACACACATTTGTACTTTGTCGTCCTTTTTAGGCACTAGAACAACATTGGCGACCCATTGTGGACAGGAGGTAACGACTAAGAATCCGGTGTTGAATTGTTTCATGACTTTGGCCTTAATCTTCTCTGACATGTCTAGCTGCATGCGACAGACTTTCTGTTTTCTCGGAGGGCAGTCTTCTTTTATCGGTAGACGATGGACCATGATATCGACATTAAGTCCTGGCATGTCTTCGTACGACCAGGAAAAGACCTCAACATAATCATGTAGCAACTGAGTTAGACGTTTCTTGACACTGGGTTCCAGATTGGCACCTACCTTGACTTCTTTCTTATCCTCTTCGGTACCTAGGTTAACTGTGTCCACTGGTTCTTCATGGGGCTGTATGGTCCTTTCTTGTTGTTGTAGTAACCTGGCAAGTTCCCCTGACACTTCACAATCTTCCTCACCTTCGTCTTCGGCTTGGTAGATTATATTTTCAGAGTCACAAAAGGCCATAGCAGAATTATTACCCATGGGATCCTGAGTGGATGTAGATCTTCAATTTGAATGTGAGTGTGTGTAAGAGTATAACTATCTTTGAAAGAAATAAAAAATGTAGAAAAAGAATGACAAAGAGCACAAAGTTTGTATGCAAAAATGTCCATGGTTCATTGATGACATATGAAAAATGAGGTAACAACCCTTACAAATGGACCATTGTGTCTCGGGTAAGACACAAGGTTTAAAAAAGTATGAATTGTTTAATTATTACAGGTCTGACAAAAATTTAAAGATAATTACTGTTGGATAAAATTAATTGGGACAAAATCTTTAGCTTCCCAGTTGCTGAGTCCTCTATTGATGGTTGGGAAAATCCACTCTTCTAGGTCACAACTGTCGTCATCATCACCCTCCACTGCATTGACTCTGTGGTTGCTGATCTTCAAAGGTGGCTCCCCGACACGAGCACGAGGAACAACTTTCTGGGCTCCTGAAGTGAAACCCAAACCAAATTTGTCAGATTTCTAAGGGATATCTAGGAGTTGGCCCCAAATAGTACACCCACATTCTTCGATCACTTCCTTGGCATCTTTCAGAGAAGACATCTTTAGCGGAGGTCTTGTAATCTTCGGGACTTGGGAAACGGTCTTGGTTACTGCCACGGTTTGTGGGACTTCCTCGAAGTGCTGAAACAGAGTTTCAATAAATTCACCATTCAATTCCACGTATCTGAAGGAGTTTAAGTGACTTACCATATATTCCTCTTCTCCATGGACAGTAATGATTTCCCCCTCGGTTGGCTATTTCAGCATCTGATGTAATGTAGAGGTAACGACACCATCATTGTGAATCTATGGCCGACCCAATAAACAGGAATAGGAAGGGTGAATGTCCATCACGTAAAAAGTTGATTCAAAGGTTTGGGTTCCAAATTTTATGGGGATGTCCACCTCCCCATGCACCATTCTCTTTGAACCGTCGAAGTCCCTTACCACTATGTTGCTGGGTTTTAAGGTCAAACCTTCACAGTCGAGTCTATCAAGAGCCTTCTTAGGTAGCACATTCAAAGATGAACCGATATCAACCAAGACATGGGCCAAAGTTGTGCCCCTGCATTCGACAGAGACATGCAACGCCTCGTTATGCTTCCTCCCCCTAGATGTCAAGTCAGCATTAGAAAAGCCTAAACCATTGTCAGTTGTTAAACTAGCCACACAGTCTTGGAACTGATCAGCAGAGGTTTCTTGTGGTACGTGGGCAGTTTTAAGGAATTTCACCAAGGCCTTCACATGAGCCTCGAAGCACAACAATACAGCCAGCATGGAAATATTTGACGGAGTCTGCCTTAGCTGTTCGACTATGTTGTAGTCGCTTCTCTTTATAATTTTCATAATTTCTTCCATCTCCTTTTGGGAGGCCTCTGGGATAGATACTGATTGTGCCTTCATCCGGACAGGCTCAACCAGAATGCCTTTTCCCCGAGTCTCGGTGTTAGGAGTGTTAGTAGGGGTAACCATAAGGATTGTAGTAGTAGTGTCAACGGGAACAGAAGCAAGAATGATCGCAGGACTGGTAACAGTTTTCGGAGGAGCAATCTCGGGGGAGAATACTCTGCCACTTCGGGCTATCTTGCTGGTTCCCGTAATATTGCTGATGTCGGGGTTAGCCTTCTCAAAAATTGAGTCTTCATCAGCCAGCCAATCTTGCTTGACGCCGTGGTAGTAGACGTCGCCCCCATAGTTCCATGGGACAGTTTTATCTGAGAAGTACGAGATCGTCCCTGGAATAATAATTATCAGTGGAGCCACTTTAGGAACTGATGTAATCCTAATGGGTCTTTTGGTGGAGACTCTGGAAGGATTGGAGGAAATGGTTACTATTGAAACATCTTTGTATGAAATTGTTGGAACGGGAGTCTTTTCAAACAAAATCTCTTTGTCATCCATTAGGCGTTGGACACCTGCTTTCAATAAATGACAGCCAATTCGTAGGGATAAACAGAGGTGACAGTTTTCGTCACAGGCCGGAAATAAACTGGATTTCAACAGGTTCTTCTTGATAGTCAGGAGAGGAGTAACAAGTTCATCAACAGTAGTAACAAACATGTCATCTTCAACAACGTTAACATCACGGCTATGCTTGGGAATAGGAGCGGTGATAACATTTGGGATCTCAGGATCATCAAATTTAATTTCTTTTGCTTCGAGAAGGTCTTGTACCTTGTTTTTCAAATCCCAACAGTTGTTGGTATCATGGCCTGGACTTTCTGAATGGTAAGCACATCGGGAATTAGGATGGTAGTGAGGAGAGGCTGTGTTGGGATTCTTCGGAGCTTCTTTCAAAGTTACCAGATTATATCTCAACAAATGTGGCAGGACTTGGGATAGTGTCATATTTATCTGGGTAAATTGTCTTACTTGTCTTTCTGTTCTTTGCTGGTTACTTCTTTGTTGAGTAGGTGAAGGCTTAGGGATCATGGAAACCCCTACCATTGGACGACGTTCGATTCTATCTTGATTTCTTTGAGGATACACAACACCAACTTATTTTTTCCCAATAAATGGTTTTCTCACAACACTGAAGGATGCGTCTTTTTGGATCTTCCCACTCTTAATCCCAGCTTACACTCTCTCCTCGATCAAGAATAATTCAGTGAAGCCTGCTGAGGAGCTTCCAATTAGATGATTAAAGAAAGGACCGGATAGGGTACCCAGAAACATATTTACTAGCTCTCTTTCAGATAGGGGAGGCTGGACTCTTCCTGCTAAGTCCCTCCATTTCTGAGTGTAGTCTTTGAAACCTTCACTTGAAACCATAGCCATACTCCGGAGTTGAGTATGGGTGGGAGCAAGATCCGCATTGTAATGATACTGTTTATAAAAAGCAGCGGCAAGGTCTTCCCAGTTATGGGTGTTGGCCCTTTCCAATTGATAGAACCAATCTAGCTGAGTCCCGGATAGACTGTCTTGAAAGAAGTGGACCCACAAATCTCTGTCAGTAGTGTGAGGTTGTATCTTCCTCACATAAGATCAGAGGTGCATCTTGGGACACGAAACCTCGTCGTACTTAGAAAATACTGGTGCCTTGAACTTTGGTGGAATAACAATCCCGGACACCAAACCCAGCTCTTCAAAGTCCAGCCCAGGCACTTTCTGAATCTCCATTGCACTTAGACGCTCTTCCATATGTTTATATTTGTCTTCAATCGGGGGATACTGCTCTTCAGAGTAGTCCTCTTCTTCTTCCTCTTCAGATTCTAGTTGGGCAGTCGCTTCCTTGCCTTTCCTTTCTTGATTATCCTTTTCACCAGATGATGTCGCGAATCAAGGGTCCGTCTGGATGGCCCTGGGAACCTTCTTCCTAGATTTAGAACTCTGGTTGTTTTCTTTGCTTTCTTCTTCTTTTCTTCAATCAAGAAAGTTTTCAAATCCACTTGTCCTTTGGCTAGAGTCAAGAACATCTGTTGAAACTGAGCATTCTACGCCTGGAGGTTTTTTACTGTCTGCTCGAGATCCATCTTACTGAAATAAATAGTAGAAAGATGAGGATACTTGTTGTAAGAAACTTTCTTATGTTATGATGAATGGTAGATGTATATGCAATGATTTTAAGGAAATTAGAGATTTAAATTTGCTTTAGACCAAAAAGGAACACACGTTATATTAATAAATCAAAGTTTTGAGTACATCATGCCTCTTTTGGGCTTACAAAGAAATACAAAAACTCTAAGATAAAAAAGTTGTACGCATCCTCTTTGGTGCGATGTAGGCATTTAGACTCTGCTCCCCATGAAGTTGCTTGGTGAGTTCCAGAACCTTCTTCTTGCTGGTGTAGAATTAGGCCTCGAAAGTGTCTCGCTCCCCCTTAAGCTGTATCCAATCCCTTTGCAAATCTTCGATAGAGGTGGGCATGTCAGGATGCAGGATAGTGTATGGAACATCTACTTCCACAATAGGCTCTATGATAACCGGGAGAATGGAGGGGTAAGGCATCATAAGACTTTGAGCACGAGCTCGTACCCATTTGAGGTAAGGCTCAAGAGGGATGGAATTCTTGTGTCCCAATGTCTTGCTATCTACCTTGTTCAACATCCTCCAATCTCGAATAAACCTCTGGCAGTGACCTTGATCGTCATTCTCGTAGTCAAATACCAAACCTTGAATAAGCATCTCATGTGGGCCATCTCTTCGGGCGTAACCAAACTGTCTTAAGGCTAAGAAGGGGTTGTAGGTGATACCTCCTTTAATGCCAAGTAAGGGTACATTAGGAAATTCTCCACAACGGTCGATGATAGTAACATTCTCTATAGATCGGGAACACCAATGAATGTCTGAATGTTTGAGTGTCATCAACCTATGTGACCACCTTGAACCTTGCTCGTTCTTCAATACAGATTGGGGAAGATGCGAGATAAACCATATTGCCAAGAGAGGAGTACAACACATAAGGATACCTTTTTTCCTCATAGTGCGAGTGTGAAAAGAATGTAGGATGTCCCCTAACAAAATAGGCACTGGGTTATGAGACATGAAGATTTTGACGGTGTTCACATCTATGAGTTGGTTAGGATTTGGAAACAAAACCATCCTATAGATGAGGAGAGCCACAATTTCCTTAAAAGTTTGCAAATCCAAGGAGTTCCAACAGTTTTGGGCTTTCTCAAACAAGAACTTTGCTAAGAAACCTTTGACACCACTCCTTGTTTCCCAATTAGTCGTGACATCATATGGTTGCAAGTGTAGGGCTTGAGCAATCTATTCTGGCTTTGGATCTCTTTACGCACCGTTGAAAGGTAGTTGATTGAGAATGGGAATCCTCAAGAGTTGGGAGAATTCTTCCAAAGTTGTCACAAGTTGATAATCGGGAAATGTGAAGCAATGGTGTAAAGGATCAAAGAACTGGAAGAGCACCTTCATCATGTCCTCATCAGTATTGGAGGTGACCAAGTTTAAGAGGCGACCATGTCTTTCGGTACAATTTTCAGGAATCCTTGATGCTAGCTCTTTAAATTGAGGAGGGATCCTTACAAGGTTTACTTGAATGGTTTTCCTGCGAATAGAATCCATGTCCTACAAAACAGAACAAAGATAAATCCCCAAAATCCTTGAAATGGTTAGTAAGTATGAGTATGATGTTATGATATTTATGATGTTATGTACAAGTAGATATATACAAACAAAACAAACAAGTCCTTAGGTTTAGGCTTGCATGGAGTCTCATAGGTAAGTACCCTCTTGAAATTTAGTTGGCTCAAACTTGTCCTAGCAATAGTAACCGAGTTCTAAGGGAGCTCAATATCACTGGTTTGTTTTCTCGGGCATTGTTTCAGTGTAAGCCTCTTTAATGGCGACCAAAATATCCCAAAAAACCAAACCTCAATGAGTGTAGTATTGAGTATCTACCAACTTTGGACTGCACCAAAGTCGGTCATCTCACTACGTCCTAATGGCCAAGTTGGTCAAGTAAAGGTTCTAGAAGTTCGTTAGTGCTTCAGACATCACTCAACGGCCCCGTATTCTCCTTGACTACTCAAGGGCTACCGGTACCCACAAATATGTCCCACTAACGTAGCTATTGCTTAGACCATTTCGGTATACCCCGCACAGTTTCCACAACATATTTCTACTTACCTAAAAGGTATCCCAAATCTGGGTAGAGGATTCAAACCCAAACAAAGAACTAAAATGTAAAGCATACAAGTCAAACAATGAAAGCAAATAAATGTGATTTAAACCTAAGGTAACCCCACTTTTTAAATCTTCCCAACAGAGTCGCCAGTTCTGTGATAGGGTGGGAGAATGACTTGGTTGTTTTGCATTTGATCGCAATTGTTGCGGTTAGCAAGAGTCGCCACCGACTTTTCTTTTATCCAAAAGGAAAGGCTTAAAAGAACAGGAAAGACCTTTGAGATGTTTTCTTGAGTTCGGGGGGTAGATTATGAAAATGGAAGGTATTAACACCCTTTTCATCCATGGTTTTCCATGGGCTCTTAGTTACTTGCTAGATCACTTGCTTTTTGTTTGAAAATATGCTTTGTGTGGTTTTTGAAAGTATTTTATAAAGATGTCATTATTTAGGCAAAACTTTGTAATGATTCTCGTTCGTAAGAATGTATCAAAAGTGTTTGATCTTTTGAAAATGGTTTTCAAGTTTTGAAAGGTGTTTTCGAAAGTGTTTGTTTTGAAAATAGCAAGGATGTTTTTGTTTTGAAATTGAGCAAGTAACAAGGAACATTCTACCTACTCAAAATTCTTTCATGTTTATTTCCTCTTTCCTTTGACATTGTTATCTTACCATTGATTTTGTAAGTAACCTTATCTTTGGATGTAAAAGGGACGGGCGTGGGTCATCGTATAACCATGATTAGAAATGTTGTAAGATATCTTAGCATTTTCTTTAAGAGACTAAGATCATTTTGAAAGGCAACATGGATAGCGTCATCGATGGACTATGATCTTGTATTTTGTTTGTTTTTGCTAAGGTACCTCACATGCATAATATGGCCATTTTTGTAAGGAAACCAAGTGGATTTACCCTAAGGATGTAAGTGTGCAAGTCTATTGATTTACATGCTTGATTTGTGTTTGATTAGGGTTTGTTATTTGTTGGTTTTAATCTTTCCATACAAAACCCAATTACTAGCATTTGTATATAAAGCATTAAATTGCGGAAATTAAAATTACTACGTTATTATATGATTTAGGGGAGGGGGCGTACATATTATAAATGGGGAATTGCAAGAAATTAAATCTAAATAATTTTTACAACCATATTGAACTTGAATAAATGCACCAAATTGAATGAGTAAAATAGCAAGAATGTAAATGTAAAAAGAAATGTGATTTTTGTTTGGTTTTCAATGAAAAGGATTTTTTGACTTAGTTAACTAAAAAATAAAATAAAATAATTAACTAAAAAGAAGATCAAGATTAAGTTAATAAAAGAAATCAATTTATTAAAGAAAACAAGTTTTTTTTAGGGTTTTTGTGAATTTAATTAAACTAGTAAATAAAATTAATTAAATAAAAATCCTAAGTTCTAAATTGATTTTAATTTACAAGAAAGTAATATAATAATAATTAAAACTAATTATCTAAATATTTTAAAAAAAGGAAATTAATTTATTAAAGTTTATTCTTTTGTTTTATGAAGAAAAATGAACTAAATAAAGATAAATAATAAAATATAAATATTTTTTGGATTTTTATTAGTAAAAATAAAAGAATAATATTAATAGTAATAATGATAATAATAATAATAACAATAATAGTAGTAATAATAATAATAATAATAAAGAAAAATAAAAAATATTAAAGTCAGGGGTTAGAAAGTAAAACAGGGAGTATGAAATAAGCAAAAAAGTTAGGCCCAGGGGGTTGAGGCCCAAGCGCCTGATTCAGCCAAAAAATGAAGAAAAATGTGAAAAAAAAGCAAAAGGTCACACTGGGGCTCGAACCCAGGACCTTCCTAATACGCGCGCGCTTGTTGTACCACTGGGGTGGCCTGTTTCATCCGTTCATTATACAACAATCAATAAACTTAAAACAAAACAAGTCCATGTTATAACTTCATGTTCAACCTCCAACATGAATATCTGCAACTTGCTCATTTCTCATCCATTTGCAAAAATGTAAACATCAAACTTGTTCCAAATTTCACAATGATTTCAGAAATATAAATTACTAAAACTATAAATCAAAGATGAACATGAATTTTGAATGGTACCAAATTCTGACCTAACTTTTCCAGGATGTTCAGATTCAAAATTCTAACTACTCAAGCAATATAAATTAAATCTAAAGACATGGTTAGTTTCAGGATAATGATATCTACATTTTATCTTCACAAATGAATCAATAATGATGCTTGTAGAGAGAGTTCAAAGTTAAGGAAACTTACCTCAAAACTGGAAATCGTATTCTGAGTTTGAGAACTCCTCAAGGTGTTGTGATGATCAGAGTAGCTTCAGTGACCCTTCAGGATTCTAATGCAAGGTTTAGTTTGTACTGGAGATGGCTAAATCATGCTGGAGAAGTCCAAGTGCAAAGCTCTGTCTTTGAAAATGGAAGATGATGTTAATGGTGTTACAATCTTGTAACATGGTGTGGGATGAGTTATAAATGATGTTTAGAAGCTTTATGAACCAAAAGGCTTGAAAACACACGAGGGAGATGTGAGTTTCCAGATTTTGGTCAGGTTATGCAAGAATGGAAGTATGTGTTACAACTCTGAGTTCTTGAGATTTTTTGTGCTTGTGTATGCATCTGTTTTGATGTAAATAACTTGTGCATAAGTAAGGAGAAGGCTTGAGTGCTTGAGAGGGTCAGAATTACAAGATATAGGCTGATTGCTATGTTACTTGATTTTGAAGAAAAGTGAAAGTAAGGTTCCAAGATGAAGTACAAGCATGGGCTGAGTGATCGTGAGGCTTGAGACAAACTTATTTTGAGTTATAGGTCGTGTATGATCAGAAGAAAACAATTTCAAAGCTCAAGAACAAGTTTTGTGCATAAAGCTACTTTTTCAAAATGGCATTGTGCACTTTCTTCCTAAAATGGACATAAAGCATGGGCAATGCATTGAATGCTTGAGTTGAAGCCTCTAACAGTTGTGAAAGAATTTAATTAGAGAGTTCCAAACAAGTTTGAGGCCTACAAAGAAAATATTGTGCAACATAGGTTTGAGATTTGAATTCTTATTCATCACAAAATGACCTATAATTCCAATTTGAAACCCTAACTTCCTCTCTTCGATTCTCCTTTATCAAGAATGATCTCAAGGAGTTCTTTGACATTTTGAAAAGATTGTAATGTGCTATACAACCCCTCTTTGAATCACTTTTGAAAATTCCCCTTGGAACTATGTGAAAATTTGCCATGAAGTTAGGTCAAAATCCTGCCTAAACTAGGGCAAAATTTTCACTAAGTGTTTAGTTTCATGAACATGTATTCACAAAATCATAACTTGAAATCCATGCATTTATAGGAGAAGTTGTGTAAAGCAATGTTGTAGATCTCATGGAGATCTACAACTTTCATGTTGAAAGTTTCTTTTGAATATCTTGCATCATGGTGAAAAATTGGCTCAAAGTTGTGAAAAAACATGAAATTTTCAACACTTAGAAAAATTTCTAAGTTTGAAAACTTTGACTTTTCAAAATGAAATCTTGAATTTTTTATTTATTGATGAACAAGTTTCATATTTTGACATGTTTTGATGAATTTTTATTTTTGACACTTGATTTTGACCAAAAAGTCAAAGTTTAACTTTTCAGTGTACAATTGACTTTTGATGAGTTGGCTGAAAATCAACTATCAATCAATTGATCTTGAGAAATGTTTTGAGTCATGCCATTAGGTTAAAATGATGCAATTAAACCCTTGAGATCACGCCTCAAACCAATTAACCATTTGCTAGGTCAAAAATCAAAAATTGCCCTTTCTCAGTCAAAACCCTAATTTTGACCATTTTGCCCTTTTGATGATTTGATCAAATTTCTTGAGGAATTATGGTCCAAACTTGATCAATTGATACATATGAGTGTATAATGTTGATATGGATAAAAAATTATGAATTTTGACTATAAATTGGCCACATTTGACTTTTCCCCCAATACAGTTGATTTTTAGGTCAAATGCTCAATTGATTGAGCAAAAATGTGTTCCAAGGCTTGAAACTTCACATGAGTAATCTTGGGGGTCCATAATGATCAATGAAAGTCATATGAGGTATTGAAAGTTAAATTATCCTTGTGCAATGTCAAACCCTAATTTCAAATCATCAGTGCTTAAGGAGGTGTCTTGAGCTGATCAATCCTTGTGCAGTCTTGAACCCAAGGAGATCTTGTGAGAAAATATTTGATAAATGAGAGGGCAAATTTTGGGGTACAACAATCATCAATAAAACATCATACATTTCTGCATATAAATTTTACGCTCTTTGTTTTTCTTTTCTTCCTTTTTACTTTATAAAAAATATAAAACTATGCTCTTACACACACCCACATATCAAATTGCAGATCCACATCCACTCTGGATCCCATTGATAAAGGTTCTGCTATTGCTCATTATGACTTTGAAAATCCGATCTACCAAGCCGAGGACGAAGGTGAGGAAGATTGTGAGGTACCAGGAGAACTTGCCAGACTGTTACAACAGGAAGAAAGGGCAATACAACCTCATGAAGAGGCAGTTGAGACAATTAACTTGGGTACTGAAAAGGATAAGAAAGAAGTCAAGTTAGGCACTAATTTGGAGAATAGTGTCAAAGAATGGTTAATACAAATGCTACATGACTTTGTTGAGGTTTTTTCTTGGTCATACGAAGACATGCCGGGACTTGACACCAATATTGTGGTTCATCGCCTTCCGACAAAAGAGGATTTCCCTCCCATGAAACAAAAGGTTTGTTGTATGCGGCCAGAAAAGATCAAGGCTGAAGTCATGAAGCAGTTTAATGTTGGTTCTTAGCTGTCACATCTTATCCACAATGGGTCTCCAATGTTGTTCCAGTACCTAAGAAGGATGGTACGTATGTGTATGAATTACAAAGACCTGAATAGGGCAAGCCCCAAGGATGACTTTCCGCTTCCCCATATCGATGTTCTGGTTGACAACACCGCATAACATAAGGTATTATCCTTCATGGTCAGTTTATCCGGGTATAATCAGATCAAAATGGAACCTGAAGACATGGAGAAAACTACCTTTGTCACACAGTGGGGCACTTTCTATTACAAAGTTATGCCATTTGGGCTAAAGAACGTCGAGGCAACCTATCAGTGCGCCATGGTAGCTTTTTTTCATGATATGATCCATCATGAGATAGAGGTCTACGTTGATGATATGATAGCTAGGTTTCAGACTGAAGAGGAACACCTCGATCACCTACAGAAGCTTTTTGAAAGGTTGAAGAAATACAAATTGAGGTTGAACCCGAATAAGTGCACCTTTGGAGTAAGATCTGGTAAGCTCTTGGGTTTCGTTGTCAGTAACAAAGGCATTAAAGTTGACCCTGCAAAGTTTAAAGCTATACAAGAAATGCCAACTCCTTGCACTGAGAAGGAAGCTAGGAGATTCTTGGGACGCCTAAACTACATAGCCAGATTCATTTCACATATGACCGCTACTTGTGAGCCAATCTTCAAATTATTGAAGAAAGATCAAGCAGTGAAGTGGAATGAAGACTACCAGAACGCCTTTGACAAAATCAAAGAGTATCTCCAAGAGCCTCTAATTTTGATGCCACCAGTTGAAGGAAGACCTCTGATCATGTACTTAACTATATTAGAGAACTCAATGGGGTGTGTGCTGGGGCAACATGACGAGCCTGGTCGAAAAGAGCATGCAATATACTACCTTAGCAAGAAGTTTATCGACTGTGAAACAAGATAATCACTGCTCAAGAAAACTTGCTGTGCTTTGGCATGGGCTGCTCGCCGACTAAGATAGTATATGTTGACTCACACTACCTTGTTGATATCTAAAATGGATCCTATCAAGTACATCTTTGAGAAGCCCGCTCTCTCCGAAAGAATAGCAAGATGGCAGATGATCCTGACCGAATACGACATTCAGTATACAACCCAGAAAGCAATTAAGGGAAGCGTACTAGCTGATCATTTAGCTCAACAAGCTGTGGATGACTACCAATCCATGAATTTTGAGTTCCCGGATGAGAACATCATGTTAGTAACTGATTATGAAGAACCTGGACCAGATGAAGGACCTGAAAAGGGATCCCGATGGACTATGGTTTTTGACGGAGCTTCCAATGCCCTTGGCAATGGAATTGGTGCCATGATTATCTCTCCTAAAGGTTGGCATACTCCCTTCTTTGCCAGATTATGTTTTAATTGTACCAACAATATGGCTGAGTATGAAGCATGTATTATGGGTCTCAAAGCTGCTATCAACTTGAGGATTAAATTCTTGAGTGTATTTGGAGACTCAGCTTTAGTAATCATTCAAATCAAAGGAGAATGGGACATGGAGCATCCTAATCTCATCCCTTACAAAGAGCATGTGTTGACGTTGATTCCGCATTTTAAAGAAATTACCTTTGAGCATTTTCAACGAGAGGAAAATCAACTAGCGGACGCGCTAGCTACTATGTCGTTCATGTTCAAGGTTAGGTGGGACAATGAAGCTCCTCAAATCACCATTGAAAGGATGGATGAACCGACGTACTGTCACGAGATTGATGCTGAAGAAGTAATAGACAAACCTTGGTTCCATGAAGTCAAAAGATATCTTGAAGCTCAAGAGTATCCTGATGGAGCTTCAGTCAATGATAAGAAGTTCCTAAGAAGGTTCTCTTCCAAGTTCTTCCTCAGTAATAGGATCCTCTACAAGCACAATCACGACTCTACTTTGCTTCAGTGTGTAGACAAGGGTGAAGCAGAAAAGATTATGGCTGATTTGCACGAAGGTACCTTTGGCACCCATTCTAGTGGGCACATGATGGCTATAAAAATCTTGCAGGCAGGATACTACTGGTCCACTATGGAAGCAGACTGTTATCAGCATTCACAGACTTGTCACAAATGCCAGATCTATGCTGATAAAGTACATGTGCCTCTGATTCCTCTAAACATCCTGACTTCTCCTTGGCCATTCGCAATGTGGGGCATCGACATGATTGGGGAAATTAGACCTACAACTTCTAATGGACACCGCTTCATCCTGGTTGCCATTGATTACTTCATGAAGTGGGTCGAGGCAGCTTCATTTTCTTCTGTTACCA
This sequence comes from Vicia faba, assembly GCA_948472305.1. Lineage (NCBI taxonomy): Eukaryota > Viridiplantae > Streptophyta > Magnoliopsida > Fabales > Fabaceae > Vicia > Vicia faba. The sequence continues at coordinate 625,969,420 of OX451741.1, forward strand.
AGAATGATGTGGCCTGATTCATCAGAAATAACCTTATATGTCGGTACAGTATTCTAGAAAGAATCATTACAGATAATGGTACCAATCTCAACAACACTATGATCACCGAGCTCTGCACACAATTCAAGATCCAGCATTATAACTCTTCTGCCTAGCGACTGAAGATGAATGGCGTTGTTGAAGCTGCTAATAAAAATATCAAGAAGATCATACAATAGATGACAATGACATATAAAGACGGGCACAAGATGTTACCATTTGCTCTTCATGGTTACCGCACATAATACGCACATCAACAATGGTAACTTCTTTCTCTTTGGTATACAGTATGGAAGTTATCCTGCCCATTGAGGTCCAGATCTCTTCCTTGAGGATCATGAAGGATGTAGGGTTGAGAGAAGACGAATGGGTTCATACTAGACTTGACCAATTAAACCTGATTGATGAGAAGAGGCTCGCAGCTGTCTGTCATGGTCAGATGTACCAAAAACGTATGATCAAAGCTTTTAACAAGAAGGTCAGACATGATGTATATCAGGCTGGTGATTTGGTAATCAAGCGCATCATACCGCCGCAAGGTGATCCCAGGGGAAAATGGACTCCCACATACGAAGGGCCATTTGTGATCAAGAATATATTTTTTGGTGGCGCCATAATCTTAACTACTATGGACAGTGACGACCTTTCACACCCAGTAAACACGGACATGGTTAAAAGATACTACACATAAATAAAGACCCGCTAGGTCGACTGTCCTAGGAAAACATTAGGGTATCCCAACGAACCAAAAGGGTTCCGGAAAAAATTATGGATATACATAAAAATCTGTACACCCAGCAAGTCGAAAACCTGAAAAGGCGGCTTGGGAAAAAAGGTATCTCTGTGGACTGAAAACCTGAAAGGGCGGTCCAGGCAAAAGTTAGGGATTTAAAGCGTATAACTATGTCCCGTTGGATCACCTTACAACCAATCTTCAGTATCAACTATCAAGCTCAAATGGTACTAATCAATCCAATCAGCTTCGAACAAGCCGCGAAAGGGACGAAACGCTCAAAGACATAAAGACAATAGCAGAACGGGAAGCCAATGGGATTATTTCACATAGTTGTTTTTATTTGTATACTATTTTTGTATAGTTTCCATTCTTACAATGACATTCTCTTACTAGGATGTCCGTCTCCTTGTACAAAAACGCTTATTCAAGTTAATACAAAACTATTCCTTTGAAAGTGAAAAACTTCTGTTTTTATTTTTCTGTTTTGTGTGCGAAAACGTCCAGTGATCATTTTTGAACATATGCATTTGAATGTGATTACTTCTTACAAATATACACCTAAAAACAGAAAGACAATTGCTAATGACTTTAAGAAGCGGGACAATATCTAAGAGCCATCCAAAAAATCCCCGCATATATTTCCTCCAGTAGATACGTTTTCCAGCAGATACAGAGGCAAAGACATCCTACTACAAGGTCACTACCATATTCTCAGTATGCAACCTAATGGTGTCAGGTTCTCATATCTCCGGCGGAGCAAGAATCTTCAAATTACTGCTTCAATAAAAGATCCCCCAGTGAAGTCGCCAAGCTTCTCAGGATTCCCCAACAGGATTTCAACAAAATTCCCAAATAGTTCATGAAGTTTACCTTCCCCAATAGAGTTTAGTTCTCTAACAATGGAAGTTCATCTCCCAGCGTTTCAACTTCAAAAAATTTTAAGAACTATATTCTTCCCCCCAGCTACAATTAAGGATTTATTTACCCTAACTCAACAACCCTGCAATAAAACAACTGATACGTTCATACACTGCATTCATACATCATTCTACAAACATCATAACATATGCAACACAAATACATATATCACAATCTCATTTATTTTGAGAGCATCATGCAATTCATACATCATGACATCGCATGAAATTGACTTTACCTTTCCAGGTTGAGTTCGCAGAAAGACAAACACGGTCAACCTGTACAGCAGGCCACAGATTAATGCCCGAAACTGGACGGGGAAACTATCTATGTGACCGAAAAAACCAAGTTCCAGATTAATACCTATAACAAGCCAAGAGAACTATCTATGGACGATGACTGTAGATTAATACCTGTAACAAGCCAGGAAAACTATCTACATGAGGAGATTGAAGATTAATACATGTAATAAGCCAAGAAAACTATCTTTATTTCTCAGGTCAGAGATTAATACCTGAAACCAGACATGACAACTATCTCAATGACCAACAAAAATAAGTTCCAGATTAATACCTATAACAAGCCAGGACAACTATCTGTGGATGATCGACTGTAGATTAATACCTGTAACAAGCCAGGAGAACTATCCACATGAGGAGATTGAAGATTAACACCTGTAACAAGCCAGGAAAACTATCTTTCTTTCTCAGGTCAGAGATTAATACCTGAAACCAGCCAGGACAACTATATTTACGACAAACAAAAACAAGTTCTAGATTAATACCTGTAACAAGCCAGGACAACTATACGTGGACGACCGACTGTAGATTAACACCTGAAGCCAGATAGGAAAACTATCTACATGACCAGACGAAGCAATCTTACACGGGTTCCTTCTCATCATCCGGATGCATTCTAACACAGACTCATCCTGAAGTAATCTTACACGAGTTCCTTCTCAACTTTCCAGATGCAGTCAAAGACGGTTTCATCCTGAAGTAATCTTACATGGGTTCCTTCTCAACTTTCCTGATGCAGTCTAACACGGACTCGTCCTAAAACAGCCCCATACAAGCTCCTTCTCATATATCTCCAGATGCAGACTAACACGGACTCTTCCCAGAACAGCCCTACACAAGCTCTTTCTAATACATTTTCAGGTAACAGTTAATTCCATTATCCCCAGCAAGTTACCCTAAAACCTGGACTTCAACCAGAAAATGAAAAAATCTCATCTCTCAAGTACAAATATATCTCCTCAGTACAGCCTTGGGCAACTGAAGTTCCTAGACTCTATTCTACCATAGAGTTTCCTCAAGCAGGAGAATAACAGAAAACCATATTCCCCAGCGGACTCCTCCTCAGACAGCGGGAACAGGAACCCCCAAAGGTACCATTTATGAAATCATCATCTATTGTGGATGACATCTTTAAGCCCATATCCGACGAGTCTCTATCATCTTCTCCAAATGGAATCTGTAAGCCCATTCCCGACGACATCAACCAACAGTGTTAGTTCATGCGTGTGCAAATTTCTGGGCACTCTAGTGTTCAATCCTCTTCCACCTTCAGATCACGAAAGGCAGACAACCTAATCTAAATCCTCAGGTTTAATAAGATTGAACAGGGGAAGTTGTTGTACCCCGAAATTTACCCTCCCAATTCTACTTAAGGCATGCTCCTAAAGGTCCTCAATTGCTCAAGGTTGACCAAGAATTGACCAAATAAAATCTCCTCCAAAGCAATGAACCTCTAATTAGGGTTTCACTTTTCATCAAGATGTGTGAGCTCCAAAGGCCTCAAATGTTTTCCATTTTCCTAATATGCCTTCAAGATTGTCCATGCCAAGTTTCATGCCTTGTACAACAAGTTGTCTCAGTCAATGGCTCAAATGTTTAAAAATCAACTATACTAGGTCAAAAATCAACTGTGGCCCATGTACAATCAAACATCAAGCTTTTTGGTCAGCATCATCATTTTGAAGTGATATCCATAATTTGATCAATGGTTGATCATGATTCCTCAAGAAATTTTCCTAATTCATCAAAAGTCAAAAATTGCTAAATTAGGGTTTCTATAGGAAAAGTCAACCGAACTTTGACCAGACATAACTTTCACATGCTTCATCCATTTTTCCCCAACCAAAGATCATTTTTAAGAAAATATCATTCCCTACAACTTCTCTTTTTCCCTCAAGTCCAAGAAATGCATCAATTTAAAGATACAAGCTCATACATTACAGGTCATTTTCAAAAAGTCAACAAAAGGCACTTTTTGGCAAGACCATTTACATAAAGATAAAGTTTTCAAATACAAAATTGAACAAAAGAGGGATTGAAGTAGATATCTTGATATTTCCAAAAAGTCCAAGATCATCATCATGAGATCAAAATTGAGCAAGTTATGGCTTTCCCAAGTTGAGAAAATTTTAGAAATTTCAAGAATTGTGCATTGGACAAAATTGAACTTTTGGCTTAATGGTCTAGCTTCTTGGACTTCAAACATCTTCTTAAGCTTATGGAGGACCTCTAATCTCACTCTTACCATGCCTTGCAATTTCTAGCTATTTTATTTTATTTTATTCAAATAAATATAAAATAAAATGCATAAAATAATAAGTTTTTGTTTTGGACACATGGGCTATTATGTTGGATCAGTTTTGAGCCCAAAAATTAGTGCAAGAAGTGACCAGGTTCATCCCAATGTGAAAATGGCATGAAATATCCATAAAAGGCTTTTTTTCAAATTATGATCATGTTTTAAAAACAATGGTTATAGCTTGGATTCTTGCCATGTTCTCTTGTCCCCTCCATCTACTCTATATAAGGAACCTCCCTGCAAGCCAAACAGAGACACCTGCAGCCTAGAGACCACGTTCCAAACTTGAAATTTTCAAGAGAAAGTCAAACTCCATTTTCGAATTCTAGGGAAAATCAGAGGATTTTGAGAATTCAACAACCATACCCGGACATCACTAAAGGTTTCACGATCAACCTCGAGCCCTGAAGCATCAGAAAACAATACCTACACTCACGGTTTGCTCTTGTCTTTTTCAATTTTGATTTCACTCATTCATTCATTGTAAACATGATTTGACTTCATATTTGTGTTCGTGATCATCATGGGAATGTTTCTGGATAGTTTAATCAAAGCTTGAGTGCAGATATAACAAGTTGCCATTGTTAGGGTTCTGAAGCTCCAAATTGAGGAACCCTAGCTAGAGGCAAAATTGGACAAAATTAATGGTACCATCACTTTCAGAAGGAAATTTCCAGTCGAACCATGCCCTTGTATGGAATTTATCATTGGTATTTTAGAATTTTGAATTTTGCAGGGATGTAGCCCCGACGGAAAACCGTCACTAAAGCTTTTACCAACGGAAAGTCCGTCAGTAAAAGTATGGTACAAAATGAAGAAGATGATTACTCAGCCCTCACGTGTTTTATTTTTAAATTAAAAAAGAATAATGTTTTTGTATTATATTTTATTATTCTTGTTTTGCAAACAGACGAAGCAGGTGGCTGAGTGGTAAGGGAGGAGAGTGTGCAAGGAGGAAACTTGGATTCGATACCCAGGTCTACCTTTTTCATTTTCTAACATTTCTTTGCAGGATCCCATGCATTGCATCCCTAAGCGCGCGCCATAGACGATCAGATCCACGCCTTCCAATGTCTATACAGTCAGATCCAAGCGTAGCAAATACACATCCCCATCATGGACACTCAGGGGACCCTCACACTGGATCCATACAACCTAGGCCTCCCCTTGGTTTGGGCTTAGAAAATTTCAACATACACCTCCCCATTTTGCTTTCGCATATCCATGCCCATTTTATTTTATTTTCTCATTTTATTTTATTTATTTGTTTATTAATTTCCAAAATCACCTTTTTTTTAACAAATCATATAAAAAAATAGACTTAGGTTTTTCTTAAATTAATTTTAATTTTGTAAATTAATTTAATTAATTATTTTAACTTCAGTTTATCAATTTAAAAATAATTAGAGCTAGGTTTTTATAACTCAAATATTTTCTTAACAAAAATACCAAAAAATAGTAGAATTAGTTTTATTATAATTAATTTTTAATTAACAATCATTTTTTCTTTTATTTAATTAATTAGGATTTTATTTAATTTTTCTCAGTTAATTTAGTCTAATTATTTTCTTAAAATAAACAAAACCAAAAAAAGATGTTTACTTAGCAATTTCTTAGGATTTTAGACGTTCATCTCTATTTCGCGCACATTATTTTGTTCTCGCATTTTTTAATAATAATGTATTTGCTGATAGTATGTAGTAGATTAAATTATGGCTTTACTGCTTTTCTTTATTTTCTTTCCCCCATTTGGACATGTAAATACCCCCTCCCCAAAGCATTGTAATAGCGTAGGATTTACGATTCCTGCACTTTAAATTTCTGTAAAATATTAACTGTTAGTAATTAGGCTTGTATGGAAAGACTAATAACAAAATGCTAGCAAACCTAATAACAAGAGATAAATGAACTGGATTGAATCATTGCACACATGCACCTCTAAGGTACGCCCACTTTGGTTGCCTTTCGGAAAATACAGTCATGTCCCTCGAAACGATGACGCTTTATCAAAGACCCATAAAACAAAAGATCATAGTCCCTAGATGACCCTACAGTTTCCTCTCGGTAAATGATCTAGTCCCTAAACAAAAATTGCTAAAGCGTCTCCACATGTTGCCTTTATGACTGTACGTCCCTTCTAATGTCCCTCATACATCCAACGATAGGGCTACCTACTCACTAATAGTAGGATAACACTGTCTAAAGGATAGGAGGAAAAGAACGACCTTTTCGAGTACAAGTAGATATCTATTAGATGCTTGCTCAAACAAAACAAACTTTTCACACTTACACATTTCAAAAGCAACTTTTAAAAACATTTTCTTTGTCAACACTCTTGAGGACTGATACAAGAGTTAACGCAAAGCAAATCGCCGCACTAAAGCATTTCAAAACATTTTTTTCAAAACACACAAAGCACAAGATACTTTTAAAATGAGATAAGCATCTAAGAGTCTGTAGAAAACTACGAATGGAAAGGGTGCTAATACCTTCCATTTCCATAATCTACCCCCTTTACTAAGAAAATTCTAGAAAAGGTCTTTTTATGTTCTTTTCACCCTTTCCTTAATTTGGATAAAAGAAAAGTCGGTGGCGACTCTTGCTTACCACAACATTTGTAAACACAAACACAAAACTAGTATAACAGTCGGTTCTTCCACCATATCACAGAACAACTTGGCCATTAGGAAGTAGTGAGATATCCGACTTTGATGGAAATCTGAAGACTGGTTGGTACTTGATTCTACACTCATTGAGATCGAACTTTCGTGATATTTCATTTGCCAATAAAGAGGCTTGTGTTGAAAAAAATGCCCGATGAAGAAAGATCAGTGATATTGAGATTCCCTATAACCCGATTACTTTTGTTAGGACATGTTAAACATACTAAACTTCATGAGGGTACTTACCTATGAACCTCATGAAAGCATAAAGCTAAGGATTTATTTGCTTTGCTTGTATATGTTTATTTGTACATAACATCATGCCATAGCATTTTCAATAACCATTTCAAGGGTCTCAAGGGTTTGTGATGTAGGGATATATTGAACCAGACGTCTATCAAGGGGTAAGAGGATTTATTTTCCTCTAGCCAAATGCTGTAAAAGACCAAAGCACGATAACTTAAGTCGAGGGCCATGACCCACTTGACATGGTGAGCTTGATTCTCGTAGAAGGAAACTCAATGATACGAAATTATTCAATTAAAGATGTGATCAAAGTTCAACTTATAACATTACCTTGTGTTTACCCCACGAGATCCTTGAAAATATTGCATCCACGTATCATGCATCATTTCATAACAGGTTTTCCCCATACAGGTTTTCTCATCTGCTTATTGTTTATTTTAGTAAAAAATGGCTCTCGAACAAACTGTCCAAGATCTTTAGACCCAAAATGTTCAGCTTCAAGATTTGTTCCTAAATTTATCTAAGGGGAAAGAAGAAATAAAACCACTCCTCATTGAGAGCATGACCGAGAAGAATCCCAAAGATGACAAGGATGGCCAGTTGAAGCAATTACAAGCTGAGATAGCAACGATGAGAATCCAGATGTTGGGACAAATGGCTCTTATCTAAAGCTAAGCCCGGGGACAAGAAGAGTTTAGAATTCTCATCAACAAGCTTCATCAAGACAAATGCAACCATATGAAACAAAAAGTCGAGGCTAGGGATCAAGTCATTAATCAGCCTTCGATAAGACAAGAAGTTGGTTTGGTCGAGAGCACACCTTTCAAAATGGCTATGTAATATGGTGCAGAACCGACTGTTATATTGGCTTTGCGTTTGTGTTTGCAAATGGTGCAGTAAGAAAGAGTCGCCATCGACTTTTCTTTTATCCAACAAAGGAAAGGGTGAAAAGAACAAAAAAAGACCTTTCGAGATTATTTCTGGGTAAGGGGGGGGGGGGGGGTAGATTATGGAAAGGGAAAGTGTTAGCACCCTTTCCATCCGTAGTTATCTACGGGCTCTTAGATGCTTAGCTCATTTGAAAAATACCTTGTGCTTTTTGTGTGTTTTTTGAAAAGTATTTTGAAATTGCCTTAGTGTAGCGGTTCGCTTTATGATAACTCTTGTATCAGTCCTCAAGAGTGTCGATAAAGATTTTTTTGAAAGTATTTTTGAAATGTTTTGTGTAAGTGTAAAAAGTTTGTTTTGAGCAAGCATCTAAGAACTATATACTTACACTCGAAAGGTTTGTTCTTTTCCTCCCATCCTTTAGACAGTGCTATCCTACTATTAGTGAGTTGGTAGCCATATCGTTGGATGTTTGAGGGATAATCGAAGGGACGTACAATCATAAAAGAAACATATAAAGGCGCTTTAGCAATTTTGTTTAAGGGACTAGATCATTTACCGGAAGGAAACACTGTAGGGTCATCGAGGGACTATGATCTTTTGATTTAAGGGTCTCTGCTAAAGCATCCCCATTTTCGAGGGATATGACTGTTTTACTTTCCGAAAGGAAATCAAAGTGGGCGTACCTTAGAGGTGTATATGTGCAAGGTGTGTTATGTTCCGTTATCTTAGTCTTGTGTTAAGTTTTCTAACGTTTTATTATTAGGCTCTTTTCATGCAATCCTATTAGTCTAACAGTAATATATACAGTAATTTAAAGTGCAGGAATTTAAATCTACGCTATTACAATGCTTCGGGGAGGGGGATATTTACATGTCCAACAAATGGGGGGGAAAATAAAGAAAGAGGTAAAAGTAACGTCCTAATTAATTCTATTACATTCCATCAGCATATACATTAGTATAAAAAAGTGAGAAAGTAAATAACGCGTGCGAAATGGGAAGAGACGTCTAAAACCCTAAAAAAACTTCTAAGTAAAATAAGAAAATATTTTTGGTTTATTTTGTTTATTTTAAGAAAATAATTAAACTACCTTAAATCTAAATTTAATTAAAAAATATAATGAATTTAAGCCTAATTCTAATATTTTTGTATTTTTATTAAGAAAATATTTGAATTAAATAACCTATTTCTAATTGATTTTAAATTAATTAAAACAAGTCAGAATAATTAAGTTAACTAATTTACAAAATTTAAATTTAATTTTAGAAAAAAAATCCTAAGTCTAATTATTATTATTATTTTATTTTATTTTTGGTTTTTTATGATTTGATAAAAAATGGTTTTAAAAGTAAAATATAAAACAAATAAAAACCTAAAAAGAAAAACAGAAAATAAAACAGGGCCTGATGTCTAAAGTAAATGGGGGGGGGGGGGGGGTGCAGTCTGGAATTTCGCTAGGCCCATGTCTTGATGAAGCCCAGACTGCGTTGGAATCTGGTGAGGAGAAGCCTCGAGGGAGCATTGTGAATCTCATGTTGAAGCTCTTGGATCTAAATCAACTATGATCTGATGGTTATTATTTGGAGGTGTATGGTACGCGTTTGGCCACTGGGAGCGCTAGATCTGCAAGCAATGTTAGGAAAAAATAAAATGCAAGAGGCAGGGGTCAAACCCCTGACCTCTCACACACACAACGCCTTAACACACATTGCCTTGCCACTACGCCATTCAATTTGATCGTGAGTATGAAAACACAAAAATAATATAATGAGAATTCAGTTATATTCCCAAATTTCAAATGCGCGCGCCAGAATATGCAAACAGACCAATAAGGTGATGAAGTTTGGGCCACCGGAGTCAACATTTTCAGAGGTGCCGAAGTCAAACTCTATTCACCTTCTCCGGCCTAACCACAATTCTAAAACCTATCAAAAAAAATCAAGGCTCAAGCTTTAGTCTACCCCCCTAAATTGGTGTCTACGAATTCAACCATGAAGGTAGTTTCCCCTGAAATGGCCTCTATCATTGAGAATCACTCACGCCTGAAAATTTTCCCTAAAAATGGCAAATCTTTGTCCTCACACCAAACCATGCATGTAATGCATCTAAACATTCGCAAACATCAATATGAACATATGTATACATATAAAAATCATTTATATCATATGTAGAGAAAGTTTGAGATCATGAAAAATACCAAAAAGGAGTGATGACGATCTGCTTGATCTGGGCGTGGAACCGTGTGCTCGAGGGTTGGGTTGAGTTCCTGGAAGCCTTAGGGATGTGTTTGAATCATTTGTTTGGACAGAGGAATGCTGGAAAGGTGTTTTTGGATTTTACAACTTTATGGATTTTTTTACAATTTTCGTGGCTCCTTTAGGCAGTGTTTATGCGCGTCTTTGGCTTGCACATGGCTTGCATATTTATAGAGGGAAAGTGAGCTTGCAAAGAAGGGAAGAAAATCACACAATAACTATTGTGTTTAAGGTCATGATTCCAAATTTGAAAATATTCCAAAAATGAATATTTCATGCCATGTTGGGACTTGGATGTATCTGGTCATATTTGCACTAATTTATGGGCTTCTAGGCAAGACAAAACATCATCCCAAATGCCAAAGCCCATCCCTATTTATTTTGTACAATTTGTTTTATATTTATTTGAAATAAATCAAAATAAATATTGACAAAATAAATAAAAATTATAAGGCAACGTAAAATTGCGATAAGATATCCCCTATAAGGTCATAAGAATGTTTGAACTTTAAAAAGTTAAGCCATTGCCCAAAAGTTCAAATTTGCTCAATGCACCATCTTTGAATTTTCTCTAATTTTCCCAACTTGGACAAGCCATAACTTGCTCAATTTTTGTCTCATGATGATGATCTTGGAATTTTTGGAAATCTAAAGATGCCTAATTCAATCCCTCTTTTTATCAATTTTACATTTGAAGATTTTATCTTGATGTAAATGGTCTTGAAAAAAAAGTGTCTTTTGTTAACTTTCTGAAAATGACCTGTAATGTATGAGCTTATATCTTTCAAATGGTGCATTTCTTGGACTTGAAAGAAAAAGAGAAGTTGTAGGGAATTGGATTTTTTTCAAAATGAGCTTTGGTTGGGGAAAAATGGATGAAGTATGTGAAAGTTATGCATAGCCAAAGTTTAGTTTTTCCTATAGAAACCCTAATTTAAGAATTCTTGACTTTTGATAGATTAGGAGCATTTCTTGAGGAATCATGATCAACCCTTGATCAAATGATGGATATCACTTCAAAATGTTAATGTTGACCAAAAATCTTAAAGTTTGACTGTACATTGGTCACAGTTGACTTTTGACCTAATACAGTTGATTTTCAAACATTTGAGCAATTGATTGAGCAAATTTGTAGTGTAAGGCATGAAATTTGTCATGGACAATCTTGAAGGCATATTAGGACAATGGAAAATATTTGAGACCTTTGTATCTCACACATCTTGATGAAAAATGAAACCCTAATTAGAAGTTTGTTGCTTAGGAGGAGAATTTGTCTGATCAATTCTTGGTCAACCTTGAGCAATTGAGGACCTCTAGGAGCATGTCTTGAGTAAAAACGGGAGGGAAAATTTTGGGGTACAACAAGCTACTACACTGCGAGTCTAACAACGACCTTGCTAACAACGACGGGGTAGTTAGCATAAGCAAGATACACCCAAAAGACAATTTACCGAGATCAACATGTCATTGGCTCAAGCATTGCATCATGTGTTGGAAGCCAAGCTGGTTGCATTAAGGGAGGCTCCTCAAAAACCTAATACTTCTTCCCTCCATTACAAACGAAATAAAAGGTGCACATACCATTCCAACAATTGTGGGCACGACACTAACCATTGTTGGGCATTGAAAAACAAGATTCAGGACCTGAACGACAAAGAAGTATCGGAATTCACACAAGATGGTCAAATTAAGTTTTTGTCACCCCTCAAAGACACACCATCTGAAGTGACAAATTTAGGCAGAGAAATTTTTGTTCATTCGAATTTTCAGTTGTAATTTCTTTGTTTACTTAAACATTTATCTTTATGTCAGACTTTGGTTATTCTCACTGATGCATTGCATATGTTTGTCTTGATTTAATCCATTCGTTTTCACTATACTGAAATTATGCTTTTACCTCTTTTTGAATGATATTCAACTCTCAATTACAAGCCTTAAGCCTTTAGAGGGAGGATGGCAAAAACAATACCATAATCTCATACAGTATGCTTTTGGAAAGACCTTATTGACGATGTATAGGTGTTCTTTCAATTCCTAAATAGTGGAGTTATAAGGAAGATAATCCCTAGTCAACCCCTTTGAGCCAAAGAAGTAGGAGTTTTCTTTTTTGCACAAATTGAAATCTTTAATCATAACCTATGGTAGGGAAGTTTCTCAGCTAATTCAAATGCGTGTTCAGTCGTAAGCTTTCACTTCTGTAACACTGTGGGAGAACTGACTTGGTGTTTTACGTTTGATTGCAATGTTACGGATAGCAAGAGTCACCACCGACTTTTCTTTTATCCAATAAGGAAAGGCTGAAAATAACAGTAAAGACCTTTAGAGATGTTTTCTGAGTTCGGGGGTAGATTATGAAAAGGGAAGGTATTAGCACCCTTTTCATCCGTATTTATCTACAGGGTCTTAGTTGCTTGATAGATCACTTGCTTTTCTTTGAAAATATGCTTGTGGTGTGCGTTTTGAAAGTATTTTGAAAATGTCTTTGTAATGGTTCTTGTTTCTATAAGAACGCGTGCAAAGTGTTGTTTCGAAAATAGTTCAAAGAGGTGTTTGTGGAATGTGTTTTTGAAAGTGATTTTGAAAAGGTTTTTCTTTGTAATGGCTCTCGTTTCTATAAGAACACGTAAAAAAGTGTTGTCTTTTGAAAATGTTTCAAAATGAGAGTGTTGGTGAATAAAATGTTTTTGTTGTGAGCAAGCGAGCAACTAGGAGCGAATCTACCTACTCAAAAGGTCTTAAATTTTCTTTTCCTCCTCCTTTAGATGTGGATATCTTACCATTGATTTGGTAAGAAGCCCCATCGTTGGATGTGAAGGGACAAGCGTAGGTTAATCGTACAGTCATAGAAGGCAACTTGTGAGACGCTTTAACAATTTTTCGTAAGGGACTAGATTGTTTTACCGAAGGCAACATCGAGGGACATCGAGGGACTACGATCTTTTTTATTGAAGGGTCTTTGCTAAAGCGTCCCATATTTGAGGGACATGACTGTGTTTCCGAGGAAACAAGCGAGGTTACCCTAGAGGTGCGCGTGTGAAAAGTGTGTTCGATTCAAGTTAATTTGTCTTTGATTAGGTTATCTAGCGGTTAATTTTAAATCTTGCCATGCACGCCTAATTACTAGCATTTATACTTGAAAATAATAAATTGCGGAAATGTAACGGTCCTACGCTATTACATCATTTAGGGACGGGGGTACAAATTTACAAATGGGGGATTGCAAGAATTTAAATCCTATTTAACTATTACAACCATATTGAAATGTACAATATAGGAAGAAAAAGGACCTGTTTTGAAAGTGGTTTTTTTGTCTTAATGAATAAATAATAAAAAAAGAAATAAATTAATTAATAAAAAGGAAATATTTTTATGTATTTTTTATATTAATAAAAAGAGTATTGATATTGAAAATGATAAAAAGGGAAAATAAATGAGAGATAGAATCAGCGCGCTGCTGTAAGAAAAACAAAAGGGATCAGAAGTTCTGATGCCAGACGCTATGTGACTCCAGAAAGAAACGTCAGTGGGAATCAGAGGTTCTGGATTGATACACTCTGAGGTCTTGTAAGAAATGTTAGAGGGAAAGAAAACAGAGGTTCTGGGTGGTGTTTAGACAGTGAGCAAAATGTCAGAAGTTCTATGTCGTGTTGGATAGTGGGTGAAAAGTCAGAAGTTCTGTGTTGTGTTAACAGTGAGTAAAAAGTCAGAAGTTCTGTTATCGTATCATAACAATGCAAAAACCTAGGAATTCTGGTGTGTTAAAACAGTTAGAAGAACTCAGAAGTTCTGTGTTGTGCTAAACAATGAGTCAAAATCTGAAGTTCTACGTTGTGTTAAACAGTGAGTGAAAACCAGAAGTTCTATGTTGAAACAATAAGAAACCCTAGAAGTTTTCGTGTTAAAACAGTGAAGAGAAACTCAGAAGTTCTGTGTTATATTTCAACTCTTTCCTCATATTGATCAGCATATCAGCAATTATTCAGTTCTTAATAGCAAATTAAAAGGATAAAAGCACAATAGTTTATAGAAGTTCTAATTCTAATTCTGGGCCTAGATTTATTCAAGAATTATGGTCCATAGTTTTTTCTACTTATGCAATGATATGGAGAACATCAATACTATGATATTTACATATTTAATGATGTTCTGAATGAAAATATGCAAAGTCAGAAAGACTTACCTTGAATCTGTAGCGTGTATTTGGAACTTGAGCTGCTGCCTTCAGATGTTCTGGAACGGAACAAGAAATGCTATGTTCTTTGATTCAAAAGGAAGAACAAAGGTTTTGGTTTTGTTTGGGAATTTTGGATTTGCGAAGGTTTTACTATTTTCTTTTCTCTCCTTGATGTTTCTCTCTCTCCAAAAGCCAGCCCCCTGAACGTGTGATGGAGAAACTTATTTATAGATGGGTTTGCTGTGGTTTTATGGGGAAAAACAAATGGGATTCTTAACCTTTTTGGCATACTGTTCCATTGCTTTTTAAACATAGTTTTTGCATGCTAATTTGGTGCAATTATGGGGTTTGAGAAAAATGCAGGCGTGGACTGGATCAACAACACCTTGGAGTGTTATGGCAGCTGGTGGCAGGACTGTACTACAACAGTGTAGCAGGTTGCTCAAACGAGGTTTTGGGATTTGGTAATGTTCTGATCGCAGAAGACCAGAGTGAGATTCGAAGGGTGAGGCTCTGATCGAAGCATAGAAGACAACCTCCATATGCTGAAGAGTCACGTTCTGATTGATGAGTCATGTTCTGAACCATATTTACAAATTCTGAATGCACTTGCGTGAAGGCTGACCCAGAAGTTCTGAAGTATCATATTCTCTTAACACTTAGAAAATTTTCTAAATGTTTAGAAATTTAATTTTTCAAAGTAAATTTTGACTTCTCATTTTGATGAACCAATTTCATGTCTTGATGAAATATAATTGTTGAAACTTTATTTTTGATCTAAAAGTCAAAGTTTGACTTTTCAGTGTGCTTTTGACCTTTTTGCCCTTGTGAATGATTTTCTTTAGAAAATTATGGTTTGAGACTTGAAACTTTCCAGAAGAAAACCTGAGGGTCTAGAATGATCCTTTGAGAAATGAGAGGGAAAATTTTAGGGTACAACAGCTTCCCCTGTTCAATCTTCTTAAACTTGAAAAGTGAGATTAGCATGTTTGTCGTTCGTAGCTTGAAAGTGGAAGATGATTGAACACTAGAGTGCCCAGAAATTTGCACTCAGTGATGTGTTGGTTGATTGTGTAGGGAATTGGATTAAAGATGCCATTTGGAGAAATGATGGAGAGTTGTCAGAGATGGGCTTATAGATGCCATTCAAAGGTGATTGTTGACAGAAATTAGACTAAGTCTGAACTTGACTTCAATTGGAAAAGAATCAGAATAAAACTTTGGTCAATTTAAACTGAAACTAGCAGAAGTCTTGCATGTTGTTAGACTGGAAAGGATCATAATAAATCTTGGAGTGATTTATTTGAACCAGAGAAAGATGTCTGCGGGAAAGAATCAGAATAAACCGTTGAGAGATTTAAACTGAACCAGCGGTGGTCTGGAGAAGAATCAGAATAAATCTTGGAGCGATTTATCTGAACCATAGAAAATATCTACGGGAAAGAATCAAGATAACCCGTTGAGAGATTTAAACTGAACTAGTAGAGCTCTTGGATGAGCATCAGAATAATATTCATAAATGAATTGTATCTAATTCGTATCTGAGAGATGTACTGAATAAGCATCAGAATGACATCCGTATGTGGATTGTATCTAGACTGTATTGGAAAGGTATGCTGAAAGAAGTATCAGAATGATATCCATATCTGGATCGTATTTGGACTGTATTTGAATGAGTGACAGAATGACATCCGAATCTGGATCGTATCTGGACTGTATTTTAAAGAGAATCTGGAGTAAGTATCAGAATGTCAGCCATATCTGGATCGCATATGAACTGTCTCTAGAAGGAATCTGGAATAAGTGCCAGAATGTTAATCGTATCTGGATCGCATCTGAGCTGTCTCTAGAAGGAATTTGGATTAAGCATCAGAATGTCAGCCATATCTGGATCACATCTGAACTGTCTCTAGAAGGAAATCTGGAATAAGTATCAGAATTTCAGTCATATCTGGATCGCATCTGAACTGTCTCTAGAAGGAAATATGGAATAAGTGTCAGAATGTCATTCATATCTGGATCGCATCTGAACTGTCTCTAGAAGGAAATCTGGAATAAGTGAAAGAATGTCAGCCATATCTGGATCGCATCTGAACCGTTTCTAGAAGAGTGTATGGGAAGGAGACCGTGTAGGATTGCTTTAGCTGGTCGTGTAGATAATTTCCCTGGCTTGTTACAAGTATTAATTTCTGACCTTTTGAATATTATTGACAATAGCCATCTATTGATTAACCTTTTCCTGAAAAAGGTAAAACATTAGCTGTATGCAATGTCATGATGTATGAAATGCATGGTGCAATGATGTTCTCAAAATAAATGAGATTATGTCGTATGCACTTGTCATGCATGAAGGGTGAAATTTTATTTGAACGTATCTTTGTCTGGGAAAATAAATCCTTGACAAATGTTGGGGAGTCATTAAATCCTGGACTGCTGTTTAAGAGTAGGTGAGTCTTCAAACTTTGCTTAGAATATTTCCACCAAGGATTCCTGTTTTGTTGTTTGAGGAGAGCTCCACCGAGGAATGTTGAAAACTCTGTGCAGAGTGTTGATTCTTTCTTGGGGAAAAAGAGTTCAGGAGTCTCTGTTGTTTATTGCTCTACTGGGGAGTCGAAGTTGAATTGATATTTGGTCGGGTCCAGGATTCACAGTAACTTGCTGGGGATTGTAGAGTAGTCTATTGGGAAGAGAAGTTGTGGTCCTTTGACTTGTAGTAGTCAGAGAGGCAAACTCAAGCTGGGGAATCTGTAGTTTGTTGGGGAAAATCCTCGAGGATTCTTGAGATCGACTCAACTGGTGAGAAGTTTTTAGAGATTGAAACTCTGGCTGGGAGTCATCCTATGAGAAGGATCTTGGGGAGATTTGTCACTACCCCTAGTAGTAAGTGTTGTAGTAATGCCAGAAAATGTTTTCTTGGTCGCACATGACCCTTTATGTGGGGGCCTGTTTTCCCCCAGAGTTAATCTGGTGTACCTCGACGCTTGAGATTTTGATCACATTTCCGATAGCCCTAAACTTCCTAGAGATATTTTATAAGACTGTTGTGGAAGAAACCGAAGACCTGATACTGACACCATCTGATACTACTGGCACGGAAGAACAAATTGGTGGTACCCAAGATCTTTGGTCAAGTCTCAAAATTTTCTAAGAACTGTCATGGGAGGATCCGAAGACATGATACTAACACCATCTCATACTGACACCATCTGATACTATTGGTACATACAAGAAATTTGATGGTACCGGAAGTCTTCATAGTGGATTTTGTTCAAACCCATGATCAACATAAAATTGCCTCTTGAGTGATACATATGGAGATTTTCCCCTGGTTATTCAACAATTCTTTGAGAGATTCTTTGAATCTCGACTTGACTGCCCCATATGTGTTGGACAATGGTCATGTCGTTCCCCTTGATCATGAGAGATTTGTCATTGTAAGCGTCTATCCATTTGAAGTGATTCTGTTTATTGAGAGAGATTTCGTTCATCGGATGTTCATTGTGTGAATTTCTCTGCTGTCAAACAAATAGCCATATGCAAACAACGATATTCAAATAATGCAAAGTTTATGCTTGTCTTGAAGTTTTGAAAATGCGTTTTAGCAAGTAAAGAAATTTTGTAAGAAAAATTCAACTCAGGATTTCGAGTAAAGCCTTACAGGAGTCAGGATACCTTTTGTAATAGTATGCTTTCGAACTAACCCATGCTTCAATTAGGACTTTTAAAGGGTTATAGCGTGGCTTGGTTCACGGTTTAAGAAACAAAGGATAAAGGCTAAAAGTGTATTTGTACCCACCCGCTCTTCGTGATGTTCTTCAATCCCATACTCAGTTAATTGTGCGTTTGAACTCCAATTGAGTCTGGAATGACATTTTGGTGATGGTTCAGACAAGTTTAGTTTATAGGAAGGCAGTCATTTTTTCAACATTTTTCATGTTGTTGAGGATTTATAGTGACCTCTTTCTTTTGATTTATTATCCCTGGTTTTTGTCTGACTGTTCTTGTTTTGAGATTACAGTCAGCGGGATGCCCCGGTTCTTCTTAAGTCTCCTTCGTATGTTTTGACATAGTGGGTTTTTTTCTTGGGATATAATGACTTCCTATTCGGTAGGGAACCATCACTTCCTTTTGATTCCAGAGGAATTTTTTTGATGTCACTTGTTGTATTACGAGATGAGAGTTTTCGATTTGAACGCGCATTTGAATTAACTGAGAGACTAACCTGCCCCAGGTTTTGATTAAAGGTTTCAATTTGTGTAAAAAGAAAACTTCTACTTCTTTTGCTCGAAGGGGTTGACTAGGGATTATCTTCCTTATAACTCCAGTGTTTAGGGTTTGAAAGAACGCCTGTACATCGTCAGCTAGGTCTATTCAAAAGCATACTATATGAGATTATGACATTGTTTTCGTTATCCTCCCTCTAAAGGCTTGTAACTTTTAGCAAGAGTTGAATGTCATAAAGAGAGTAAAAAGAATAGTTTAAATGTAATGAAAACAAATGGGTCAATTCAAGACAAACATATGCAATGCATTAATTAAACAAAGTTTAACATTAATAGATAAGTGTTTGAACAACAAAAGAGATTACAACTTGAAAATTCAAATGAACAAAAGCTTTCAATGATTCATCATAGGAGCAGTGATCACGTTTGGAATCCCCGGAGGGTCAAACTCAATCTCCTTGGAATCAATCATGTCTTGGATCTTGTTCTTCAGAGCCCAACAACTGTTCATGTCGTGTCCTGGACTATCAGAGTGGTATGCACACCTTTCATTGGGATGATAGGTAGGAGCGGAAGTGTTGGGGTTCCGGAGAGGAGCCTTTAACGTAATCAACTATGCCTTAAACATGTGTTGTAGTTCTTGAGCCAGTGACATGTTGATCTTAGTGAATTTTCTTTTAGGCGCGACCTCTTTACGCTGATTCCCCTGTCTTTGTTAAGCAGGTGTATGATTAGAGATCAGGATTGCTCCTACGTGTTGATCGTGGTTGCCCTGGTTATGACCTGTTTGACCGTACGCAACATCAGACTCTTTCTTCCTGATGAAAGGTTGTTTCCCTGTACTCGAGGATGCACCCCATTGGATTTTATCGCTTTTGATGCCAACATCGACTCTTTCTCCAGTTAGTATTAGCTCGGTGAACCCGGACGAGGAGCTTCCGATTAGGTGTTTAAAGAATGGTCCTGTCAAAGTTCCCATGAAGATGTCAATCAGCTCCCTATTAGTTAAAGAAGGCTGCACCCTACCAGTCAGATCTCTCCACCTTTAGGCGTATCCTTTAAAGCTCTCGTTGGAACCCATGGTCATGTTCTGAAATTACACACGAGTTGGTGTAAGATCCATGTTGTACTAGTACTGCTCGTAGAAAGCAGTAGCTAAATCCTTCCAGGTGTGGATGCGAGAACTCTCCAATTGATAGAACCATTCAAGTTGAGTCCCTACCAGGCTCTCTTAGAAGAAATGGATCCAAAGCTTCAGATCAGTTGTGTATGGTTGAATCTTGCGGACATAAGACTTTAAGTGCATTTTAGGGCAATAGACTCCATCGTACATGGCAAGGTAGGGATTTTGAACTTTGGCGAGATGACCACTCCATAAACCAAAGCCGTGGTCTCCTAAATCTAAGCCAAGTATCTGTTGAATCTCCATAGCATTGAGGCGATCCTCCAACTGTTTGTACTTGTCATCAACAGGAGGATATTGTTCCCCAGAGTAGTCAGCTTCTACTTTATCAATATCCAGCCTATTGTCTTCTTCATGACTATCCCCCATGTTGGAGGGAGTTGGAAGATCTAGAGCTCCCTTGACTGGTCCTTTAAGTCTTCTTCCCAAGTTCAGGACGCCTACTGACTTCTTGGACTTTTTATTCTTGTCTTTGAGAAGAAGAGTCTTCAGGTCCTCTTGCCCCTTAGCCAAAGCCAGGAACATTTGTTGGAATTGAGCATTTTGAGCTTGGAGATATTTCACCGTTTGTTCCATAATCCATCTTACTGAAATAAACAGTAGGAAGATAAGGAGGTATGTTATGATATGATGCATGATATGTGGATGCATGTTTTCAAAGATCTCGCGAGGTAAATGTTAGTGGTCACTTACAGTTTTGATTGGAGAACTTTGTATCAGCGGATGTCCTTCCACGAGAATTAAGCTCACCATGTCAAGTGGGTTGTAGCCCTTGACTCAAGTTGTTGTACTTGATCTTTGACGATGTTTGGTTAGAGGAAAATAAATCCTCTTGTCCTTTGATAGACGTTTGGTTCAACGTGAACCTGCATCATAGGCCCTTGAGATCCTTGAAACAATTATTGAAAATGTTATGGTATGATTTTATGTACAAGTATGCAAAGTAAGCAAGTTTATATACAAATAATCATATACACACAAAGCAGACAAGTCCTTAGGTTTAGGCTTGCATGGAGTTTGTAGGTAAGTACCCTCTTGAAGTTTAGTTGGCTCAACCTGTCCTAGTAATAGTAACCGGGTTCTAAGGGATCTCAATATCATTGATTTGTCTTCTCGGGCATTGTTTCAGCGCAAGACTCTTTCTGGGAATTTGTCTTCTTGTCTTTGAGAAGAAGAGTCTTCAGGTCCTCTGTTATAGAAGTTCTAATTCTAATTCCGGGCCTAGCTTTATTCAAGAAGTTTTGGTCCATAGTTTGTTCTACTTATGCAATGATATGGACAACATTAATACTATGATATTTACATATTTAATGATGTTCTGAATGAAAAGATGCAAAGTAAGAAAGACTTACCTTGAATCTGGAGCGTGTATTTGGAACTTGAGCTGCTGCCTTCAGATGTTCTTGAATGGAACAGGAAATGCTATGTTCTGTGATTCAAAAGGAAGAACAAAGGTTTTGGTTTGTTTGGGAATTCTGGATTTGTGAAGGTTTTACTGTTTCCTTTTCTCTCCTTGATGATTCTCTCTCTTCAAAAGCCATCCCCCTGAACATGTGATGGAGCGACTTATTTATAGATGGGTTTGTTGTGGTTTTAGGGGGAAAACAAATGGAATTCTTAACCTTTTTGGCATACTGTTCCATTGCTTTTTAAACACAGTTTTTACATGCTAATTTGGTGCAATTATGGGGTTTAAGAAAAGCGCAAGCATGGACTGGATCAGTGGCACCTTGGAGTATTGTGGCAGCTGGTGGCAGGACTGTACTATAGCAGTGCAGGTTGCTCAAACGGGGTTTTGGGATTTGGTAATGTTCTGATTGCAGAAGACCAGAGTGAGATTCGAAGGGTGAGGCTCTGATCGAAGCATAAAACACAACCTCCATATGCTGAAGAGTTACGTTATGATTGATGAGTCATGTTCTGAACCATATTTGCAAGTTCTAATTGCACTTGCGTGAAGGCTGACCCAGATGTTCTGAAGTATCATATTCTCTTAACACTTAGGAAATTTCCTAAATGTTTAGAAATTTGATTTTTCAAAGTAAATTCTGACTTCTGATTTTGATGAACCAATTTCATGTCTTGATAAAATATAATTGTTGAAACTTGATATTTGATCTAAAAGTCAAAGTTTGACTTTTCAGTGTGCTTTTGACCATTTTGCCCTTGTGAATGATTCTCTTTAGAAAATTATGGTTTGAGACTTGAAACTTTCCAGAAGCAAACCTAAGGGTCTAGAATGATCCTTTGAGAAATGAGAGGGAAAATTTTGGGGTACAACAACTTCTTACACAACGAATGACATAAAAAACATCCTCCTGAATCAAAAGACGGCGATGGTTCCTTGTAAAATAGGTAATTGTTATCTCTAAAAAGAAAAGCTCACTGAGT